>CM062293.1:43163828-43628499 GCA_031216915.1 Pictodentalium vernedei
TTTCGTTTGAAGGATATCTTTAGACCTTCCGAAATCACCCCTCTCACCCAAGGGTCGTCCGTAATCGACGCCCACTCCTGTGAAAAACTCGACAACCTTCCGCCAACCGGTACGCGATAGAGGTTGAAGCCATCACCTCCTGGACCTGCGAGGCCTGCGGTAGGAGAAACCATGTCCTCCATGACCCGCACCTCGTCCCGTCGACCTCGGGGCGTCTGACCGGTTGTCCCGGCCCGAAGGACGTCCCGAACGTGAGTCGCTGCCTTGACGGTCTCTTGAATATGACCAAGAGGACGCACAGGAACATCTATAGGCACCTCTCTTGGGCACATTAGACCCAGAAGTGCCTGTCTTACTCTTATCTGTCGTGTCCGACTTCTTAGAAGCAGATTTGAACAGCAGAGAATCCGAAGCTTTCTTTGTAATTTTATCGTAAATTGCAGAAAGCTTGCCGTCAAAGAGAAGTTCTCCGGAGACCGAAGCGACTCTGAGAGAGTTCTTCACCTTACTATCCACGAGTGTGGATGTAGCTAGGGCTGCGTCATGTCTAACCAACTCCAGGTTTGCCACTGAAAGGGCGGAGTTACACGTGGAATAAGCTACTGCCCTTGAAAGAAGTCTTAAAGAGGATTGTATATCCTGGAATTCTTTTCCTTGAAGACGCAGTGAAAACGCCTTAGTAAGGTGGTCTGCGTAAGATAAGGCATCTAAACTGGCTCTGTTAGACGAAATAGTTGTTTCCAACACCGCGGTTGGAATAGACGCCGACGACGGTAATGATAATTCTAAGTCTTCCGCCTCGTCGTCCATACGCAGAGGAACTCTCGGGATACCCTGTCCTGCCGTATCGAATTTATTCCTTGCATTAATGAAAGGCAGGTTGAGGGTATTGGCGGACAAGAAACCTGCTTTTCCTGTTTTGAAAGCAAGTTTGAATATAGCGTCGTTCAATAATTCAAATGTTCTTGCAACATTATTGGACTGAGACGGAAACTCGGGAGCGATGTCCCTGAACCGCTCAAAGAAATCCAATGACGCTATAATTCTCTTGTCCGGAACCGCAGCAGTCTGGCCCGACGGAACAACTTGAGGAAGAAAGTGCCGGATGAAGTCCACGGCAGCTTTATGTTGTTCCAAAAGGGATAGCTCTAAGTCATCCGTATCCCTTTCACCATCCGGTCGGACCTCATGATGCTCCCGGTCGTCCGCCCCCGATGCTTCGGCGGAGCGTACCGACCCAGCGCCGTCGGATAATTCCCGATCCGACACCGTTTCTGTCGGTTGCTGGGATGCTGCGATAAGTTGTGCTATTTGCACAAGCACGTCCGACATCGAGGCCTGCGGAGGCGCAGTCTTTCGCTGCTTTGCCGAGGGCAGCTCCGCATCTGGTGACTCCCGTATACTCTTCCTATGCAAACGTCCGGAGTCCACCAGCCTCGTGTCCCTGGCTACCGGATGGCGTGACCTGGTCGCCGAAGAATCCCTGATCGGTGAAGCTGGTAAAATATCGGCGGTCACGTAGCCAAGGTGCGGTCGTGTGCGCTGATGAGAGGAAGAAGCCTGAGCAGTCTCCACGGACTGCCTATACAATGGAGCGTCCCGAGCGACAGACGTGTGCTCCGCTTGCGACACATTTTGTACCACAACATCTGGTCCCAGATGTTGTTGTACGAGAGAGGGGCCTCTCTCGCTCGCGGCCCTGCTGGACCTGGACGAGCTAGGAACCGGACTCGAAGGCTTCCTCCGATCTCTCCTACTATCCGCCGTCACTGGGTGTGCACGTTGAATGTTTCTAGTGCTCGCATCACCCAACATTTCCTCCTGGACCGCATCGGACGAACCCGGCTGCCGAACCATTCGGTGAATGGACGCTACACCGAGCGAGCTAGCGGACGACATTTGTTTTATCTCCATGAGCACTTTTGCCGCTAGCTCTGTATTCATTTGTGACGACGGAAGCGCACTTGCGGAAGATAACATGGAAACATCACCCTGTTCTTGTTCCTCTGAAATAGAAACTGATAGAGTGACCCTGCGGAGAAAGAGCCAGCATAGCCCTTTCTCCACTAACAACATATCGTGACACACGTTTCCAATGTTTGTCATCCCAATATTGACATATAGAACAGGGATTAGTGCGAGAACACTGACTACAATTAATACAATGATCATGAAAGTCAGAGGAAGATTTCTTCCTATTACAATTTGAACAATATCCTTTCATTGTGAAAAGTCAACAACAATTCCTAGTTACTCGCACAAACCCCTAACACAAAGATACATAATAACATGATCCATTAATAATGAAAAAAACAATTGAAAACCAAAATAATTTTTGAAAAATATTTTTTCAGCGAAGCCCAAGTTTCTGAAAAGTAACGTTGAGCCCCAATGGATCCGAAGGCTAAGTGTGGTCAAAAATTGTAAAATTATATTAAATAATTAATGCAACACTTACGGATAATAATAATGTATCTTATAGTGAGATAAACTACTCCAAAGGCAAACAGCCCCCCTCAAAAGAGACTGTTGCCAATGTAAACAAACAGTGTAAAAACACCAGAAAACATGACTCCAGGCACTGACAAAACTGGCCCGAAATCAGTCATCAAAATTACACTCTATCTGATGCAAGACAGAGACTCCCAGGGGAGAATCTGCAGAACATCAGATGGAAGATGCAGAACACAACGTTTATACACCCATGGGTGAAAACGTAACTATGGGGAAAATAACAGAATACATTCTGTAACCAAGCTAACTCTCCCAAGAGAATTTAGAAATGATCTTTCTCAAAAATATGCCAAAAGCATGGGAGAATAGCAAGGGGGGACTTAGAAGACCAGGGGAGAGGAAACACTGAATAAGCAGTGCAACTTTATAGCAAGAATGACAACAAGAGGCCCATGCCTCGAAAATAGGCAACTTAACATAATTTCATAAAAAATTTTAAGTACAGCCCTCATTATTTTTTGTCACTCCTTTTTCCTCTCCTCCTTCTATATCCTCCTTAGAATCACCATTTCTCCAATAATTACATGTCTGGCATCCTTTAAACTGAGATTTAAAAGCACAAAGATCATTGCGGAAGATAACATGGAAACATCACCCTGTTCTTGTTCCTCTGAAATAGAAACTGATAGAGTGACCCTGCGGAGAAAGAGCCGGCATAGCCCTTTCTCCACTAACAACATATCGTGACACACGTTTCCAATGTTTGTCATCCCAATATTGACATATAGAACAGGGATTAGTGCGAGAACACTGACTACAATTAATACAATGATCATGAAAGTCAGAGGAAGATTTCTTCCTATTACAATTTGAACAATATCCTTTCATTGTGAAAAGTCAACAACAATTCCTAGTTACTCGCACAAACCCTTAACACAAAGATACATAATAACATGATCCATTAATAATGAAAAAAACAATTGAAAACCAAAATAATTTTTGAAAAATATTTTTTCAGCGAAGCCCAAGTTTCTGAAAAGTAACGTTGAGCCCCAATGGATCCGAAGGCTAAGTGTGGTCAAAAATTGTAAAATTATATTAAATAATTAATGCAACACTTACGGATAATAATAATGTATCTTATAGTGAGATAAACTACTCCAAAGGCAAACAGCCCCCCTCAAAAGAGACTGTTGCCAATGTAAACAAACAGTGTAAAAACACCAGAAAACATGACTCCAGGCACTGACAAAACTGGCCCGAAATCAGTCATCAAAATTACACTCTATCTGATGCAAGACAGAGACTCCCAGGGGAGAATCTGCAGAACATCAGATGGAAGATGCAGAACACAACGTTTATACACCCATGGGTGAAAACGTAACTATGGGGAAAATAACAGAATACATTCTGTAACCAAGCTAACTCTCCCAAGAGAATTTAGAAATGATCTTTCTCAAAAATATGCCAAAAGCATGGGAGAATAGCAAGGGGGGACTTAGAAGACCAGGGGAGAGGAAACACTGAATAAGCAGTGCAACTTTATAGCAAGAATGACAACAAGAGGCCCATGCCTCGAAAATAGGCAACTTAACATAATTTCATAAAAAATTTTAAGTACAGCCCTCATTATTTTTTGTCACTCCTTTTTCCTCTCCTCCTTCTATATCCTCCTTAGAATCACCATTTCTCCAATAATTACATGTCTGGCATCCTTTAAACTGAGATTTAAAAGCACAAAGATCAGTGAGATGTTGACTGATGAAGGGCCAAACAGAAAATGATAATTGGCGCCAATTTCGGAACGTCCTTGACACTGCGCATGCGCAGTAAGGGCAAAGTATGGAGGTCCTTTAGGACAGGATTTCTTTTGGTTTTAGATGCAAATTTTGGGGATTGGGGGGCAAAATTTGTGTTTGGCCCTGGATTTTTTAGAGTTAGCACCAGCTAAGTCTGGGTCATCGGTACAGTATAAAAATATACAATTTTAGAAAATACATTTGAAAAGTTTTATAGTATTGGCCCCCTGGTGTACAAATTAAATACAAATGCAATACATCCAATAAACTGATATGAAAGATACCATTCAGAAGTGTTAGTGATGAAAGGGTTGAAAAATGTATATTGCAAATGTTTGCTTACAACAATGTGTTAGGTAAGAAGTTAGGACTTGAATTAATCATTTCTTATTGTCTTCTGATAAACACAGAAACTGCAGAGTGTTTACTGACAGCAAGCAAGGAAAGCCTCCCCCTCTGCACATTGATGCTGAAATATGAAAATTTCAAGAAATAAATCTTCAACAATTTCAAACTTGTTTGACAGAGCTTCCTGAGCTCTGTGAAGCAAGACTGCATTGGTTAAATCCTAATTTTATTATCGGAAAAATGTGATGCAGAAAAAAAAATTATATTCATGTAGGCGGGTCATTCCTGAACGACCATGCCTAGGTGATATGGGAAATTTCTCAGTGGTTTGTCGGAAATATCAAGAGACAGTTCTGTATCACTTAGCTATTGACTAATCACATTTAAGAATGCATGCTTGTCAATAGATAATGGTATATATTACCTGAGTGTATTCATGACTTTATGTCGGATTGTGCTGATGTGTTTACTACCCATTAGTCTGATGATAGATATCAAGCTTTCAAGTGCCTAAAGAGAGAAAAAAAACATTTCACAGTATTCATTGATTAAAATTTCTTTATTACTTTCCAAAGCATGATTTACTGGGATTTCCGGTGTAGCAGGATATCTTCCCCCCACCCTGAATATCTCCCCCCCCCCCCCCACACCCACACCCATGACAAAAAATTTTTTGGAGTGATATGACATTATTTGATGATGAAATGTCGAGAAAAACATTTTGGGCCAAATTTTTTTTTCAATTCCAACATGGATATCTTGCCTCCAGGTCCATCCAGTGCCAAACCTGTGACAATAAATCATCTCAATATTAATAAATAAAAATATAAATAGTAAAAACTATTGATATTTTTGAATAGTAGCTATGTTTTTTGGACGGGTGAGGGGGGAAGATACGCAGGTTGGACATCTCCCCCACCCCAACCCCATCCACATGTTCAGAAAAGTCCCCCAAATTGCTGGAAAGGTTCTAAGATTGCCTATTTTCAATTCACTGGTCATTATTCAACAGTATAAGCCAAGTTGAAACTATTCTTGATATTTTTGAAATAGTTGCTTCTGAGATTGTCTATTTTCTATTCACTGGTCATGTATATATTAAAGAGTTGAACCACTTTTTTGTGGTAATTTCAATGAAAATTCCATAAATAAATGTTCTTATCTTTATCTTTTTGTTCAGTTCTTTTTATATTTTTTTTTTAGGTGTGGTGGGGGGGGAAGATAACCAGGGTGGGGGGGAAGATAACCTAGGTTATCTCCCCCCCCTCCCCCGGAAGATATCCAGGGGGGGGGGGGAAGATATCGTGGCACACCGGGTTTGATTATAAATGATAACTTCACAAGTGAATTATGCAATCAACAATTGTGTCATGTATCCATGTGCGAATGGGGACTTCATTGTTTTGCTTTTTTTTAACCCTTTACCTAACATGAAAAGCAGACGACACTTGCAAAAAAAAATTCTTGAATAACTAATTTTTTTCATTTTGTCTCTAAAACATAGGTCATGGCCCCTCATTGGAACGAGCTCAACGAGCTCGTTCCAATGAGAGGTCATAACCTATGTTTTAGAGACAAAAAAATGGGCAATTTTTTAGAATAGTAATGGCCGTTTTTTGCCGTTACATTAGGTAAAGAGTTAAATAATATAAAATAATAAAATTATCGTTAATAATGAAAAGTAATAAACAGAGTAATCGCTTGACTGGACTGGTTATGTGAAATAATTCATTCAAGGTGAGGGACTATATTGTAAAACACTTGTGCGCATTCATGCACTTGTGTTTGTACAACGTCCCTCACCTTTCATGAATTATTTCACGTAATCAGTCAAGTCAAGCGATTACTCTCTATTTCCTTTTGGGAATACGAAACAAGGGGAAATTACTTTTAATATGTACAGTATACAATATTTCCTTTAATACTTGTAAGAATATGACTGAATCGTCCGCGACGAACTGTGTTGTGTCCTTGGGCAAGGCACTTTATCCCAGGTTGCCTACATGTGGGCATGGTGACCCCGTGTACTAAGGCATACTGCACATCGATGATGCACATGTCTTCAAACTGCTGTAACCCTGTTGAGTGGAGTTTGAACAGAGTTAGAATGTTGAGGAGCTGGCAGTTAATCGTCGATGCTCGGTGGTTCTCTCCGGGTACTCCGGCTTCCTACACCCGTAAAACTGTCATGGTCACGATTTGCCATTGTGTATAAGTATGTGACCTTAAAAAACACCAATAATAAATATCATTGAATAATTCTTTAATTCAGTTCTTATTTTTTCAGTTTTGAATGAACGTGGCATATTTAGTGGTCCATCTAACATGAGTAGACTTAAAGCACAGCTTACTTTGGATACAAATAAAGTGTAAGTGAAAATCTACTTTTACTAGTCCCCCACGGTTTCATCATGAAGGGGACTTATGGATTGCACTCCTTCCATTTCGTCTGTCAGTCTGTCTGTCCCTCTTACCTGGATACCACCTCTATGTCTGAGATGGTTGAATGTTGGTATTTCAAATTTTCAACATTAATCAGACAATATGGAAAGTGATCACTCTCGGTACATTAAACCTAATTATACAAAACAAAAAAACATTCAGTCATTTATGTTTCCAACAACCAACCAAAAATTTAATTTGAATTAACCTTTTTAAATACTTTTTTCAGACTTTGGTTGATGTTGCTAACCCAGAACAGAAGACGAACTTCTGCAACTAAGGTAAACTTGTTGGTAATATTCAACATACTGCATTAGTGGTCTCTAGTGAAGTTTTGGGAGCCTCGATTGGAAACGGCCAGAAAGCCTAAAATTATATTTATCAAAGAGAAGGCAAAATATGTAAAAATGCACAGGCTTTCAAGAGTGAAAAACAATTGGTTAATTAATAAGGATTGGCAAGCAAGTTCTACAACTGATACAGTAGAATCCTCTTAATTGAATATCCATTTTGCCAGTGAAAATTATTCAATTAACAGGAGTATACAATTAACAGGGATTTGGTCAGTTTCTTGTGTTCTGGAGGTAAACTGAGCATTTATTCTATTATATCTTGTTTGACAGAGCTCATAGAGCTCTGTCAAACAAGATATAATAGAATAAATGCCTGTATTGTATGTAGTGAGGCCAAAAAGGTTGATAAATAAGGGGAATTTGGTACGTGTCACAGTAATGTTTTTGACATATTGCAAAAATTTATATACAATTAACAGGAGTTTACTCTACAACCCATATGCAATTAACAGATCAAATTTGTACTGAAGATATGGTAAATGGTTTTGTGTTTGAAAATTATATTCAATTAACAGGGATATACAATTAAGAGATATCCAATTAAGTGGGCTCCACTGTATTAACACAATGTGTTAGCACAATGAAGGATAAGCTCCATAGCAAAAACTTTGTGGCCTCATTCTTTTCAAATACTACATGGGGATCTTTTTTCAGACTTTGGTTGATGTTGCTAACCCAGAACAGAAGATGAACCACTGCAACTGAGGTAAACTTGTTAGTAATATTCAAAGTACTGCATTAGTGGTTTCTTGTGAAATCTTGGGAGCCTCAATTGGAAACGGCCAGAAAGCCTAAAATTACATTTATCATGGAGAAGGCAAAATATGTCAAAATGCCCAGACTTTCAAGAGTGAAAAAACAATTGGTCAATTAATAAGGATTTACAACTGATATTAACACAATGTGTTAGCACAATGAAGGATAAGCTCCATAGCAAAAACTTTGTGGCCTCATTCTTTTCAAATACTACATGGGGATCTTTCAGCCTGCATGTGTGGGTGTGTCTCTCTCTGTAGCCATTTTACAGAGTGTGTATAGGCACACCCCGATCAACTGTGACAAAACAAATATATAAGTAAAAACAAGTGCGATCAAATGTTGAGGTACTAAGCTCTAAGTTATAAGAGCAAATAAATTCTGATCTTACAATATTCCCCTAACACAAGCAATGAACCAGTCAAACATCAAACAAAATTGTTTTGTTTAAGGCCATGATGGCATTTTCTACTTGAGGAAATATGATCAGATTCCATAGAGAGTAATCACATGACTGGACTGGTTACATGAAATAATTCGTGAGAGGGAAGTTGTACAAGCAGAAGTGAGCGAATGCGCACGAGTGTTTTACAATATAGTCCCTTGCCTCAAATGAATTATTTCACATAACCAATCCAGTCAAGCGATTACTCTGTTTGTTACTTTTCATTATTAACGATAATAATATTATTTAACCCTTTACCAAATGAAATGGCAAAAACAGGCCAGTGCTATTCTCAGAAGTCGCCAATTAATTTTCATTATTTTTTTCATTTTTTGTCTCTAAAACATAGGTTATGACACCTCATTGGAATGAGCTCATTGAGCTCGTTCCACCAATCTTAACCTATATTTTTTAGACAAAAAATGAAAATAATAGTTATTCAAGAATTTTTTTTGCAAGTGTCGTCTGCTTTTCATGTTAAAAAAACAATGAAGTCCCCATTACACCCATGGCAAAGTGTCTTCGTTTGCGCGCACAGATACATGGCACAATTGTTGATTGCATAATTCACTTTTGAAGATATCGTTTATAATCAAACCCGGAAATCCCTGTAAATCACACTTTGGAAAGTACTAAAGAAAGATAATAAACAAGAGGCCCCAGGGGGCCTGAGGGCGCTCACCTGACATGGTAGTCTAAATATCAAACCAGGGACTTGACTTGAATCAGCTGCATATGCCCCTCCTAAGAAAAGCATATACCAACTAGATGAAGCGATTGTGCCCACACAATACACAGGATTTTTCCTTCTATTTTCAGTTCCTGCACTTTTTACGTCCCAAAATTGAGACACATAAAAAACAGACTTTTTTTTCCCAAACAAAATACTTTCAGCCTAAATTTTTTTCTTCTTCTTAAAACGCATAAAAAACAAAAACACAAAAATTCCAGATTTTGGTCCCAAATTTTCTAAGACCCACCCGGACCCCAAATTTTCAGGGGAAAAAAAAAAATTTTTTTTGTCTTAAAACTGACAGAAATGCATAAAAAAAAAAAAAAAAATTGACCAAAACGCAGAAAAAACCAAAAAAATTTTTTTCGGATTTTGGTCCAAAATTTTCGAAGTCCCACCCGGAACCCAAATTTTCAGGGGGAAAAATTTTTTTTTTTTTTTTTTTGTCTTAAAATTGACAGAAATGCATAAAAAACAAAAAAAAAAATTTCTGGATTTTGGTCCAAAATTTTCTAAGTCCCACCTGGACCCCAAATTTTCAGGGGAAAAAAAAAAAAAAAATTTTTTTGTCTTAAAATTGACAGAAATGCATAAAAAACAAAAAAATTTTTTTTTTTTCGGATTTTGGTCCCACCTGGACCCCAAATTTTCAGGGGAAAAATTTTTTTTTTTTTTTTTTTGTCTTAAAATTGACCAAAACGCAGAAAAAACAAAAAAAAAATTTTTTCCGGATTTTGGTCCAAAATTTCTAAGTCCGCAACGGGACCCCAAATTTTCAGCCTAAATATGAACCTAGGGACTTGGCTTCAACAAACTTGAATCTCACCCCCCTAAGGATGCTGCATACCAAATATCAAAACATTCTTATTGCTAGATCTGAAGAAGAAGATTTTTCAAAAATACTCCTCATACTGCACTAATTTAAACATTTGGGCTCCCATAGAGAGCCCAAATATCCACCCAGGCAATTGATTTCAATAAACATGTGAAACAATCTTCCAAAGATGTTATATGTGAAATTTTAAAGCTTTTGGAGCAGTGGTTTCGGAGAAAAGTAGTCTTATATGTTTTTCCCATTACCCACAGTGTTAAAAAATGCTGACTCAGCACTTTTTCAAAGTCCCCAAAAAGTATCCCATGATAAAACCGATGGCAATTTTTTTTTACCATTCCATTCTGTTGGTCCTAAGGAAGCTTCACAACAAATAAGAATTCTCAGTGCCGTGTAGTTTTGGAGATATGGGCGTTTTAATTTTTTTCTATTTTTAGCTCCTGCGGTCCCCATGGGGCGACGGGAAAAATTTTTTGGGCATAAATTAAGTACTTATGACCCAATAAGCCCTCATATCAAATTTGGTCAAAATTTGCCTCTCGGTTTGGAAAATAGAAATTTTGGGCGGGGCAAATATTCTTTCCCCTTCCATTACGACGCCAAGTATAGCCCCACAAACTTCTCTTGAACAAATCTGAGTCTACACCTCAAAAGGAAGCTGCACACCAAATATCAAGTCTCTGCTACTGCTGGTTCATGAGAAGAAGATTTTTTAAGATTTCAGCACACTTTTTGGGTGTGACCCTACCCACGGGCGAGGCAACTTGATTTGAACAAAATCAAATTGCGATGTCATAATAAACTATTATCTCAAATATCAATTAAATTGGTTCAGCGGTTTGGGAGGAGAAGACGCAAACACCATGTTCACGGACTACGGACGACGGACGGTGAGTGATCACTATAGCTCTCCTGACTGAAAGTCAGGTGAGCTAATAATAGAAACAAAGTCCATATTTTAAAAGCTTTTTATGAACAAAATAGATTTAGCGTTCCACCTACTAAATTTACCCTTTTATACCGTTGGGTCAATGGCATTTACAGCATCTGTAACTGCACTGAGATATTAAATATATTTGAGTTTTGTTTCCGTTCAAGGACTTTGATATGGGGTATGAATATAAAACTTTTTCCGTCAATACTATTGTCACTTACCAGTCGTTTCTCTTCTATTGGAACATTCTGATTCAAAAGTTGTGAATCAAAGAAAGCTAACACTCCCAACAATCTTGGCATCAAATAATCAGCCTTAAAAATAAAAATTGAAAGTGTCAATGACACCGTAGCTCAACTTCTTTAAGACATGTACATGTATAGTATATGACACAGCAATGACACACATCTAGGTAATGACCTGATAACAAAGGTACTTATAAAGTATTGTAACGGTCTGTACATAAATGCTGACCGTAGCCTGTAACAAATGTGTAGGTAAAGTATTGTAAAGGTGGGCGACAGCTAGATGCTAAACTAGAAAAGAAATCTTTGAGTCCCGGAGTGGGTCTGACTGAACCCCAAAATATTTGTTCTCATAGCACAGTGATAACAAAGGCACCCCAAAACACTTGTTCCAGTCCCAAGGTGATAACAAAGGTACCCCAAGAAGTTTCGTGAAGATCGGTTCCTAAATACAGCCCCTAGCCTGAGCCGTATTGACATGTGCACTTACTGTAGCACTGAAGAAATCAAAGTTCATCTAATTTGCATAATTTCTGCACGAGAAAAAAAACCTGTATTATATGTGATGTATTCCATGTTACTAAACATGCATTGAAAAAGTTATTAAAATCTGAACCTTCATATAGAAGTTCTGTACAAAAAACTGATTGTACCTAATTTTGGTACAAAATGGCCACCGGGAGCCATCTTGAATTTTGGACCGCCCCCAAAAACACTTGTTCTCGTCCCAAGGTGATAACAAAGGTACCCAAGAAGTTTCGTGAAGATCGGTTCATAAATACAGCCCCTAGCCCGAGCCGTATTGACATGTGTACTTACTATGTATAAGTAGCACTGAATAAATCAAAGTCCATCTAATTTGCATAATGTCTGCACGCGAAAAAAACCCATATTATATATTTGATGTATTCGATATTACTAAACATTCATACAAAAATTTATTCAAATCAGATCTTTCATACAGAAGTTCTATACAAAAAACTGATTGCATTAATTTTGGTACAAAATGACTGCTGGTGGCCATCTAGAATTTCGGACTGCACCCAAAACACTCGTTCTCGTCCCGCGGTGATAACAAAGGTACCCAAGAAGTTTCATAAAGATCGGTTCATAAATACGGCCCCTAGCCCGAGCCGTATTGACATGTGCACTTACTGTGTGAAAGTAGCACTAAAAAAATCAAAGTTCATTTAATTTGCAGAATTTCTCTGCATGAGAAAAGAACCTGTATTATATGTGATGTATTCCATGTTACTAAACATTCAGACACAAATTTATTCGAATCAGAACTTTCATACAGGAGTTCTGTATAAAAAACTGATTGCACTAACATACAAAATGGCTACTGGTGGCCATCTTGGATTTTGGACAGCACCCAAAAGTATAAATTTTATAGTAAATTTCCTTTCTTATTATACCTACCGAAATTGTTTACTACAGGCTTGCACTACAGTGGAAGAACCTAACTCGGATAAAATACTCTTTATTTTAATCTTTCCCAAGATTTGGGAAAGAAAAGTGGTGTAAAAACACCATGAAAAAATAAGCCAAAACTGGGTCGGGTGCCATCGGCGCACACCCAGTATGGGATGCCCTTCCATACTACAAATCCACGACTACCGTAAAACAGTGCACAATGCGTCAATTCATCATTCTTTTGATTCCGAACAACACAGGAGTTATGTGATCAGCGGGGAGGAAGGATTCTTACCCGAATAAGAAGACGGAAGGGCCTCCATGTAAACAATTTCGGTAAGTGTAAAGGAAATTTACTATAAAATTTATACTTCTTATCAACCTACCTCAATTGTTTACTACAAGCTGAATAGACAAAAGGATGGAGGGAATCACATAACCAACCCACACATAACTCAATAGCACTGGGACCGTGGACAGAGGAAGAGATCCCTAGGCCTATCAAACCATAGCATCACGAACATTAGAAAAGACAATGAAAGATGAGACATATGGTGAAGTGCGATGCACAGACAGAAAGGGCAGTAACAGCACAAAGCTGGAACTGACCCTGAAAAAGGCTGGAATAGACAACAGCCTGAGCCGAAGAAAGAGGGCCCCAAGGTTCTCTGTCAGCTCCTGCAACTGTCACAGATAAAAGGAGAATGTAGCATTTCTCCTGCCAGTATAACATCCTCATCCGACAACATGACAGAGTTATTAAAAGAGGAAGACAATGCATGCACCTCGTGGCAGAAAAAACAATTGGTAATACAATCACCAGTAGCTAGACGAGTGGAAGCTGCACAAATAGCAAGACAAATCCATCAAGAAATGGATGCAGGAGAGATCTGGCATGTGAGAAAATGCATATTCATCCAGGAAAAAGGAGTGAACGCCCCCAACCCCCAAGCAGAGCAGCGCCTAAGAAAGTGACCATCCTGGAGTAAACTGCAAAGTCCTAGGCCTTTTCAAGGAAAAGAGCTGAACAAGCTTGGAGAGAGGCAAGGGTGAGTGTCGAAACAATGCGCTATCACATATGAAAAAATGTCTCCGAAGCATGGACATGTACCCATTGCTGGAGACCCCCAGAAACAAACATATACCAGAAACTCCGCAAGCGGCGTGATCGAAGGAGTGACAGAAGCAACAGAGTGATCGCACACCATCGACAGAAGAACCTTCCACTTAGCCACAGAGGCTGAGTGAGTGCCTCCTTGAAGAAGAAAAGCAACTCCACTGCGTGTCTCGAAAAACCACTATGGAGGAGACAGGACCCGATAAAAGACATGTGGAAGGCACAATGAAGTCGGGTCAACGTGAAACCTCCTTGGGCGACTTTGGCAAAGAAAGTCGCGAGGTAGAGGGAGACATGCCGGAACCGCCGCTAACTGAGAGCGGAGCAGATTGATCCACACTCACCAAGGCGACGGGTGTGATCGAAAGGATTCGACGACAGCAGGTTCATATCTGGGCGAGAACCTGAGGCGGAATCGGAACCGGTAGGAAGGCGTAGCCGACAAGACCATCCCAAAGGAGGGCCAGAGCGTCCACGGCGAAAGCCAGAGCATCTGGACACAGGTACACAAAAGTGTCCACCGGATGGTTCTAACGAGTCGCAAGAGATCGATGGAACCCGCCATGTGGAGCATCCACCTGGTGGAAATGACCCTGCCCCGACGGGACAGGGAGTCGGCTAGGACGTTCAGAAGACCGGGAATGTGACGAACAGCCACACTGGCGTGGACATCCTAAGCGAGCAGTAGAAGATCCCGAGCCAATTTGTACATTGGAACAGAGTGCATGCCGCCCTGGTTCCGAATGTAAGCAACCACCGTCGAATGGTCGGACAACAGAAGGACCTGGCGATTCGACAGGTGAGGGATCCACTGCCTGAAACTCAGAAGAAGAGCAAGAAGCTCCTTCTGGTTGATGTGTAGAGCTGCATGATCCTGGTCCCACATCCCGTGAATGGAAAGACCTAGAGGATCCAACGTCGCACCCCATCCGAGATCGCTGGCATCTGCTGTCAGAACGCGATCGGACGTGGGTAAGTCCAACGGAACACCCTGCGAAAGCCACTGGACATCTGCCCAGAGGAGAAGGTGAGGATAAAGATATTCTGGAAACTGAAGCACCAGATCCAGAAAATCTACATTCGGCCTCCAACGACTGAGCAGAAAGTGTTGGAGAGGTCTGACACGCAGCCAACCTAGAGGAATGAGATCCGTCACCAAACAGCAGAGACCGATTAGCCGGAGAATACTCCGAGCCATCGCGGATGTGGACTGGGACAGAGTCAGAGCAAAAGCTGAGAGAATCACAGCCTTGGCCTGGGGAACCGCCACCAAATTGAATTGTGTGCGGAAAGCCATCCCCAGATGATAAAACGACTGAGAAGGGACCAGGTCCGACTTCTCCTCGTTGACTCTGAAACCTATCGACGTGATCAAGCTCAACAGAGTGGCGACATCCGACTCCAGTAAGGCAGCATTGGAATACCCCCGGAGGATATCGTCCAGATATGCCGAAGTAGTCACCCTGGATTGTGTGCGATGGAAAGCTATCACATGCGACATCAGTCTGGTGAAGGCCCAAGGAGCCAGGTTGAGGCCGAAAGGCATGGCCTTGAACTGGTAAACTCGCCCCAGAAAAACGAACCTGAGATACTTCCGTAATGCCCAATGAATCGGAACGTGAAAGTAAGCGTCTCGCAGGTCGAAGCTTGAAGCAAAATCTCCCTGGTGAATTGAACGGAGGAACAACCTGAAAGTCTCCATGCTGAACTTGGGAGCAATGATAGACAGGTTCAGGAAACTCAGATCGATAACCGGCTGGAGTCGGCCGTCCTTCTTTGGCACCAAGAACAGGCGGGAATAGAAACCCACTGACCTAATGTTCTTGATGACCTCAATCGCCCCCTTTGTCAGGAGATTGTCTATCTCCGTGGACAAAAGTACCCGACGTAAAATGTCTGAAGGAACTGTGGTTGGAAGAGGCACCCAGGACAGAGTGGGGTGCCTTTGGAAAGATATTCGCAGCCCGGACCGAACAACATCTAACACCCAAGGATCGGATGTGATGGTGGCCCAATAGTCTGCGAACTCTGCTATCCTTCCTCCAACCTGGGACGAGTGGAGGTGAGGACCTTCATTTCGAACCCCGACGAGGCTCGCGAGAGGAGAAAACACCTCAACTGAATGAAGAATCCTGGGACTTCCCTCAAGACTGCCGACGCTTAACCTTACCCATTGAGGAAGAAGTAGAAGCGGTGGCAGAAGGATCAGCCCCTTTGCTTCGCAGAGGAAGCAGAGGGTACTTGTTAGGCTTGGAACGGCGCCTGCCTACCCTAGAAGGCTGATCAAGCTGAAGAAACAGCAGCTGATCTTTGGAATGACGTAGGACGTCATCCCGGACCGTCAACACAGAACCATGGAAAAGTTGCGGACCTGCCAAAGAAGCAGATCGAAGAGTAGCGCACTGCTCCTCAGGAAGGGATCGGCCTGTGTCCAGCACAGAGTCCCTTCAAACTAATTGCAGATTAGCCGTGTTACAGGCATGCGTGTGAGTAAGATGCATGAGCGCCTTGCACAGCACATGCAAAGGAGCCTGCACCTCGTCAGACTTATCTGGAGGCAGATAAGCAGCTAAAGTTGAGACGATGTGATCGGAGAGAGAAAGCATACCAAGCATCTCTCTCGATAAGCCCAATGTGGACTCCAGAGTCGTCATCGGAATGACGGCAGACTTGGACTTGGAAAGCCCGAGGAAATTGGAGTCCTGATCCAAAACCGTCAAAGTCTGGTAGACCGACGGATTGGCAGAATCGTAGGAATGATAACGCGCCGGAGGCAAAAAGGTGTCAACCCTGGTGAAGAATGGAGCCTTCATAGCCTTGGAACTTAGCTTAGAGTCCAAGGCTGAAAATGCTTCAACCAACTGTACCCACTGGCACGGTCGAAGACGCCCAGAAGCGGGTTGCTCCATAGGCTGTTGGCGCGCATCCGATGATCGCGGCCTGGCTGACACTGTTGACTGGTTAGATGGTTTGAGATTCGGAAGGAACCCAAACATGAAATCAAGAGCTGCCCCCAAGTCCGAAGACTGCTGGCTCTCGACATCAAGCATGTCTGACTCTTCCCCTGAGTTGGAAGACACATAGCCCATCGTGGGCAAACCAGCCGACGCCTCCCATGGTGTCGGAACACAAGGGGGATCAGAAAGCAGCCCGTTTCCAATTCCGGGAGGCGGAGCCATAGGGGGCATCTGGAAACCACTCGCTGCCTCGTTGGAAGCAACGGGAAGGCTCTTTGACAGAACCTGAGTGAGTAAGGAGAGGGCCTCCCTAAGCTCACTGTCCGTACTGGCCGGTTCGACAAAGGAACAAACCGGCAAAGTGGCTTCACCTCTGACCCTCTTAACCAGCGAAGGGTCACGATCCTCCAAAACACCCGACGTGGGACGATGGGTGGCAGCCGAAACATCTGAAGGCAGACGTGTATAGGGGTGTGACACACCCCGAGGATCAACATAGCGGGAACTCATGAGAGTCACAGAGGACCTCTGCAGGGCAGAAGGTCCAGGCTGCACAAAAGACGTTGGTACCCCAAAACTGGTCGTGTGGCTAGAATGAGTGGACGGAAACGCCACGGAGTTCATAGTGTCCCACTAAGAACATCTGAATCCAATGACGACTGTGGTGCTCGACAGCGCAGAGACCACAGTAGAGGGTCCGGCCAGCAGCCACTTCCAACTTCGCCTAGTTGAGGACAGGGAAGGCTGAGGCCGATACCCCACATCTACTCAACCAGAGGGCAGAAGGTCCAGGCTGCACAAAAGACGTTGGTCCCCCAAAACTGGTCGTGTGGCCAGAATGAGTGGACAAAAATGCCACGGAGTTCATAGTGTCCCACTAAGAACATCCGAATCCAATGACAACTGTGGTGCTCGACAGTGCAGAGACTACAGTTAGAGGGTCCGGCCGGCAGCCACTTCCAACTTCGCCGAGTTGAAGTCAGGGAAGGCTGAGGCCGATACCCCCACATCTACACAACCAGACACAGCAGCAGACCACTGCAGGTATTAAACTACTGTGCTCAACGGCTGAGAGGACACAGTAGGGGGTTCAGTTGGTAGCCCCATCCGACTTCGCCGAGTGGAAGTCGGGGAAGGCTGAGGTCGATACCCCACAAGTTGAGCTAAAAATATTGAAAATAATATTTAGAGGTTATTACTTGGTTAGTTTCATATTGGCCGAGATATCAGCCATAGGTAACTTCATATCAGCCTGAGACTCAAGGCCGGAGGCCGACATGAAATTACCAAAGGTCAAAGGCTGATGTGTAGTTACTGAGGGCTGATATGTCTGCCGATATAAAACTATTTATTAAACTAAAACAAATAATTACAAAATGATCTCAGATCTATTGGGGGTGCGGTGGCTCAGTTGGTAGAGGTGCAGGCTGCAAGCCCAGAGGTCCTCGGTTCAAATCCCACCTGCGGCAACCGCGTTGTGTCCTTGGGCAAGAGACTTCACCCCCATTGTCCACATGGGGGCACGGTGCCGTTGTGTACTAAGGCGTACTGCACGTCGATGGTGCACCTGTCTTCAACCAATGCTAACCCTGCTTGTGTGGAGTTGGTATGTTGGGGAGCTGACAGTCGCTTGCCATTGCTTGGTGGTTCTCTCCGGGTACTCCGGCTTCCTCCACCTGTAAAACTGTCACGGTCATGGTTAGCCATTGTGCAGAAATATGTGACCTTAAAAACATCAATAAATAAACAAATAATCTCAGATCTGTTATAGTTTTCTGATGCTGTTATTGTTTCACAAAGTCCTAAATTTTCCACTTCCAGTTCAGCTGTTTTAACATCCAGACTTTCCCACTGTGGAAGCTGCGCCATTCAGAAGCGGAACTATATCTTCTCCCACTCAAATGAATCTCCGCTTAATCTGAATCTTAATTTGCTTTTGAATTTTCTGTACACTCTCATCTATCTTCTCTTCATCCACCTAAATCTTACTTATTGCCATCATTAACCCTTTACCCAACACAGAAGATTTCAAAATTTATTATTTTAAATATGATTTTTTAAATTTTTCAAAAAATTTCAACAAAACCATATCATGTGACCCCTCTTTGAAATGAGCTCGACGAGCTCGTTCCAAAGAGGGGTCACATGATATGGTTTTGTTGACATTTTTCGAAATGTTAAAAAATTTATAGTAATTTATATATTTTTTATACTTACCAATGACCCAGACACAGCTGGTGCTAACTCTTAAAATATAGGGCCAAACACAAATTTTGTCCCCCAATCCCCAAAATTTGCATCTAAAACCAAAGAAAACATGTCCTGAATGGCCCTCCACACTTCAGCTCTACTGCGCATGCGCAGTGTCAAGGACGTTCCGAAATTGGCGCCATTATTCATTCTTATAACCAGTGCCTGGTAAGCGCTATGTACTCAGCGGGGAGGTAAGAGTTCCCAACTCCTGGGAGGGCGATCCCCTTCTGGGTCATTGGTAAGTATAAAAAATATATAAATTACTATAAATTTTTTAACATTTTTATACTGTACCAATGACCCAGACATAGCTGAATAGTAAAAAGGCTGGAGGGCCAAGGACATAGAGCAAGATGGAATAGGCTCAATTATATAAAATAGAGTCATCCCCTCTAGGGAAAAAGAAGTATTAGGCCTTACATGTATCTTTCTTATTTATGATAAATTAGAAAGATACAACACCTTCCAAAATTGAGCATCATACATCCATGTACTCTATTAATATCTAGTATAATCCTTATACTAATAATTTTTAAAGTAAGCCAATAAATAAAGGAAGTATAGAGAATAGAGACTCTTAATACTCCTTAAAAGTGTCTGAGGATTGTATAATAATGTCCGTTGACACGTGCTATATTCAAAAGCTATACTTTAAAAACTAAGACCTGAATGAATTTTTAAAACATAAACTTCTCACTAAACAACCATCCCAATAACAGCTCAGAATTACTAACTCCGGAGGAGGTATCCCCTTGTTTTCATAGTAAAA
This sequence comes from Pictodentalium vernedei, assembly GCA_031216915.1. Classification (NCBI taxonomy): domain Eukaryota; kingdom Metazoa; phylum Mollusca; class Scaphopoda; order Dentaliida; family Dentaliidae; genus Pictodentalium; species Pictodentalium vernedei. The sequence goes on from CM062293.1 coordinate 43,183,682, forward strand.
CAGGTGACCCAAGGGAACACCCTCCCCCCCCCCCCTTTTTCTTGCCCTGGGTCAAATAGCCCAGAGCGAAGAGGGCAGCAGAACGGAGTCACTGCCGAAACAGACAGCCTACCTAGCTATAGTAGCAACTGTTAAGTGAATGACATTCTGAGCAGTAGATAATAGACCTAACAATAGAGGCCTCCAGAAATGGACTCGATATTTCTGAGATAAAAATTCATGAATGTGGATGGCTGAGCGCAATGAGCAGCCTTCAAAAATCTATAATAGCGACACTATTAATGTAAGCCCAAGATGTAGAAGAACTCTTACTTCAAGAGCCGAAATCTCAAACACAACTGCTGAGTGAATGATATACCATAAGCAGTATCGATAGTTAATTGAATCCATTAGCAATAGAATGGAGCGTAACGTCCTTCTATTAGGCATCAAAGACAGAAGAAGCTTACGCCCGTAGTAAAAAACAGATATCTGTTTATAAATACATAAACTCTAACCGGACAGAGTAAAGGCCTATGCCCGTACGAAGACGGAAGGACCTTAATAACAATAGGTTCCGGATATTAATTAGGAGCCTGACTCTTATGCGAAAATCCAACCTAAATAGTAAAGGAAGTAGTGATTCCGAAACTACGAAAGTGAAAATCATCCACCGATAGTGCATGAAACTCACTGACTCTTCAGTAAAAGAGAAGCCAACAGAATTACTGTCTAAAAGGTCAGAATTTGAAAACTACTGTTTCCAGAGGCTCAAATGATTACTTAGCTAAATAAGAACCGAAGTTAAATTCCGTATAGGAATTTAATCTAATGATTCTAAGTCTATTTATCGAAAAGTTACTAACTGACTTAGATAAAGAGACATAAGACTCAATTGTAAACTATCATAGAGTGCATAGGTATGAGGTAACATAAACCTATAACCTTAATAATAACAGGCTGCAGTAGATCTTGTCAAACAAGTATACTAAAAAGTTGCAATGACTAGTATGGAGGAATCAACAATATCAACATAGTGATCCCTACACCAACGACGGAAGAGCCTCCACTTAGCCGCATAGTATAGCGAAGAAGAGGTTCTCCTATAGTAAGAAATCGCATCCAAAGCTCGTCCAGTACAATGCTTACAATACAATAAGGACCACACAATGGAATACGTGAAGGTTGAGACCTTGCGGGTTGTGATAAAGATGACACGATTTTACCCAGCGAAAAAAGATCCTCTCATGGAGGAAGATTTCGCGTTAAGTCCCACAGTAGACATCAGAGTAAATTTACCCACGGTCTCTGTGAAGACAGAGATGCTATCAACAGAAATGTATTGTGGTTGTTTATCTTAGCAATACTTGCTGAAACAACAGCGCAGGAGGATATGCATATCCTATCATTCCGTCCTATTAGATCAATAGAGCGTTAACAACATAAGCTCAGAGATCCGGACAAGCAAACACATACGTCTGCAATTGATTAGCAAGTTGTGTTGTAAATAAATTATCATTGGGCGCTCCCATTGATAGCAAATCTGATTGAATACTTGTTTGTTGAGAGTCCATTCTGACGGCAACAAGCGACCCATAAGTGAACGGGAGTCCGTTAATACAATCAGACGACCCGGAATATGACGGACCGAAGCAGAACTTGGTGTACTATAACAAACAGAAGGATTCTTTCCATTAAATTGAATAACGGGAACGAATGAGTGCCTCCCTGGTTCCGGAGATACGCCACTACTGTCGAATTAACGGACAGGATTTGGACATGCATTTCTGAATAATGTTCATCCAATGACATAAAGCAAGCCTAAAAAAACATTATTCCGTGGAAGATAAGTACTTGCTTAGAGATTGCGGAACCCAAAGACCCTGGCACTTCGAATCCGTTGGGATCAATATTATATCCCAACCTGTTTGACTGGCAACCGTCATAATTATAAAACTCGGATCCGGCAACTGCAGTGGCACTCTCTGAGTCAACCACCGAATGTTTGCCCCAGTCTGAATCTCTTGCTACACTAGATAGACAAGAGAACGTGTAAATCGAGCAATTCATGGATTGCTGAAAAGTTGCCGTCGAAGAGAAGCTTCTCCGAGAACGAAGCGACTCTGAGAGAGTTCTTCACCTTACTATCCACGCGCGTGGATGTAGCTAGGGCTGCGTCACGTCTAACCAACTCCAAGCAGCCACTGAAGGGCGGAGTTATACGTGAACAAACTACTGCCCTCAAAGGAAATCACATTGAGGGTCATATCCCGGAATTCTTTCTCTAGAAGACGTAATGATAACGCCTCAGTAAGGTGGATTACGTATGATAAAGCATCTAAGTTAAGTCTATTAGACATCATTGTCGTTTCCAACAATGTGGTTGGAAAAGACATAGACGGCGAAAAAGATTATTTCCAGACTTTAACCACGCCGTCTAGACGCATATGAATTCTCGGGATGCCCTGTTCTGCCAAAATAAATTATTCGTATAAATGATAAAAGGCAGAAATGAGCATTGCGGACAAGAAACTAAACTATCATGCTTGGTAGCAGGCTTATATATATATAGCGTCGATAAATAATACACATGTTCTAATGACATTATTGGACTGTGTCGGTAAGTCAGGGACAATGTCCCTGAACCGATCCAAAATTCCGAGTCCAATGACGCTATAAGTCTCTTATCCAACATCGCAGCAATGTAGTCCGAAATAACAATCACTGGAAGATAAAGCCGGAAGATATGTATGGCAGCTTCCGATGCTACGAAAGGGAAAACTCGAAATCTTTCGAATCCCTTTCGCCATCCTGTCGGACCCTATAAAGCATTCGGTCGTCCGTACCTGATGCAACCGTGGACCGCACCGACCCAGCGCCGTCAGATAATTCCTGATTCGACCAAGAAACTGTCGATTGCTGGGATGCTGCGAAAAAACTGTGCTAACTCGGATAGCACGTCCGTCACTGAGGCCTGTGGAGAAGCAGTCCTACGATGCATTGCCGCTGGAAGCTCCGTGATCGTTACCCCGTGCATACTACTAATATGCGAGCGAACGGAGTGTATAGGCCTCGTGTCCCTTGGCTACCGGATGGCGTGACCTGTTTGCCGTGGAATCACTGAATGACGAAACTGATCGGATACTCGAGGTCACGTAGCCAATGTGCGGTCGTGTGCACTGCTGTGAGGATGAGGAAGCATTATCGACAGTCTCTCGGACTGTCAATATAACGGAGCGTCCCGAGCAACGGACATATGCTCCGAATGTAAAATATCTGAACCACAACATGCGGTCCCCTATGTTGTTGGACGAGAGAGGGACCTCTCTCGCTCACAGCCCGGACGGACCTGGACAAGCCAGGAACCGGACTAACAGGCTTCCTTCGATCTGTCCTCAATCCGCCGTCACTGGGTGAGTACTAAAGTAATTATAGTGCTCGCATCACCCAAATCTCCTTCCTAGACCGCAACGGACGAACCCGGCAGCCGAACCATTCGATGAATGTACGCTACATCGGGTGAGCTAGCGAATGTCACTCCGTCGATCCTACAAGGGACCTCTTAGGCGATAGACATATTCCATGAGCACTTATTGCCGCTAGCTCTTCATTAACTATGACGACAGAGGCACACTTTTGAAAGACATCTCCGTAACTTTGCGAACAAGAAACCAGATATGCTTGGTAATAGCAAGCATATAATAATAAATATATAGCGTCGTACAATAATTCGAAAGTTTGTGTGACATTATTGGACTATGTCGGAACTGAGGGACGATGTCCCTGAACCGACCCAAAAATTTCTAAGTCCATCGACGCTATCAGTTTCTTATCCGGCATCGCAGCATTCTGGTCCGACGAAAGAACCTGTAGAAGATCAAGTCAGATGACATACACAACAGCATATGTTGCTCCGAAAGGGAAAGCTCGAAATCCTCCGAATCCCTTTCGGTATCCCGTCGGACCGGATGAAATTTTCGGACGTCCGTACCCGCTTCCGCGGAGCGTCCCGACCCAGCATCGTCGGATAAAACATTATGCGACAGATTCAGTTGATGCTGGGATGCTGCGATAAGCTGTGCTATTTAGGATAGCACATCCGTCCCCGAGGCCTGTGCAGTAGCGGTCTTATGATGCATTGCCGCCGGAAGCTCCGTGTACGTTGACTCCCGCACACTTTCCTATGCGAACGTCCGGAGTCCCTGGCTACCGGATGGTGTGACCTGGTCGCCGATGATTCTCTGACTGGCGAAGCTGACTGGATATCCGAGCTCACGTAGCCAAGAGCGGTCGTGTGCGCTACCATGAGAATGAGGAAGCCTTATTGACAGTCTCTCCGGACTGACTATATGTCGGAGCGTCCCGAGCGGCGGACGTATGCTCCGAATGCGAAACATTTTGTACCACAACATCTGGGGCCAGATGTTGTTGTACGAGAGAGGGGCCTCTCTCGCTCGCCGTCCGGATGGACCAGAACGAGCTTTGAACCGGACTAAAAGGCTTCCTCCGTTCTCCCTCTAATCCGCCGTCACTGGGTGTGCATTTGGTTGATTTATAGTGCTCGCATCACCCCAAAACTCCTTCTAGACCGCAACGGACGAACCCGGCTGCCGAACCATTCAATGAATGGACGCTACACCGGGCGAGCTAGCGGACGTCAAAGGCCGTCGAACCTACTAGGGTCCTCTTAGGCAATTGGCGTATTTACATGAGCACTTTTCCGCTAGCCCTTCATTAATTGTGACGACGGAGGCACACTGTTGGAAGACATCACAGATACATCACCCTAATCTTGATCGTCTGAAATAGAAATTGATAAAGTAGAGTGACCCTGCGGGGAAAGGACCGGAATGCCCAATTCCCCACTAACATACCGTGACATACGCTTCCCATGTTGTCATCGAAATCATCAGATACAGAACAGGAGTTAATGCGAGTACACTGACTACATATAGAATGATTATAAAAGTCAGAGGAAGCTTCCTCTTATTACAATTGATCAAAATCCTTTCAATGTGAAAAGAAAACAAAGTCCTGGTACTCGCACCAACCCCTGACAATCAAAATACATAATAATAATATGATCCATTAACATAGAAAAAATAATTGAAATCAAAATATTTTGAAAAAAAAAATTTTTCAGAACAGCCCAAGTTTCTGAAAAGTAACGTTGAGCCCCAATGGATCCCAAGCCTAAGTGTGGACAAAAAATTAAAAAATATTTTAAACAATTTATGCAACACTTACGAACAATAATAATATATCTAGTTATGATTAAATTAACATCAAGATATTATTTTCAAGAAATCCCCCCCTCACACAGAGGGCTGTTGTAAATGTAAACAATGAGTGTAAAAACACTAAAATAAGACTCCAGGCACCCAGGCCCGAAATCAGTTACCAAAAATACACTATCTGATGCAAAACAGAGACTTCCAGGGAAGAAACTGCAGAACATCAGATGGTAGATGCAGAACACAACGCCTAACCACCCATAGGTGAAGACGTAAACATGGGGAAAAGAACAGAATTCATCATTCTGTTATTCAGCTAAAACTCCCAAGAAATTTTAGTAATAATAATTACAGAAACTATGCCAAAAGCATGGGAGAATAGCAAGAGGGGACTTAAAGGAAAGGGAGAGAGGAAAACACTGAAAAGTTAAAAAATTTATAGTAATTTATATATTTTTTATACTTACCAATGACCCAGACATAGCTGGTGCTAACTCTTAAAATATAGGGCCAAACACAAATTTTGCCCCCCAATCCCCAAAATTTGCATCTAAAACTAAAGAAAACATGTCCTGAAAGGCCCTCCACACTTCGCCCCTACTGCGCATGCGCAGTGTCAAGGACGTTCCGAAATTGGCGCCATTTATCATTCTAATAACCAGTGCCTGGTAAGCGCTATGTACTCAGCGGGGAGGCAAGAGTTCCCAACTCCTGGGAGGGCCATCCCCGTCTGGGTCATTGGTAAGTATAAAAAATATATAAATTACTATAAATTTTTTAACATTTTTATACTGTACCAATGACCCAGACATAGCTGAATAGTAAAAAGGCTGGAGGGCCAAGGACATAGAGCAAAATGGAATACGCTCAATAAAATAAAATAGAGTCATCCCCTGTAGGGAAAAGAAGTAATAGGCCTTACATGTATCTTTCTTATTTATGATAAATTAGAAAGATACAACACCTTCCAAAAATTGAGCTTCATACATCCATGTACTCTATTAATATCCAATAATCCTTATACTAATAATTTTTAAAGTAAGCCAATAATAAAGTAAGTCTAGAGAATAGAGACTCTTATACTCCTAAAAGTGTGTGAGAATTGCATAATCATGTCCGTTGACATATGCAATATTCAAAAGCTATACTTTAAAAACTAAGACTTGAATGAATTTTATAACTTAAACTTCTCACTAAACAACCATCCCAATAACAGCTCAGAATTACTAACTCCGGAGGAGGTATCCCCTTGTTTTCATAGTAAAAACAGGTGACCCAAGGGAACACCCTCCCCCCCCCCCTTTTCTTGCCCTGGGTCAAATAGCCCAGAGCGAAGAGGGCAGCCGAACGGAGACACTGCCGAAACAGACAGCCTACCTAGCTATAGTAGCAACTGTTAAGTGAATGACATTCTGAGCAGTAGATAATAGACCTAACAATAGAGGCCTCCAGAAATGGACTCGATATTTCTGAGATAAAATTCATGAATGGATGGCTGAGCGCAATGAGCAGCCTTCAAAAATCTATAATAGCAACACTATTAATGTAAGCCCAAGAAGTAGAAGAACTCTTACTTCATGAGCCGAAATCTTAAGCACAACTGCTAAGCCAATGATATACCATAAGCAGTACGCTAGTTAATAGAATCCATTAACAATAAAATGGAGCGTAACGTCCTTCTACTAGACATCAAAGACAGAAGAAGCTTACGCCCTTGTAATAAACAGATATCTGTTTATAAATACATAAACTGTACCCGGAAAGAGTAAAGGCCTATGCCCATACGAAGACGGAAGGACCTTAAAATAATAGGTTCCGGATAATAGGAGCCTAACTCTTATGCAACAATCCAACCTAAATAGTAACGGAAGTATTGATTCCGAAACTATGAAAGTGAAAATCATCCATCGATAGTGCATGAAACTCACTGACTCTACAGTAAAAGAGAAATCAACAGAATTACTGTCTAAAAGGTCAGAATTTGAAAACTACTGTTTCCAGAGGCTCAAATGATTACTTAGCTAAATAAGAACCTGAAGTTAAAATCCGTATAGGAATTTAATCTAAAGATTCTAAGTCTATTTATCAAAAAGTTACTAACTGACTTAAATAAAGAGACAAAAGACTCAATTGTAAACTATCGTAGAGTGCATAGGTATGAGGTAACATAAACCTATAACCTAAATAACAACAGGCTGCAGTAGATCTTGTGAAACAAGTATACTAAAAAATAGCAATGAGTAGTATGGAGGGATCAACCATATGAACATAATGATCCCTACACCACGACGGAAGAGCCTCCACTTTAGTCGCATAGAATAGCGAAGAAGAGGATCTCCTATAGTAAGAAATCGCATCCAAAGCTCGTCCAGTACAGTGCTTACAATGCAATACGGACCACACAACGGAATACATGAAGGTTGCGACCTTGCTGGTTGTGATAAAGATGACACGATTTACCCAGTGAAAAAAGATCCTCACATAGAGGAAGATTTCACGTTAAGATCCACAGTAGACAAGAGAGTAAATTACTCATGATCTCTGTGAAGATAGAGATGCTATCAACAGAAATGTATTGTGGTTATTTATCTTAGCAATACCTGCTAAAACAACAGCGCCGGAGGATACGCGTATCCTATCATTCCGTCCTATAGATCAATAGAGCGTTAACAGTATTAGCTCAGAGATCTGGACAAGCCAACACATACGTCTGCAAATGATTAGCAAGCTGTGTCATAAATAAAACATCATTGGGCGCTTCCATAGATAGCAAATCTGATTGAATACTTGTTTGTTGAGAGTCCATTCTGACAGCAACAAGCGACCCGTAAGAGAACGGGAGTGCGATAAAACAATCAGACGACCCAGAATATGACGGATCAAAACTGAACTTGGTGTACTATAACCAACAGACGGATTCTTTCCATTAAATTGAATAACGGAAACGAAAGAGTGCCTCCCTGGTTCCGGAGATACGCCACTACTGTCGAATTAAAGGACAGGAATTTGGGCATGCGTTTCTGAATAATGTTCATGCAATGACATAAAGCAAGCCTAAAAAACATTATTCCGCGGAAGTTAAACTGATAGCTAAAAGACTGCGGAACCCAAAGACCCTGGCACTTCGAATCCGTAGGGATCAGTATATATCCCAATCTGTTTGACTGGCAACCGTCATAACAGCCACACTCGGGTCCGGCAACTGCGGCGGCACTCTCTGAGTCAACCACCGAATGTTTGCCCCAGTCTGAAACTCTTGTAACACTAGATAGACAAGAGAATGTATAAATCAAGCAATTCATGGATTGCCGGAAAGTTGCCGTCGAAGAGAAGCTCCTCCGAGAACGAAGCGACTCTGAGAGAGTTCTTAACCTACTATCCACGCGTGGATGTAGCTAGGGCTGCATCACGTCTAACCAACTCCAATCAGCCACTGAAGGGCGGAGTTATACGTGAACAAACTACTGCCCTCAAAAGAAATTACATTGAGAATAATATCCCGTAAATCTTTTCTTGAAGACGTAATGATAACGCCTCAGTAAGGCGGATTACGTATAATAAAGCGTCTAAGTTAAGTCTACTATACATAATGTCGTTCCCAACATTGAAATTGGAAAAGACATAAACGGCGAAAAAGAATATATGCAGTCTTTAATCACACCGTCTAGACGCATATGAACTCTCGGTATGCCCTGCTCTGCCAAAATAAACTATATGTAAAAAAGATAAAATGGCAGAAATGAGCCACGCGGACAAGAAACTAAACTATCATGCTTAGTAGCAGGCTTGTATATATATATAAATATATAGCGTCGAAAAATAAAACACATGTTGTAATGACAATATTGGACTGCTTCGGTAAGTCAGGGACAAAGTCCCTGTACCGATCGAAAAATCCGAGTCCAATGACGCTATAAGTCTCTTATCCAAGATCGCAGCAATGAAGTCCGAAAAATAATCACTGGAAGAAATGCCAGAAGATATGAAAGGCATCTTCCGATACTACTAAAGGGAAAACTCGAAATCTTTCGAATCCCTTTCGCCATCCTGTCGGACCCTATAAAGCGTTCGGTCGTCCGTAGCTTGATGCAACCGCGGACCGCACCGACCCAGCGCCGTCGGATAATTCCTGATTCGACCGAGAAACCGTCAATTGCTGGGATGCTGCGAAACAACTGTGCTAACTCGGATAGCACGTCCGTCACTGAGGCCTGAGGAGCAACGGTCTTACGATGCATTGCCGCAGGAAGCTCCGAGATCGTTACCCCGTGCATACTTCCAATATGCGAGCGAACGGAGTGTATAGGCCTCGTGTCCCTTGGCTACCGGATGGCGCGACCTATTCGCTGTGGAATCACTGAATGCCGAAACTGATCGGATACTCGAGGTCACGTAGCCAATGTGCGGTCGTGTGCCCTGCTGTGAGGATGAGGAAGCATTAAAGACAGTCTCTCGGACTGTCAATATAACGGAGCGTCCCGAGCAACGGACATATGCTCCGAATGTAAAATATCTGAACCACAACATGCGGTCCCCTATGTTGTTGGCTTCCTCCGATCTGTCCTCAATCTGCCGTCACTGGGTGAGTACTAAAGTAATTAAAGTGCTCGCATCACCCAAATCTCCTTCCTAGACCGCAACGGACGAACCCGGCAGCCGAACCATTCGATGAATGTACGCTACACCGGGTGAGCTAGCGAATGTCACTCCGTAAGCGATAGACATATTCCATGAGCACTTATTGCCGCTAACTCCTCATTAACTATGACGACAGAGGCACACTTTTGAAAGACATCTCCATAACTCTTCGAACAAGAAACCAGAAATGCTTGGATAGCAAGCATAAAATAATAATATATATAGCGTCGTTCAATAATTCGAAAGTTTGTGTGACATTATTGGACTATGTCGGAACTGAGGGACGATGTCCCTGAACCGAACCAAAAAATTTCTAAGTCCACCGACGCTATCAGTTTCTTATCCGGCATCGCAGCATATGTTGTTCCGAAAGGGAAAGCTTGAAATCCACCGAATCCCTTTCGGTATCCCGTCGGACCGGATGAAACTTTCGGACGTCCGTACCCGCTTCCGCGGAGCGTCCCGACCCAGCATCGTCGGATAAAATATATGCGACAGATTCAGTTGATGCTGGGATGCTGCGATAAACTGTGCTATTAAGGAAAGCACGTCCGTTCCCGAGGCCCGTGCAGTAGCGGTCTTACGATGCATTGCCGCTGGAAGCTCCGTGTACGTTGACTCCCGCACACTTCCTATGCGAACGTCCGGAGTCTGCAGGCCTCGAGTCCCCGGCTACCGACCCAGCGCTGTCGGATAATTCTCGATCCGACACCGTTTCTGTCGGCTGCTGGGATGCTGCGATAAGCTGTGCTATGTGCACAAGAATGTCCGGCGTCGAGACCTGCGGAGGCGCAGTCTATCGCTGCTTCGCCGAGGGCAGCTCCGCATCAGATGGCTCCCGCATACTTTTCCTATGCGAACGTCCGGAGTCCATCGGTCTCGAATCCCTGGCTGCCGGATGGTGTGACCTGGTCGCCGAAGAATCCTTGATCGGCGAAGCTGGTAATATATCGGCGGTCACGCAGCCAAGGTGCGGTCGTGTGCGCTGACGAGAAGAGGAAGCCTTAGCAGTCTCAGCGGACTGCCTATACAACGGAGCGTCCCGAGCGACGGACGTATGCTCCGCTAACGACACATTTGTACCACAACATCTGGGGCCAGATGTTGTTGAACGAGAGAGGGGCCTCTCTCGCTTGCCGTCCGGATGGACCGGAACGAGCTATGAACCGGACTAAAAGGCTTCCTCCGTTCTCCCTCCGATCCGCCGTCACTGGGTGTGCATTAAGTTAATTTTATAGTGCTCGCATCACCCCAAAATTCCTTCTAGACCGCAACGGACGAACCCGGCTGCCGAACCATTCGGTGAATGGACGCTACACCGGGCGAGCTAGCGGACGTCAAAGGCCGTCGAACCTACTAGGGTCCTCTTAGGCAATTGGCGTATTACATGAGCACTTTTCCGCTAGCCCTTCATTAATTGTGACGACGGAGGCACACTGTTGGAAGACATCACAGATACATCACCCTAATCTTGATCGTCTGAAATAGAAATTGATAAAGTAGAGTGACCCTGCGGGGAAAGGACCGAATGTCCAAATCCCCAACAACATACCGTGACATACGCTTCCCATATTGTCATCGAAATCATACGATACAGAACAGGAGTTAATGCGAGTACACTGACCACATATAGAATGATATGGTCAGAGGAAGACTTCCTCTTAAAACAATTGATCAATATCCTTTCAATGTGAAAAGAAAACAAGTCCTGGTACTCGCACTAACCCCTGGCAATCAAAATACATAATAATAATATGATCCATTAATATAGAAAAAATAATTGAAATCAAAATATTTTGAAAAAATATTTTTTCAGAACAGCCCAAGTTTCTGAAAAGTAACGTTGAGCCCCAATGGATCCCAAGCCTAAGTGTGGACAAAAATTTTAAAAATATTTTAAACAATTTATTCAACACTTACGAACAATAATAATGTATCTAGTTATGATTAAAATAACATAAAGATATTATTATTTAGAAATCCCCCCCTCACACAGAGGGCTGTTGAAAATGTAAACAATGAGTGTAAAAACACTAAAATAAGACTCCAGGCACCCAGGCCCGAAATCAGTTACCAAAAATACACCATCTGATGCAAAACAGAGACTTCCAGGGAAGAAACTGCAGAACATCAGATGGTAGATGCAGAACACAACGCCTAACCACCCGTAGGTGAAGACGTAAACATGGGGAAAGAACAGAATTCATTCTGTTATTCAGCTAAAACTCCCAAGAAATTTTAGTAATAATAATTACAGAAACTATGCCAAAGCATGGGAGAATAGCAAGGGGGAACTTAAAGGACAGGGAGAGAGGAAAAACACTTGAAAAAACAGTGTAACTAAATAATCAGAATGACAACAAAATGGCTGCTGCCTTGAAAATAGGTAACTTAACATAATTTCATTAAAAAATTTTAAGTTACAGCCCTGATAATATTCTGTCACACATTCTTTTCCTCTCCTCCTTTTCTATCCTCCTTAGAATCACCATTTCACTAATATTTATGTGTCTGGCATCATTTAAACTGAGATTTAAAAGCACAAAGATCAGTCAGATGTTAACTGATGAAGGGCCAAACTTAGAATGATAAATGGCGCCAATTTCGGAACGTCCTTGACACTGCGCATGCGCAGTAGGGGCGAAGTGTGGAGGGCCTTTCAGGACATGTTTTCTTTAGTTTTAGATGCAAATTTTGGGGATTGGGGGGCAAAATTTGTGTTTGGCCCTATATTTTAAGAGTTAGCACCAGCTATGTCTGGGTCATTGGTACAGTATAAAAATATCAGTGTAACTAAATAACAAGAATGACAACAAAATGGCTGCTGCCTCGAAAATAGGTAACTTAACATAATTTCATTAAAAAATTTTAAGTTACAGCCCTGATAATAGTCTGTCACACATTTTTCCTCTCCTCCTTCTATATCCTCCTTAGAATCACCATTTCACTAATATTTATGTGTCTGGCATCATTTAAACTGAGATTTACAAGCACAAAGATCAGTCAGATGTTAACTGATGAAGGGCCAAACTAAGAATGAATAATGGCGCCAATTTCGGAACGTCCTTGACACTGCGCATGCGCAGTAGAGGTGAAGTGTGGAGGGCCATTCAGGACATGTTTTCTTTGGTTTTAGATGCAAATTTTGGGGATTGGGGGGCAAAATTTGTGTTTGGCCCTATATTTTAAGAGTTAGCACCAGCTATGTCTGGGTCATTGGTACAGTATAAAAATATAATATTTTTTCAGCTGCTGAATTCGCATATTACACAGGCGGATTCAGGCGATTCGTTAGGTAAAGGGTTAATTCCTCACCATACAAAAACTCAACTTCAAACTACTCCATTATGCCTGGTAATGACAATTTTCCTGATTATGTTTGACGAATAACAATGAATAATTATGATGTAAATAAATTGGTAATGCGTCAAAATATTATCTTCTAGAGATGGGCAGCATTGGAATTTTGAGTTCGGTATCAATTTTGGTATTTTTTAAGGGGGTATACCTTGATATCAGTTCGGTATTCGGTATCTGACTTGACATAGATTTGCTGATAGTACCAAAGAGGAATTCACATCAGGGAAAACAGAATAAGTTGTTGTAGTATCGTTCTACCACAATGCTATAAATGACACTGCCAATGAGCTCATCAGTGGCAGTTTTTTTATGACCACAAATCATATCTACAGTAACTTTGTGACTTGTTCTAAATGCACCTTAATGTTCAAATATCTATTTCAGGCTTTTGTGATCTCAGAGCATTGAGCCCTGATCATGCCATCTTGAGGCGGTCCTGCTGACAATAGACAAAACACCTGGGCAGTGATTTCTAGTCAGGTTTTGGCTGCCTTAACAGGCAGCCAAGACTTGACTAGAAATCACTGCTAAGCAACTGGACATGTACAGGTTTCAGTCTAGTGGGAATTCAGGACAGTGGACCAGTCCATTGAGGGTTACCTCGGTATTGGTTCTGTATTCGGTATCTGATTTAACTTCGGTATCGGTTTCGGCATTTGTAAGGGTGTATACCTCGGTATTGGTTCTGTATTCGATATCTGACTTGACTGACATTTGCTGATAGTACCAAACAGGAATTCACGATAGTACCAAAGGAAAATTCACATCAGGAAAGTTAAAAAATTTATAGTAATTTATATATTTTTTATACTTACCAATGACCCAGACATAGCTGGTGCTAACTCTTAAAATATAGGGCCAAACACAAATTTTGCCCCCCAATCCCCAAAATTTGCATCTAAAACTAAAGAAAACATGTCCTGAGAGGCCCTCCACACTTCGCCCCTACTGCGCATGCGCAGTGTCAAGGACGTTCCGAAATTGGCGCCATTTATCATTCTAATAACCAGTGCCTGGTAAGCGCTATGTACTCAGCGGGGAGGCAAGAGTTCCCAACTCCTGGGAGGGCCATCCCCGTCTGGGTCATTGGTAAGTATAAAAAATATATAAATTACTATAAATTTTTTAACATTTTTATACTGTACCAATGACCCAGACATAGCTGAATAGTAAAAAGGCTGGAGGGCCAAGGACATAGAGCAAAATGGAATACGCTCAATAAAATAAAATAGAGTCATCCCCTGTAGGGAAAAGTAGTAATAGGCCTTACATGTATCTTTCTTATTTATGATAAATTAGAAAGATACAACACCTTCCAAAAATTGAGCTTCATACATCCATGTACTCTATTAATATCCAATAATCCTAATACTAATAATTTTTAAAGTAAGCCAATAATAAAGTAAGTCTAGAGAATAGAGACTCTTATACTCCTAAAAGTGTGTGAGAATTGCATAATCATGTCCGTGACATATGCAATATTCAAAAGCTATACTTTAAAAACTAAGACTTGAATGAATTTTATAAACTTAAACTTCTCACTAAACAACCATCCCTATAACAGCTCAGAATTACTAACTCCGGAGGAGGTATCCCCTTGTTTTCATAGTAAAAACAGGTGACCCAAGGGAACACCCTCCCCCCCCCCCTTTTTCTTGCCCTGGGTCAAATAGCCCAGAGCGAAGAGGGCAGCCGAACGGAGACACTGCCGAAACAGACAGCCTACCTAGCTATAGTAGCAACTGTTAAGTGAATGACATTCTGAGCAGTAGATAATAGACCTAACAATAGAGGCCTCCAGAAATGGACTCGATATTTCTGAGATAAAAATTCATGAATGGATGGCTGAGCGCAATGAGCAGCCTTCAAAAATCTATAATAGAACACTATTAATGTAAGCCCAAGAAGTAGAAGAACTCTTACTTCATGAGCCGAAATCTTAAGCACAACTGCTAAGCCAATGATATACCATAAGCAGTACGCTAGTTAATAGAATCCATTAACAATAAAATGGAGCGTAACGTCCTTCTACTAGACATCAAAGACAGAAGAAGCTTACGCCCTTGTAATAAACAGATATCTGTTTATAAATACATAAACTGTACCCGGAAAGAGTAAAGGCCTATGCCCATACGAAGACGGAAGGACCTTAAAAAAATAGGTTCCGGATAATAGGAGCCTAACTCTTATGCAACAATCCAACCTAAATAGTAACGGAAGTATTGATTCCGAAACTATGAAAGTGAAAATCATCCATCGATAGTGCATGAAACTCACTGACTCTACAGTAAAAGAGAAACCAACATAATTACTGTCTAAAAGGTCAGAATTTGAAAACTACTGTTTCCAGAGGCTCAAATGATTACTTAGCTAAATAAGAACCTGAAGTTAAAATCCGTATAGGAATTTAATCTAAAGATTCTAAGTCTATTTATCAAAAAGTTACTAACTGACTTAGATAAAGAGACAAAAGACTCAATTGTAAACTATCGTAGAGTGCATAGGTATGAGGTAACATAAACCTATAACCTAAATAACAACAGGCTGCAGTAGATCTTGTGAAACAAGTATACTAAAAAATAGCAATGAGTAGTATGGAGGGATCAACCATATGAACATAATGATCCCTACACCACGACGGAAGAGCCTCCACTTTAGTCGCATAGAATAGCGAAGAAGAGGATCTCCTATAGTAAGAAATCGCGTCCAAAGCTCGTCCAGTACAGTGCTTACAATGCAATACGGACCACACAACGGAATACACGAAGGTTGCGACCTTGCTGGTTGTGATAAAGATGACACGATTTACCCAGTGAAAAAAGATCCTCACATAGAGGAAGATTTCACGTTAAGATCCACAGTAGACAAGAGAGTAAATTACTCATGATCTCTGTGAAGATAGAGATGCTATCAACTGAAATGTATTGTGGTTGTTTATCTTAGCAATACCTGCTAAAAACAACAGCGCCGGAGGATACGCGTATCCTATCATTCTGTCCTATAGATCAATAGAGCGTTAACAGTATTAGCTCAGAGATCTGGACAAGCCAACACATACGTCTGCAATTGATTAGCCAGCTGTGTCATAAATAAAACATCATTGGGCGCTCCCATAGATAGCAAATCTGATTGAATACTTGTTTGTTGAGAGTCCATTCTGACAGCAACAAGCGACCCGTAAGAGAACGGGAGTGCGATAAAACAATCAGACGACCCAGAATATGACGGACCAAAACTGAACTTGGTGTACTATAACCAACAAACGGATTCTTTCCATTAAATTGAATAACGGAAACGAAAGAGTGCCTCCCTGGTTCCGGAGATACGCCACTACTGTCGAATTAAAGGACAGGAATTTGGGCATGCGTTTCTGAATAATGTTCATGCAATGACATAAAGCAAGCCTAAAAAACATTATTCCGCGGAAGTTAACTGATAGCTAAAAGACTGCGGAACCCAAAGACCCTGGCACTTCGAATCCGTAGGGATCAGTATATATCCCAATCTGTTTGACTGGCAACCGTCATAACAGCCACACTCGGGTCCGGCAACTGCGGCGGCACTCTCTGAGTCAACCACCGAATGTTTGCCCCAGTCTGAATCTCTTGTAACACTAGATAGACAAGAGAATGTATAAATCAAGCAATTCATGGATTGCCGGAAAGTTGCCGTCGAAGAGAAGCTCCTCCGAGAACGAAGCGACTCTGAGAGAGTTCTTAACCTACTATCCACGCGTGGATGTAGCTAGGGCTGCCTCACGTCTAACCAACTCCAATCAGCCACTGAAGGGCGGAGTTATACGTGAACAAACTACTGCCCTCAAAAGAAATTACATTGAGAATAATATCCCGTAAATCTTTTCTTGAAGACGTAATGATAACGCCTCAGTAAGGCGGATTACGTATAATAAAGCGTCTAAGTTAAGTCTAATATACATAATGTCGTTCCCAACATTGAAATTGGAAAAGACAAACGGTGAAAAAGAATATATGCAGTCTTTAATCACACCGTCTAGACGCATATGAACTCTCGGTATGCCCTGCTCTGCCAAAATAAACTATATGTAAAAAAAGATAAAATGGCAGAAATGAGCCACGCGGACAAGAAACTAAACTATCATGCTTAGTAGCCGTCTTGTATATATATATAAATATATAGCGTCGAAAAATAAAACACATGTTGTAATGACAATATTGGACTGCGTCGGTAAGTCAGGGACAAAGTCCCTGTACCGATCGAAAAATCCGAGTCCAATGACGCTATAAGTCTCTTATCCAAGATCGCAGCAATGAAGTCCGAAAAATAATCACTGGAAGAAATGCCAGAAGATATGAAAGGCATCTTCCGATACTACTAAAGGGAAAACTCGAAATCTTTCGAATCCCTTTCGCCATCCTGTCGGACCCTATAAAGCGTTCGGTCGTCCGTAGCTTGATGCAACCGCGGACCGCACCGACCCAGCGCCGTCGGATAATTCCTGATTCGACCGAGAAACCGTCAATTGCTGGGATGCTGCGAAACAACTGTGCTAACTCGGATAGCACGTCCGTCACTGAGGCCTGAGGAGCAGCGGTCTTACGATGCATTGCCGCAGGAAGCTCCGAGATCGTTACCCCGTGCATACTTCCAATATGCGAGCGAACGGAGTGTATAGGCCTCGTGTCCCTTGGCTACCGGATGGCGCGACCTATTCGCTGTGGAATCACTGAATGCCGAAACTGATCGGATACTCGAGGTCACGTAGCCAATGTGCGGTCGTGTGCCCTGCTGTGAGGATGAGGAAGCATTAAAGACAGTCTCTCGGACTGTCAATATAACGGAGCGTCCCGAGCAACGGACATATGCTCCGAATGTAAAATATCTGAACCACAACATGCGGTCCCCTATGTTGTTGGCTTCCTCCGATCTGTCCTCAATCTGCCGTCACTGGGTGAGTACTAAAGTAATTAAAGTGCTCGCATCACCCAAATCTCCTTCCTAGACCGCAACGGACGAACCCGGCAGCCGAACCATTCGATGAATGTACGCTACACCGGGTGAGCTAGCGAATGTCACTCCGTAAGCGATAGACATATTCCATGAGCACTTATTGCCGCTAACTCTTCATTAACTATGACGACAGAGGCACACTTTTGAAAGACATCTCCATAACTCTTCGAACAAGAAACCAGAAATGCTTGGATAGCAAGCATAAAATAATATGTATAGCGTCGTTCAATAATTCGAAAGTTTGTGTGACATTATTGGACTATGTCGGAACTGAGGGACGATGTCCCTGAACCGAACCAAAAATTTCTAAGTCCACCGACGCTATCAGTTTCTTATCCGGCATCGCAGCATATGTTGTTCCGAAAGGGAAAGCTTGAAATCCACCGAATCCCTTTCGGTATCCCGTCGGACCGGATGAAACTTTCGGACGTCCGTACCCGCTTCCGCGGAGCGTCCCGACCCAGCATCGTCGGATAAAATATATGCGACAGATTCAGTTGATGCTGGGATGCTGCGATAAACTGTGCTATTAAGGAAAGCACGTCCGTTCCCGAGGCCTGTGCAGTAGCGGACTTACGATGCATTGCCGCTGGAAGCTCCGTGTACGTTGACTCCCGCATACTTCCTATGCGAACGTCCGGAGTCTGCAGGCCTCGAGTCCCCGGCTACCGACCCAGCGCTGTCGGATAATTCTCGATCCGACACCGTTTCTGTCGGCTGCTGGGATGCTGCGATAAGCTGTGCTATGTGCACAAGAATGTCCGGCGTCGAGACCTGCGGAGGCGCAGTCTATCGCTGCTTCGCCGAGGGCAGCTCCGCATCAGATGGCTCCCGCATACTTTTCCTATGCGAACGTCCGGAGTCCATCAGTCTCGAATCCCTGGCTGCCGGATGGTGTGACCTGGTCGCCGAAGAATCCTTGATCGGCGAAGCTGGTAATATATCGGCGGTCACGCAGCCAAGGTGCGGTCGTGTGCGCTGACGAGAAGAGGAAGCCTTAGCAGTCTCAGCGGACTGCCTATACAACGGAGCGTCCCGAACGACGGACGTATGCTCCGCTAACGACACATTTGTACCACAACATCTGGGGCCAGATGTTGTTGAACGAGAGAGGGGCCTCTCTCGCTTGCCGTCCGGAAGGACCGGAACGAGCTATGA
Organism: Pictodentalium vernedei; assembly: GCA_031216915.1. Taxonomy (NCBI): domain Eukaryota; kingdom Metazoa; phylum Mollusca; class Scaphopoda; order Dentaliida; family Dentaliidae; genus Pictodentalium; species Pictodentalium vernedei. Next base: position 43,203,040 of record CM062293.1, read on the forward strand.
ACCGGACTAAAAGGCTTCCTCCGTTCTCCCTCCGATCCGCCGTCACTGGGTGTGCATTAAGTTAATTTTATAGTGCTCGCATCACCCCAAAATTCCTTCTAGACCGCAACGGACGAACCCGGCTGCCGAACCATTCGGTGAATGGACGCTACACCGGGCGAGCTAGCGGACGTCAAAGGCCGTCGAACCTACTAGGGTCCTCTTAGGCAATTGGCGTATTACATGAGCACTTTTCCGCTAGCCCTTCATTAATTGTGACGACGGAGGCACACTGTTGGAAGACATCACAGATACATCACCCTAATCTTGATCGTCTGAAATAGAAATTGATAAAGTAGAGTGACCCTGCGGGGAAAGGACCGGAGTGTCCAAATCCCCAACAACATACCGTGACATACGCTTCCCATATTGTCATCGAAATCATACGATACAGAACCGGAGTTAATGCGAGTACACTGACCACATATAGAATGATAATAAGGTCAGAGGAAGACTTCCTCTTAAAACAATAGATCAATATCCTTTCAATGTGAAAAGAAAACAAGTCCTGGTACTCGCACTAACCCCTGGCAATCAAAATACATAATAATAATATGATCCATTAATATAGAAAAAATAATTGAAATCAAAATATTTTGAAAAAATATTTTTTCAGAACAGCCCAAGTTTCTGAAAAGTAACGTTGAGCCCCAATGGATCCCAAGCCTAAGTGTGGACAAAAATTTTAAAAATATTTTAAACAATTTATTCAACACTTACGAACAATAATAATGTATCTAGTTATGATTGAAATAACATAAAGATATTATTATTTAGAAATCCCCCCCTCACACAGAGGGCTGTTGTAAATGTAAACAATGAGTGTAAAAACACTAAAATAAGACTCCAGGCACCCAGGCCCGAAATCAGTTACCAAAAATACACCATCTGATGCAAAACAGAGACTTCCAGGGAAGAAACTGCAGAACATCAGATGGTAGATGCAGAACACAACGCCTAACCACCCGTAGGTGAAGACGTAAACATGGGGAAAGAACAGAATTCATTCTGTTATTCAGCTAAACTCCCAAGAAATTTTAGTAATAATAATTACAGAAATTATGCCAAAAGCATGGGAGAATAGCAAGGGGGAACTTAAAGGACAGGGAGAGAGGAAAAACACTTGTAAAAACAGTGTAACTAAATAATCAGAATGACAACAAAATGGCTGCTGCCTTGAAAATAGGTAACTTAACATAATTTCATTAAAAAATTTTAAGTTACAGCCCTGATAATATTCTGTCACACATTCTTTTCCTCTCCTCCTTTTCTATCCTCCTTAGAATCACCATTTCACTAATATTTATGTGTCTGGCATCATTTAAACTGAGATTTAAAAGCACAAAGATCAGTCAGATGTTAACTGATGAAGGGCCAAACTTAGAATGATAAATGGCGCCAATTTCGGAACGTCCTTGACACTGCGCATGCGCAGTAGGGGCGAAGTGTGGAGGGCCTCTCAGGACATGTTTTCTTTAGTTTTAGATGCAAATTTTGGGGATTGGGGGGCAAAATTTGTGTTTGGCCCTATATTTTAAGAGTTAGCACCAGCTATGTCTGGGTCATTGGTACAGTATAAAAATATACAGAATAAGTTGTTCTTTTATCATTACTCCACAGCACCACAAAAGTCACTGCCAGTGAGCTCAGTAGTGGCATTCTTTTACGAAAACAAATCAAATCTACAGTAATTTTGTGACTTGTTTTAAACACACCATAACCTTTAAAGGCCTATTTCAAGTGTATGCAACCTCAGAGCATGTGCCCTGAACCTGCCACCTTCAAAAGGTCCTGCCGACAATAGATTTCTAGACAAGTCTTGGTTGCCTGTTAAGACAGTCAAGACTTGGCTAGAAATCACTGCATAGCAACGGGATATGTACAGATTGTAGTCTTGTAAGAATTCAGGACAACTGCCCAGGCCCCTCAGAGTTCACAGAACTGAAAGGAAATCAGCCACTTCTTTCACAAAAATGAAATCTTAAACTGCTATCAAGTCTCTACAGGGCCTTATAAATATTGAATGTAGGAAAATTTGAAAATTCAGTTTTGGTATACAATGATTGGTTTGGTTTTACAGTATGCCCAGGATATCGGTAACAGTTAGTTTTTGGGTATATTGCTCATCTCTGTTACCATCCTTAGCCTTTGAAAGATGGACAATAGCAAAATTAATTACAAATGAGTTTGGAGGGGGCGCAGTGGCTTAGTAGGTAGTGGTGCAGACTGCAAGCTGAGAGGTCCTCAGTTCGAATCCCACCTGCAGCAACTGCGTTGTGTCCTTAGGCAAGAAAGTTCACACCCATTGCCCATGTGGGAGCCTGGTGGCATTGTGTACTAAGGCATACTGCACGTCAATGGTGCACTTGCTTTAAACCAATGCTAACCCTGCTTGTGTGGAGTTGGTATGTTGGGGAGCCTGAAAGTTGCTCGCCATTGCTTAGTGGTTCTCCCTTGGTACTCTGGCTTCCTCCACCTGTAAAACTGTCCAACACAAGGTGACCCTGGCAGTCGAAAGTGTAATTAAAACCGGAATAAATAAATACATAAATGAATAAATGAGTTTGGAAATAGCAGACAAGAGGCTGTGTTATCTTTGGGAAGTAATATAATTTAAAAATAAAACTCACCATCTGTTCAGATGTTGTAATGTTTTTTGATCCCTTATAACTTTCATCATTTGATGCCAACATCTTCAAACCATTGAACACCTATATTGAAAAACAACAAGCAACTGTTCAATGGATACCCTCTAAAATGAGTAGTTCTATAGTTTCCATTTAATTTTCTTACTGAAATAAGGCCTATCAAAAAATGAAAAATTTATAGAAATTTGTATATTTTTTATACTTACCAATGGCCCAGACTTAGCTGGTGCAAACTCAATATTATCAAAGGGCCAAACACAAATTTTGAACCCCCAAATCCCCCAAATTTACATACAATACCAAAAATTAAAAGGCCTAACTGGCCCTCCATACTTTTAGTACTGCGTATGCGCAGTGGTCAGGAAGAGATCGGAACTGACACCAAGCATCATTCTTCCTAGTCTAGTTGTGCCTACCAATGTTATAACTCAGCGGGGAGGTATAAGTGCCCAAGATGGGAGGGCCATCCCTGTTTGGGCCATTGGTGAGTATAAAAAATATACAAATTACTTTAGATTTATCATATTTTTATACTAGAACCAATGGTCCAGACTTAGCTGAATAGTAAAAAGGCAGGAGGGCCGAGGACTTGAAGGAATAGCAGACTAAATAGAGAAGGACATACCACCAAAATAAGGAGCAATATCCAAGTGATTACTTAGCAAAAATGATTACACTAATTGGGTGCAATGATTATTATTATTAAGGGCCAAGCACAAATTTTGAAGCCCCCAATCCCCAAAATTTGCATACAATACCGAAAATTAAAAGTCCTATCTGGCCCTCCATACTTTTAGTACTTGCACGTGAGCAGTGCCCAGGAAGAGACCGAAATTGGCGCCAATATCATTCTTCCTAGTTGTGCCTACTAAAGTGATAACTCAGTGGGGAGGTATGAGTGCCCACTCATGGGAGGGCCATCCCTGTCTGGGCCATTGGTAAGTATAAAAAATATACAAATTACTTTAAATTTATCATATTTTTATACTAAAACCAGCTGAATAGTAAAAAGGCGGAGGGCCTAGGACTTAACGAAATAGCAGACCAAAATTCAGCTCCTTAGCTTGCATTAGAACTCCCAAGGTGAAAAACAATAGAGAAGACATACCATTGAAATAAGGATCAATATCCAAGTAATTCCCTATTACTTAGCATAAATGATTACGCTAATTGGGTGTAACAAGCCCCCAATTTTAAGGCTAGTCGAAATAAGACACTTAAAATTAGGAAAGGTGTGTCCGAGAGTTGGAGACAAACACCCACAAACACACGCCATATATAATGCAACAAGCTGTACATAAGATCAGTACAATCTATAGACAATAACAGCTTCACTCATAGTTACACACTTAATATAAAGCCAGAGGAGGTAAAGAGAAATCCCCCCCCCCCACTCTTTTTAAAGGAATTAATCTTCAAAACAAAGAGGGAAGTGGCCTGGAATCAGTGAAAAAGCGGTACTGAATAATATATAGTTGTCTAAAAGGCTCCCAGTTACTAAAATCGCAAGCTTCTAAATGTATGCTGCATCTGAAATACTTAGATAGGTCGATAACCGGTGATATTAATATGTACAACCCTAAACTTGTCTAACTGAATCCCAATGGAAAGTTATCTGAAACAACTTATACGCTTCTGAGCCAACCAACGGGCGACCACATCCAAGTATACAAAGTACATTCCAATAATGAACTTCCAAATTGCAACCGTTCAATCTACGAGAATGAGAGAGTAGGATTCCCCTTTGTGTACCACTTCCGGTTGAAGACTGGATTCAGAACCTAGAATGGGATATGATTAAAAAACCTGTCACAGACCATCCCCAAATAAATCATTGTTCCCTAGGTCCATTAAAACCAATGACTGTTCAGAGAAAGAATATACCACTCCGAATAAGGAAGCCAAAAATAGAGAACATACGCATAGACGGCTGGTAGGAAACTCCATAACTGATCCATGTAGCCCAAAATTCTCATAAACTCTATACTAATACTGAGCAAGAATTTAAGAGAATCTATTCCAAGAAATACATCTGCCTAATGATAAATACATATTATACGTGCAATCAACAGAATCCCGCATGTATCCTCGCCTGAATACAGCCTGTATCAAAGGCGTGACCGAGCGATACAAAATATAACCAGGAAACTGAAGGAATAAACAATGTTAATGCGATTTAACCTGAGGTATAGACTCGTATGTCGTAACAAAAGCAGAAAGCTCTGAGCGAAACTTCTCAGAGTGGACTAATTGCCATATTTGGATAATGTCGCCCAGATAACCGACATGCCTGCCACACAGGTACACAAAGGCTAGCAATATCAACCGAATGTATTCATGAAAGAATTCGGAATCCAAAAACAGTTACTGTTCAAGATCCGTATGCTCGCATATGACTTATGAACAAACAACTACTGGAATAAATGATATCGAACCCCCCCACCCCCCACATTACTTGAATTGCTAGATAAGTAAGGCCGGTGCCGCAATACTATAGCTTGGAACTATACTGCTGCTGCTATTCTCAATAAAGAGTAATACAGTGAATAAAAGCTTATTGTTAGTCAAAACAAGCATGACCAATTTAACCCTGTGCGACTCAAAACGCTTTAGTGTTAGTCATCTAGAATAGTATAAAACCGTAGGGCTTCCTCACGTCTGACCAACTCCATAATACCACTAAGGACGAAGAGGGATGTGATGAACATGACACTATTGCAAAGAATATACCCGCTGATATAGCGTCAACATATTCCTTGAAATAAAGTCAGTACGCCATGGCCCCAAACAATACACCATATAGACATAATATCCAAATCCTCCAAGTGGAAATATAATCCACGACAATAGATTGGATTTAAAATGAAGCGGTCGGCAAAAAACTAATTTCCGGCACCCGATCATAAAAACCTAGATGAACTCCTTACGCTTCGTTCCGATTGGCATCCGAAAGAACACTCAGTATTATCACTAGGTTAAAATGGCGTCATCAATAGGGCTAAAAACCTCAGACAACTAACACAAAACAATACCGTTGAGAGAACAACCTCTTCTATTATAACAGTACCTTGTCCGATAGGGCAGTGGCCTCAGCCTAGCTGAAGCAGCTAAAGGTCTTCCAATTTGTGAAGACAATTATATGGCTGTTAACTGTGGCCCTAGAAGCTCCCTAAAGGAGACTTACAACACTAGCCGCTAATGATAGGGAAAAAACACCACTCATAATTCTAGGTAGGCTACTATGGTGTCAACAATAAGACTAAGTCTGTGATACTTAACCCTTTACCTAACGAATCGCCCGCATCCGCCCGTGTAATATGCAAAATCAGCAGTTGAAAAAATATTATTTTTCAAAACATTTCAACAAAACCATATCATGTGATCCCACGTTGGAACGAGCTCATCGAGCTCATTCCAACGAGGGGTCACATGATATGGTTTTGTTGAATTTTTTAGAAACATTTGAAAAAATTATATTTAAAACAATAAATTTTGATATCATCTGCGTTGGGTAAAGGGTTAAGAAAACAACACTGAGGAGAAAATGTACTGTTTCCTTTTAGCGGTTCTATTCCCAAAAGACAGCAGTCTCAGCCTAGCTAATGAAGCTTAGAAGACTTCATCTCCGTGAAGACAGATATCTTGGTGGGTTTTTTTGCAACCTTAGAAAGCCCACTAAACGGAGACTTACAACGTTAGTCGATCAAGTTAAGGGAAAAAGGGCCGCACTTGATTCTAATAAGGCGTCAACAAAAGGACTAAAAGCCTCAGACACCTAAGAATACAACACCAAGAAGGAAACAGCATACTCTTTCCTTTTAATGGCCCTAATTCCAAAGAGACAGCAGTCTCAGATTTGCTAGCGCAGCTAAAATGTCTTCATCTCCATGAAGACAGATATCTCAGTGTAAGCTCACTAAGTGGAGACTTACGACGTTATTCGCTCAAGGTAAGGAATAAAGGACCGCTCTTCTAACGGCCATAATTCCACAGAGACAGTAGTCTCAGCTTAGCTAACACAGCTTAGTAGTCTTCATCTCTGTGAAGACAGATATCTGTCACCTGCGGCCTTGGAAAGCTCACTAAACGGAGATTTACGACATTAGCCACAATATATAAGAAAAGGCCGCTGTAAAATATATAAGGCCACTATGACATTAGCCGCTAATGTTATAGAAACAGGCTGTGCTTAATTCACATAAGACTACTAAGGCAACAACAATAGGACTAAATGCCTGTTCCACCCAGGAATACCACACAGAGAAGGAAAGAACGAAATCTTTCTTTCTAACAGCCTTATTCCAAAAAGATAGTGGTCTCAGCGTAGCTAACACAGCCTAAAAGTCATATATCGGTGAAGACAGATATCTGTGTTACCCTGTGGCCTTGGACAGATCACTAAACGGAGACTTAGCCGCCAATATATAAGAAAAGACCGCTCTAACAGTACATAAGGCTACTATGAAGTCAACAATAGAACTAAATGACTCTGACGCCAAGGAATACATCACCAAGAAGAAAAGAGGTACTTTTTCCTTCTAACGGCTCTATTCCAAATATGACAGCTGTCTCAGCCTAACTATGAGCCATCGATCTTCTATTCTTAAAGAATAGATCATTGCCTTTCTATACTATTGCTAGGCCAAGGGAGGCATCGTTAAGTGGACCAAAGGCTTCAACACCTGAGCAGAAAGATCCAGGAAGGAAAGATCTTCATCTTTCCTTCACCTGGTACCCTAAGCTGTTTTTTGCCTAGCCAACGCAGACTTTTGTTCAGATGGAACAAGATTCAAAAGAAATTCATAGTCTTAATGTGCTGTTCCATTAGGGATGGAGAATCATCCTCCATAGCCCTCTCACCACCCGAATGTTCCATCTGAAAAACATGGTAAACACCATCGGAATGTACAGATGACTGGACCAACCCAGCACCGTCCGACAGCTCACTACCGGAGACTGTTGACGGCTGAACCTGTGACTAGTGGGATGCTGCGAAATCTGCAACAGCAGGTCCTTGAATGAGGCTTGTGGAGAAGCAATTATCCACTTCTTCACCATATGTTGCCCACTGGACGGAGATCTGACCCCAGATCTTTCGATGCATATGAAGATGCCTCGAACCACTGGCTGCAGGTTAATCCAATTTCGGTGGTGAAGACTGGGAACACCTCCGTGGAACAGCATGAACATGCGAAGTCAGACAGCTAGTCTGCGGTCTAACATGCTTCGTTGATGAAGCAGCAGAAGCCAGAACTGCAACTGACCTCAGCTGCAATGTGGAAGGAGTTCCCAGACCACAAGCATGAACGGACGCCCCAACTCACTAAAATTTCTCGAAGCGACTACTGACAGAACAGAGAGGGTTCTCCAACTTGCGATCTGACTCTAATCTCGCCAAGCATTCCGTTTAGAAACTTGTAGGCTTCTACCCCTTAGCGCGCTTTTCCACGGAACAAGAGGAAGCCATAACAACGGCTGAAGAGTGGAAGCAGCATCCCGACTCGCACATTTCGGACGGGTGCTCCAACTCATTTGAAGTTTTTCACGACAGAAAACAGTCAACCCAGACTGCTAATGGGGCAAAGAATACTCTCCAACTCGCGATCTGACCACAGATCTCGCCGAGTATCCCGTTGAGAAATTTGTAGGCTGATTCCCTTTGCATGCACTTCAATGTAAGAAGAAGAAGAAGCCATAACCGCAGCCGACGCCAGCTGCAGTGTGGAAGGAACATCCTGTCTTGCACATTTTGGACGGGTGCTCCGACTCACTGAAGTTTTTCGCAACGAACACAGTCGACCCCGATTGCTACCAGGATGGAGAGGGTTCTCCAACTCGAGATCTGACCCCAGATCTCGTCGAGCGTCCCGTAGAGAAACTTTCAGGCTTCTTCTCCTTTTGCCATCATCGCTGGGTGAACTTTAGTTTATGAGGTGCTCGCTCTACACACGTCTATACTTCTCAACCGCAACGGACCTACCCGGTGTCCCAGCTCCCACACAGGGACAATCGCTTCACTGGTCGAGCTAGCTGCATGCAGAGAATTGAGCGAACTAACTATAGACCTCAATCCCCTGCTAAAATTCATAAGCACCTCTGGCAGCTAGCTCTGTTTACTCATTAGAGCGGGGCTCATCAGAGTGCGACGGCGGCAGTAAGTAGCCGACAGGTGTCAAAGTACCATCACCATGTTCTTTTTTCTGAGAAAAGGAGACTGAAAGACTAGTGTTAGCCTGTGGTGGAAGCTCCTACATCACCCACCACACAGGTCACCACCCGTTTCCAACGGTAGAAGATGCAAGAAAACAAAACGTCCTGAACAGAAAACGGACAGGACGTAAACACAGGGGATAAACAGAATACCTATTGTGTAAAACAAGTTAAACTCCCAAGAATTTTAATAAAAAATTCTCAATAAAAAAGCTGAAAGCACTTGGGAGTATAACAGGAGGGTTCAGGAGAGGGAAGGGAAGTCATACTAACAAAACAACAGTGGAGTCATATTATAATGACGACGTTCAGAAGCATATCCCGAATATGGGAAACATGAATAATTTTACATAAAAATTATAAAGTTACAGCCTTGAACATCCGAAACCACCGTTATTCACTTCCAGCATCCTGTTACACTGTTGATTCCATGAAAACCATCATTGATTTGTGTCTGGCATCTTCAATGAAAGTGTCAATGACACTGTAGTTTAACTTGTCTGTGTGTTGTGTTTGATGAAAAGGATAATATTCAATGTTTATGAAAGGATTATGAAATAAGACAAGAATTGTGATAATTGGGAATGTTAAAAAATTTATAGTAATTTATATATTTTTTATACTTACCAATGACCCAGACTTAGCTGGTGCTAACTCCACAAAAACCAGGGCCAAACACAAATTTTGCCCCCCAATCCCCAAAATTTGCATCCAAAACAAAAAGAAATCATGTCCTAAAGGACCTCCATAGTACGACTCTACTGCGCATGCGCAGTGACGCAGTCGTCCCGAAATTGGCGCCAAATATCATTCTTACTGGCAGTGCCTGGTCAGCGCTATGTACTCAGCGGGGAGGCAAGAGTTCCCAACTCAGGGAGGGCCATCCCCGTCTGGGTCATTGGTAAGTATAAAAAATATATAAATTACTATAAATTTTTTAACATTTTTATACTGTACCAATGACCCAGACTTAGCTGAATAGTAAACAGGCTGGAGGGCCTAGGACATAGAGGAAAATCCAATAAGCTCAATTATATAATAAAGAGGTAACCCCTTAAGGAGAAAAGGAGTATTAGGCTTTACATGTATCTTTCTTATTTAATATTAAATTAGAAAGATACACTACCCTAAATAATTGAGCACAATAACATTCATGTTCTCTATTAACATCCAGTATAACCCTTATACTAATTATTTTTAAAGCAAGCCAATAAATAAAGTAGTCCAGAGAATTGAGACTCTTTATAATCATTTAAAAGTGTCCGAGTATTGTATATTAAAGCCCGTTTGACACTTGACATATACAAATGCTTCACACCAAGCTACACTTTAAAAATAAGACATGAATGAAATTAAACATTAATATTACACATTAAAACCATCCCGGAAGCGACTCAGAAATACTGTCTTGGAGGAGGCATTCCCTTGCTTTTCACTATAAAGCAGGTGACCTAAGGGAACACCCGCCCCCCCCCCCCCTTCCCCTTGCCCTGGGTCAAATAGCCCAGAGCGAAGAGGGCAGCCGGACGGAGTCACTGCCGGAACAGAAAGCCTGCATAACTATAGTTGCAACTGTTTAGTGGACGACATTCTGAGCAACAGATAACGGACCTAAACAATGCAGGTCTCCAGAAATGGACTCAATATTTCTGAGATAAAAATTAGTAAATGTGGAAGGCTGAGACCAATAAGCAGCCTTCATTAAATCTGTAATAGCAACACTATTAGCATAAGCCCAGGAAGTAGAAAGAGCTCTTACTTCATGAGCAGAAATCTTAAGCACAGACTGCTGAGAAGAAGATAAATCTTCATACGCAGTACGGATAGTTAACTGAATCCATCTAGCAATAGAATGGACTGAAATGTCCTTTCTATTAGGCATCAAAGACAGAAAGAAACGTTTCCGTCCCTTTCTGATGAACTGAGATCTCTGTTTATAGATACGTAGTGCTCTAACAGGACAGAGTAAAGGCCTACGCCCGTCTGAAGACGGAAGAGCCTTAATAACAATAGGTTCCGGATATTTATTAGGAGCCTGATTCTTAGCTAAAAAACCCACATTAGTAGCGAAGGTGATAGTGTTCCCAACACTACGATAATGAGAATCATCCACCGATAGTGCATGAAGCTCACTGACTCTTCTGGCAGAAGAGAAAGCTAAGAGAAAAGCTGTCTTATAAGATAAGAATTTGAAATCTACTGTCCCAAGAGGTTCAAATGGCTTTTCCTTCAATTTAAGGAGAACCCAAGCTAAATTCCACTTAGGAATTAATCTAAGAGTTCTGGGTCTATTTATCGAAAAGTTTCTAACCAATTTCGATAAAGAGACATTAGATCCAATTTGTAAACTATCATGATGTGCATAGGTATCAGATAACATAGATCTATAACCCTTTATAGTAACAGGCTGCAGTTTGATTTCGTCAAACAAGTATACTAGAAAGTTAGCAATGTCTGGTATAGAGGGATCAAATATATCTACAGAATGATCCCTACACCAACGACGGAAAACCTTCCACTTAGCCGCATAGTTTAGCGAAGAGGAGGTCCTCCTACAGTTAGAAATCGCGTCCACTGCTCGTCCTGTAAAGTGCTTGCCATGCAAGAAGGACCGCACAACGGAAAAACGTGAAGGTTGAGACCTTGCGGGTTGTGATGGAGTTGGCGCGATTTCCCCTGCGAAAGAAGATCCTCTCGTGGAGGAAGCTTCCGCGGTAGGTCCCACAACAGACACCTGAGTAGATTTATCCACGGTCTCTGTGGCGACAGAGATGCTACCAACAGAATCTTGCATTGAGATTGTTTTATCTTTAGCAATACTTGTTGAATTAACGGCGCTGGAGGATACGCATATCCTATCATTCCGTCCCAAGGGATCGACAGAGCGTCTACTGCAAATGCTCTTGGATCCGGACACGGGGACACATACGTCTGCAACTGATTGTTGAGATGTGTCGCAAATAAGTCTATCATTGGCCGTTCCCATTGGTAGCAAATCTGATTGAATACTTGTTTGTTGAGAGTCCACTCCGACGGCAACAAGCGACCCTTTCGTGAAAGGGAGTCTGCTAGCACATTCAGACGACCCGGTATGTGACGGACCGAAAGAAGAACGTGATGTTCCAACACAAACAGAAGGATTCTTTCCGTTAGATTGAACAACGGAACTGAATGAGTGCCTCCCTGATTCCGAATATACGCCACTACTGTCGTATTGTCGGATAGGATTTGGACATGAGCATCGTGAATAATGTCCATCCAGTGACGTAACGCAAGCCAAATTGACATCATTTCCTTGATGTTTATGTGCTTGCACAGGAATTGCGGATCCCAAAGACCCTGGCATCTCGAATCCGTTGGGATTAATGATGCACCCCAACCTGTTTGACTGGCATCCGTCATAATGGTAAAACTCGGATCCGGCAACTGCAGCGGAACTCCTTGAGTTAACCACTGAATGTTTGCCCAAGTCTGAATCTCTTGTTTCACTTGATCTGACAAGAGAACGTCTACATCGAGCGAATGAATTTTCACACTCCAATTCTGAGTCAGGAAAATTTGAAGAGGCCGTGTGCGTAGCCGTCCCATCGGAATGAGATCCGCGGCGGCTCCGCACAGGCCTATCAGTCTCATAAATTCTCTCGCCGTGACTTTGTCTGTATTCAGACAATAGCGAGCGTAACAACTGACTAATTTCGCTCTGGTTAACGGCAGACGAACGAGATTGTTGTGCGTCTCGAAGCTCATTCCCAGATGAGTGAATGACTTGGACGGCACCAGATCCGACTTCTCCTCGTTTACTATGAAACCGAGACGTCGGAGCAATAGAAGAAGATTCTGAACATCGTTCTGAAGCGTTAACTCGTTGCCGTACCTCTGAAGAATGTCGTCCAGGTAGGCCGACGTTACCGCAGACGAATGAGCTCGGAAGTAGATCATTACCGAGTTCATTACCCGAGTGAAAGCCCAGGGTGCTAGATTCAATCCGAAGCACATGGCCCGGAACTGATACACCACTCCTAGGACTGCGAAGCGTAGATACTTTCGGAATGTCGGATGTACCATGACGTGAAAGTACGCATCTTTGAGATCTATGCTCGTTGCATAATCGTTCACCCGAATACTCACTCTGACCGATCGAATCGTCTCCATATAAAACTTCGGAGCGACGATCAGCTTGTTTATCCAGCTCAAACCTATGACTGGACGGAACGAGCCGCCTGGTTTCGGAACCAGAAACAGATGGCTGTAGAATCCCAGCGATTCCTGGTTTTCTACGACCTCTACCGCGTTCTTCATTAAAAGAGACTGCACCTCTGATAGCAGAGCGTCTCTTTTCTGAGGATTTGACGGAAGATGAGTCCACTTTGGACTTCGAGTTAATGGAGGCTTTCGTTTGAAGGATATCTTTAGACCTTCCGAAGTCACTCCTCTCACCCACGGGTCGTCCGTAATCGACGCCCACTCTTGAGAAAAACTCGACAACCTTCCGCCAACCGGAACGCGATAGAGGTTTGAGCCATCACCTCCTGGATCTGCGAGGCCTGCGGTAGGAGAAACCACGTCTTCCACGACCCGCACCTCGCCTCGTCGACCTCGGGGCGTCCGACCGATTGTCCCGGCCTGAAGGACGTCCCGAACGAGAGTCGCTATCCTGACGGTCTCTCGAATAAGAGCTAGAGGACGCACCGGAACCTCTATAGGAACCTCTCTTGGGCGCATAAGACCCAGAAGTGCCCGCCTTATTCGTGTCTGCTGTATCCGACCTTTTAGGAGCGGATCTGAACAACAGAGAATCACTAGCTTTCTTTTTAATATTATCATAAATAGCGGAAAGCTTGCCGTCAAAGAGAAGATCTCCTGAGACCGAAGCGACTCTAAGAGAGTTCTTCACCTTAGAATCCACTAGTGTGGATGTAGCCAGGGCTGCGTCACGTCTAACCAACTCCAGATTTGCCACTGAAAGGGCGGAGTTACACGTGGAATAAGCTACTGCCCTTGAAAGAAGTCTTAAGGAGGATTGTATATCCTGAAACTCTTCCCCTTGAAGGCGCAGTGATAACGCCTTAGTAAGGTGATCTGCGTAAGATAAGGCATCTAAATTGGCTCTGTTAGACGCAATAGCTGTTTCCAACACAGCGGTTGGAATAGAAGCTGACGACGGTAATGATAGCTCTAAGTCTTCCGCCTCGTCGTCCATACGCAGAGGAACTCTCGGTATACCCTGACCTGCCGTGTCGAATTTATTCCTTGCATTAATGAAAGGCAGGTTGAGAGTATTTGCGGACAAGAAACCTGCTTTCCCCGTCCTGGAAGCAAGTTTAAAAATAGCGTCGTTCAATAATTCAAATGTTCTTGCAACATTATTGGACTGCGACGGAAACTCGGGAGCGATGTCCCTGAACCGCTCAAAAAATTCAGAGTCCAATGACGCTATAATTCTCCTGTCCGGAAGCGCAGCAGTCTGGCCCGACGGAACAACTTGAGGAAGAAAGTGCCGGATGAAGTCCACGGCAGCTTTATGTTGTTCCGAAAGGGATAGCTCCAATTCATCCGTATCCCTTTCACCATCCGGTCGGACCTCCCGATGTTCCCGGTCGTCTGCCCCCGATGCTTCGGCGGAGCGTACCGACCCAGCGCCGTCGGATAATTCTCGATCCGACACCGTTTCTGTCGGCTGCTGGGATGCTGCGATAAGCTGTGCTATCTGCACTAGAATATCTGACGTCGAGACCTGCGGAGGAGCGGTCTTTCGCTGCTTCGCCGAGGGCAGCTCCGCATCAGATGGCTCCCGCATACTTTTCCTATGCGAACGTCCGGAGTCCATCGGTCTCGAATCCCTGGCTGCCGGATGGTGTGACCTGGTCGCCGAAGAATCCTTCATCGGTGAAGCTGGCAAAATATCGGAGGTCACGCAGCCAAGGTGCGGTCGTGTGCGCCGACGAGAAGAGGAAGCCTTAACAGTCTCTGCGGACTGCTTATACAACGGAGCGTCCCGAGCGACGGACGTATGCTCCGCTAAAGACACATTTTGTACCACAACATCTGGTCCCAGATGTTGTTGTACGAGAGAGGGGCCTCTCTCGCTCGCGGCCCGGCTGGACCTGGACGAGCTAGGAACCGGACTAAAAGGCTTCCTCCGTTCTCGTTCCCTATCCGCCGTCACTGGGTGTGCATCTATTATTTTTATAGTGCTCGCATCACCCAAAATTTCCTCTTGGACCGCATCGGACGAACCCGGCTGCCGAACCATTCGGTGAATGGACGCTACACCGGGCGAGCTAGCGGACAACATTTGTCTAATCTCCATGAGCACTTTTGCCGCTAGCTCTGAATTTATTTGTGACGACGGACGCACACTTGAAGAAGATAACATGGAAACATCACCCTGTTCTGGTTCCTCTGAAATAGAAACTGAGAGAGTAGAGTGACCTTGTGGAGAAAGAGCCGGCATCGCTCTTTCTCCAGAAACAACATATCGTGACACACGTTTCCAATGTTTCTCATCCCAATGTTCACATATAGGACAGGGATTAATGCGAGAACACTGACTACAATTAATACAATGATCATGAAAGTCAGAGGAAGATTTCTTCCTATTACAATTTGCACAAAGTCCCTTCATTGTGAAAGAACAACAATAAGTCCTAGTTACTCGCAAAAACCCCTGACACAAAGATACATAATAACATGATCCATTAATAAATGAAAAAACAATTGCAAAACAAAATAATTTTGAAAAAATATTTTTTCAGAGAAGCCCAAGTTGCTGAAAAGTAACGTTGAGCCCCGATGGATCCGATGGCAAAGTGTGGTCAAAAATTTTAAAATTATATAAAATAATTAATGAGACACTTTCGGATAATATAAATGTATCTTATAATGAGATAAACTACCACAAAGGCAAACAGCCCCCCTCAAAAAAGGCTGTTGCCAATGAAAACAAACAGTGTAAACACAGTAGAAAACATGACTCCAGGCACTGAAAAAACTGGCCCGGAATCAGTCATCAATTACACTCTATCTGATGCAAAACAGAGACTCCCAGGGGAGAATCTGCAGAACATCAGATGGAAGATGCAGAACACAAACGTTATACACCCATGGGTGAAAACGTAACTATGGGGAAAATAACAGAAAACATTCTGTAACCAAGCAACTCTCCCAGGGAATTTTAGAAATGAAACTTCTCAAAAATATGCCAAAAGCATGGGAGAATTGCAAGGTGGGACTTTAGAAGGCTAGGGGAGAGGAAACACTGAATAAGCAGTGCAACAATTAGCAAGAATGACAACAAGAGGCCCATGCCTCGAAAATAGGCAACTTAACATAATTTCAACAAAAAATTTTAAGTACAGCCCTGATTATTTTTTGCCACTTCTTTTTCCCTCTTTTCCTTGTATCCTCCTTAGAATCACATTTTCTCCAAAAATTACGTGTCTGGTATCCTTTAAACTGAGATTTACAAGCACAAAGATCAGTGAGATGTTGACTGATGAAGGGCCAAACAGAGAATGATATTTGGCGCCAATTTCGGGACGACTGCGTCACTGCGCATGCGCAGTAGAGTCGTACTATGGAGGTCCTTTAGGACATGATTTCTTTTTGTTTTGGATGCAAATTTTGGGGATTGGGGGGCAAAATTTGTGTTTGGCCCTGGTTTTTGTGGAGTTAGCACCAGCTAAGTCTGGGTCATTGGTACAGTATAAAAATATGTTAATTTCTGTTCCCTGTATGCTATGTTTTTAATAAAAAATAATATGAGGTGTACAGTGTACTGAAGAGCTGAGGGTGGGTTAATATGACCTCACAGTTAATGTATGTGGCCCTCACAGTTAACATATGTCAACGAAAGTTACCAAGTTACATTGAAATTCTTCCAAAATGAGTTATCCTATCAAGTTACATTGAAATCCCTTCATAAATATGGCCTGTAGACTGTGCTAAAGGTTTTCGGGCTTCAGGCCTGTGTAGCCATGACAGTAGACCGATTGCAACTAAAAGGGGACGTCCTCGTCTCGACATTATACTGAGTCATTCTACTAAGTTACAATGAAATCCCTTCACAAATACAACCTGTAGTCTGTACTAAAGTTTTTCAGGTTTTAGGCTCATGGGTGAATGATCGTGACCAAAAGGGGGCGTTGTCATCTGGGTATAATCTGGAGTGATCCTACAAAGTTACAATGAAATCCCTTCATATATATGACCTGTAGACTGTGGTCAAGGTTTTCGGGCTTCGGGCACCTGTAGCCATCACAGTTGACCAATCACGACCAAAAGAGGATGTCATCATCTAGGCATTATACGGAGTCAACCTAACAAGTTACAATGAAATCCTTCCATAAATAAGACCTATAGACTATGCTAAAGGTTTTGGTGTTTTGGGCTTGGGCAGCCATCAAGGCTGAATGATCGCGACCAAAAGGGGACGTTCTCATCTAGACATTATTTGGAGTCATCCTACCAAGTTACAATGAAATCCCTTCATAAATATGACCTGAAGACTGTACTAAAGGTTTTTGGGCTACGGGCTCCTGTAGCCGTCACAGTGGCCCAATCGTGTCCAAAAGGGGAGGTTCTCATCTAGACATCATATGAAGTCAACTTACCAAGTTACAATGAAATCCCTTCATAAATATGACCTAAAGACTGTGCTAAAGGTTTCTGGGCTTCGGGCTCGGGCAGCCATCATGGTTGAATGATCACAACCAAAAGGGGACATTCTCATCTGGGCATCATTTGGAGTGATCCTACAAAGTTACAATGAAATCCCTTCACAAATATGACCTGTAGACTGTGCTCAAGGTTTTTGGGCTTCGGTGCACCTATAACCGTCACAGTTGACCAATCACAACCAAAAAGGGATGTCATCATCTAGGCATTATATGGAGTCAACCTGACAAGTTACAATGAAATCCTTCCATAAATACGACCTATAGACTATGCTAAAGGTTTTTGGGCTCGGGCAGCCATCAAGGCTGAATGATCACGACCAAAAGAGGACGTTCTCATCTAGTTATTATTTGGAGTCATCCTACCAAGTTACAATGAAATCCCTTCATAAATATGACCTGTAGACTGTGCTAAAGGTTTTCGGGTTTCGGGTCCCTGTAGTCGTCACAGTTGCCCAATCACGTCCAAAAGGAGACGCTCTCATCTAGACATTATATGAAGTCAACCTACCAGGTTACAATGAAATCCCTTCATAAATATGACCTGTAGACTGTGCTAAAGGTTTTCAGGCTTCGGGCTCGGGCAGCCATCATGGTTGAATAATCGCAACCAAAAGGGGGACATTCTCATCTGGGCATCATCTGGAGTGATCCTTCGAAGTTACAATGAAATCCCTTCATAAATATGACCTGAAGAGTGCTCAAAGTTTTCGGGCTTCGGGCCCATGTTGCCGTCACAGTTGACCAATCACGACCAAAAGGGGATGTTCTCATCTAGACATTATAGGAAGTCAACTTACCAAGTTACAATGAAATTCCTCCATAAATACGACCTGTAGACTGTGCTAAAGGTTTTCGGGTTTTGGGCTCGGGCAGTCGTCACGGTTGACAGATTGCGACCAAATGGGGAAGTTCGCATCTAGACATCATACAGAGTCATCCTACCAAGTTACAATGAAATTCCTCCATGTTAAATATGACATGCATGCAGACTGTGCTCAAAGTTTTTGAGTTTCGGGCTTGGGCAGCCATCACAGTTGACAGATCATGACCAAAAGGGGACGTTCTCATCTAGATATTATACAGAGGCATCCTACCAAGTTACAATGAAATCCCTTCATAAATACAACCTGTAGACTGTGCAACTAACCAAAAGGGGACGTTCTCATCCTGACATAACCCCAAACCCGCATGAAATTTTGTGACGATCGGACAAGAACTACGGGGTGTAGCCTGTGCTAAAGGAAATGTACGTGTAATGGCAATAGCTTATCTTGACTTTGTCAAGTTAAGCTAAAAATATACAAATTATTTAAATTTTTCATATTTTTATACTAGAACCAATGGCCCAGGCTTAGCCAAATAGTAAAAGGCTGGAGGGCTTTAAAGGAAACAGTAATAACTCTATTACTCCGACTGAAAAGAGTACTCCTATATGAGAATAGGAGATAAATGAGGAATTACATATGCCTTTCTCTATAAAAAAAGAGAAAGACATAACACCAACAATTTAAAGGAGTGATATATAATAAATTCTCCATTTAATGCGAGCATAATCCTTATACTAATTCACAGGCCTGAAAGTTAAAAAATTTATAGTAATTTATATATTTTTTATACTTACCAATGACCCAGACATAGCTGGTGCTAATTCTTAAAAATCTAGGGCCAAACACAAATTTTGCCCCCCAATCCCCAAAATTTGCATCTAAAACCAAAGAAATCATGTCCTGAATGGCCCTCCATACTTTGCCTCTACTGCGCATGCGCAGTGTCAAGGAGGTCTCGAAATTGGCGCCAATTATCATTCTTACAAGCAGTGCCTGGTCAGCGCTATGTACTCAGCGGGGAGGTATGAGTTCCCAACTCCTGGGAGGGCCATCCCCGTCTGGGTCATTGGTAAGTATAAAAAATATATAAATTACTATAAATTTTTTAACATTTTTATACTGTACCAATGACCCAGACGTAGCTGAATAGTAAAAAGCCTGGAGGGCCTAGGACATAGAGGAAAATCCAATAAACTCAATTATATAAAATAGAGTCATCCCCTCGAGGAGAAAAGGAGTATTAGGCTTTACATGTATCTTTCTTATTTTATGATAAATTAGAAAGACACAATACCCTCCATAATTGAGCATAATAACATTCATGTTCTCTATTAACATCCAGTATAACCCTTTATACTAATTATTTTTAAAGTAAGCCAATAAATAAAGTTAGTCCAGAGAATTGAGACTCTTTATACTCCTTTAAAAGTGTCCGAGGATTGTATATTAACGCCCGTTTGACACGTGACATATACAAATGCTTCACACCGAGCTACACTTTAAAACTATGACATGAATGAATTTTAAACATTAACTTTACACTTTAAAACCATCCCGGTAACGACTCAGAATTACTGACTCCGGAGGAGGTATCCCCTTGCTTTTCACTATAAAGCAGGTGACCTAAGGGAACACCCTCCCCCCCTTCCCCTTGCCCTGGGTCAAATAGCCCAGAGCGAAGAGGGCAGCAGGACGGAGTCACTGCCGGAACAGAAAGCCTGCATAACTATAGTTGCAACTGTTTAGTGGACGACATTCTGAGCAACAGATAACGGACCTAAACAATGCAGGTCTCCAGAAATGGACTCAATATTTCTGAGATAAAAATTCGTGAATGTGGATGGCTGAGACCAATATGCAGCCTTCATTAAATCTGTAATAGCAACACTATTTGCGTAAGCCCAAGATGTAGAAAGAGCTCTTACTTCATGAGTTGAAGATAGATTATCATAAGCAGTACGGATAGTTAATTGAATCCATCTAGCAATAGAATGGACTGTAATGTCCTTTCTATTAGGCATCAGAGACAGAAAGAAGCGTTTTCGTCCCTTTCTGATAAACTGAGATCTTTGTTTATAAATACGTAAAGCTCTAACCGGACAGAGTAAAGGCCTACGCCCGTCTGAAGACGGAAGGGCTTTTATAATAATAGATTCCGGATATTTATTAGGAGCCTGATTCTTAGCCAAAAATCCAACATTAGTAGTAAAGGTAATAGTGTTCCCGACACTACGATAGTGAGAATCGTCCACCAATAGTGCATGAAGCTCACTGACTCTTCTAGCAGAAGAGAAAGCTAAGAGAAATACTGTCTTATAAGACAAGAATTTGAAATCTACTGTCTCAAAAGGCTCAAATGGCTTTTCTTTTAGTTTAAGAAGAACCCAAGCTAAATTCCATTTAGGAATTAATCTAAGGGTTCTAGATCTATTTATCGAGAAGTTTCTAACTAATTTAGATAAAGAGACATTAGATCCAATTTGTAAACTATCATGGTGTGCATAGGTATCAGATAACATAGACCTATAACCTTTAATAGTAACAGGCTGCAGTTGATCTCGTCAAACAAGTATACTAGAAAGTTTGCAATGTCTGGTATGGAGGGATCAAAAATATCAACAGAATGATCCCTACACCAACGACGAAAGACCTTCCACTTAGCTGCATAGTTTAGCGAAGAGGAGGTCCTCCTACAGTTAGAAATTGAGTCCACTGCTCATCCTGTAAAATGTTTGCCGTGCAAGAAGGACTGCACCACGGAAATACGTGAAGGTTGAGACCTTGCGGGTTGTGATGAAGTTGACGCGATTTCCCCTGCGAAAGAAGATCCTCTCGTGGAGGAAGTTTTCGCGGTAAGTTCCACAGCAGACACCTGAGTAGATTTATCCACGGTCTCTGTGGAGACAGAGATGCTACCAACAGAATTTTGCATTGTGATTGTTTTATCTTTAGCAATATTTGCTGAATCAACGGCGCTGGAGGATACACATATCCCATCATTCCGTCCCACGAGATCGATAGAGCGTCTACTGCATATGCTCGGGGATCCGGACATGGCGACACATACGTCTGCAACTGATTGTTGAGTTGTGTCGCAAATAAGTCTATCATTGGCCGCTCCCATTGGTAGCAAATCTGATTGAATACCTGTTTGTTGAGAGTCCATTCTGACGGCAACAAGCGACCCTTCCGTGAAAGGGAGTCTGCTAATACATTCAGACGACCCGGATTATGACGGACCGAAAGCAGAACTTGGTGTTCTAGAACAAACAGAAGGATTCTTTCCGTTAAATTGAATAACGAAATGGAATGAGTGCCTCCCTGGTTCTGGATATACGCTACTACTGTCGTATTGTCGGACAGGATTTGGACATGTGCTTTCTGAATAATGTTCATCCAATGACATAGTGCAAGCCAAATTGACATCATTTCCTTGATGTTTATGTGCTTGCCTAGAAACTGCGGATCCCAAAGACCCTGGCACTCGAATCCGTTGGGATCAATGTTGCACCCCAACCTGTTTGACTGGCATCCGTCATAATCGTAAAACTCGGATCCGGCAACTGCAGTGGGACTCCCTGAGTCAACCACTGAATGTTTGCCCAAGTCTGAATCTCCTGTTTCACTTGATTTGATAAGAGAACGTCTATATCGAGCGAATGAATCTTCACCCTCCAATTCTGAGTCAAGAAAATTTGGAGAGGACGAGTGCGTAACCGCGCCATCAGAATGAGATCCGCAGCGGCTCTGCACAGACCTATCAGTCTCATGAACTCTCTCGCTGTGACTTTGTCTGAGTGAAGACAATAGCGAGCGTAACAACTGATTAATTTCGCTCTAACGGCAGACGAACGAGATTGTTGTGCGTCTCGAAGCTCATTCCCAGATGAGTGAATGACTTGGACGGCACCAGATCCAACTTCTCCTCGTTTATTATAAAACGGAGACGTCGGAGTAATAGAAGCAGATTCTGCACATCGTTCTGAAGCGTTAACTCGTTGCCGTACCTCTGAAGAATGTCGTCCAGGTAGGCCGACGTTACCGCAGACGAATGAGCTCGGAAATGTATCATTACCAAGTTCATTATTCGAGTGAAAGTCCAGGGTGCTAGGTTCAAGCCGAAGCACATCGCTCGGAACTGATATACAACTCCTAGGACTGCGAAGCGTAGATACTTTCTGAATGTCGGATGTACCATGACGTGAAAGTAGGCATCTTTGAGATCTATGCTTGTAGCATAGTCGTTCACTCGAATACTCGCTCTGACTGATCGAATTGTTTCCATATAGAACTTCGGAGCGACAATCAGCTTGTTTATCCAGCTCAGCTCTATGACTGGACGGAACGAGCCGTCTGGTTTCGGAACCAGAAACAGATGGCTGTAGAAACCCGGTGATTCCTGGTCTTCTACGACCTCTACTGCGTTCACTTCTGATAAAAGAGCATCTCTTTTCCTGCGGATTTTATGGACTTTGAGTTAATTGAAGGATATTCCTAGTCCTTCCGAAATTACCCCTCGAACCCAGGGGTCGTCTGTAATTGGCGCCCACTCGTTTATAAAACTCGATAATCTTCCATCTACCGGAACACGATAGAGGTTCAAACCATCACCTCCTGGACCTGCGAGGCTTGCGGAAGGAGAAACTACGTCCTTCACGACCCGCACCTCGTCCCATCGACCTGGGGACGTCTGACCGGTTGTCTCGGCCAGAATAACGTCCCGTACGTGAGTCGCTACCTTGACGGTCTCTAGAATAAGACCTAGAGGACGTATAAGAACCTCTATAGGAACTTCTCTTGGGCGTACTTGTCCCAGAAGTGCCTGTCTTACTCTTTTCTGCTGTATCCGACTTTTTGGAAGCGGATTTGAATAGCAGAGAATCCGAAGCTTTCTTAGTTATCTTATCATAGATTGCTGAAAGCTTGCCGTCGAAGAGAAGCTCTCTGGAGACCGAAGCGACTCTGAGAGAGTTCTTCACCTTACTATCCACGCGCGTGGATGTAGCTAGGGCTGCGTCACGTCTAACCAACTCCAGGTTTGCCACTGAAAGGGCGGAGTTATACGTGGAATAAGCTACTGCCCTTGAAAGAAGTCTTAATGAGGAATGTATATCCTGGAATTCTTTCCCTTGAAGACGTAATGATAACACCTTAGTAAGGTGGTCTGCGTATGATAAAGCGTCTAAGCTAACTCTGTTAGACATTATTGTCGTTTCCAATGTCGTGGTTGGAATTGACATAGACGACGGTATAGACAATTCCAAGTCTTCAGCCTCGTCGTCTAGACGCAGAGGAACTCTCGGTATGCCCTGTCCTGCCGTTTCGAATTTATTCCTTGAATTGATGAAAGGCAGATTTAGAGCATTTGCAGACAAGAAACCAGACTGGCCTGTTTTGGTAGCAAGCTTATATATAGCGTCGTTCAATAATTTGAATGTTCTTGTCACATTATTGGACTGTGTCGGAAACTCAGGGACGATGTCCCCGAACCGATCAAAAAATTCTGTGTCCAATGACGCTATCAGTCTCTTATCCGGCATCGCAGCATTCTGGTCCGACGGAACAACTTGTGGAAGATAATGCCGGATGAAATCTACGGCAGCTTTATGTTGTTCCGAAAGGGATAGCTCCAAATCCTCCGAATCCCTTTCGCCATCCTGTCGGACCCTATGAAGTTCTCGGTCGTCTGTACCTGATGCTTCAGCGGAGCGTACCGACCCAGCGTCGTCGGATAATTCCTGATCCGACAGAGATTCTGTCGTTTGCTGCGATAAATTGTGCTATTTGGGATAGCACGTCCGTCACTGAGGCCTGTGGAGTAGCGGTCTTACGTTGCTTTGCCGCTGGAAGCTCGTGTACGTTGACTCCTGCATACTTCTCTTATGCGAACGTCCAGAGTCTACAGGCCTCGTGTCCCTGGCTACCGGATGGTGTGACCTGGTCACCGTGGAATCCCTGATTGGAGAAGCTGGGTGGATATCCGTGGTCACGTAGCCAATGTGCGGTCGTGTGTGCTGCCATGAGGATGAGGAAGCCTTATCGACAGTCTCTCCAGATTGTCTATATAACGGAGCGTCCCGAGCGGCGGACGTATGCTCCAAATGCGAAACGTTTTGTACCACAACATCTGGTCCCAGATATTGTTGTACGAGAGAGGGACCTCTCTCGCTCGCAGCCCGGATGGACTTGGACGAGCTAGGAACCGGACTAATAGGCTTCCTCCGTTCTCTCCTCTGATCCGTCGTCACTGGGTGTGCACTTTGTCTATTTATAGTGCTCGCATCACCCAAATCTCCTTCCTGGACCGCAACGGACGAACCCGGCTGCCGAACCATTCGATGAATGGACGCTACACCGGGCGAGCTAGCGGACGTCAACGCCGTCGATCCTACTAGGGACCTCTTAGGCAATTGACGTATTTCCATGAGCACTTTTGCCGCTAGCTCTTCATTTAACTGTGACGACGGAGGCACACTTTTGGAAGACATCACGGAAACATCACCCTGTTTTTGTTCCTCTGAAATAGAGATTGATAAACTAGAGTGACCCTGCAGAGAAAGGACCGGCATGGCCTTTTCCCCGCTAACAACATACCGTGACACACGCTTCCAATGTTTGTCATCCCAATTGACACATACTGAACAGGAGTTAGTGCGAGTACACTGACTACAATTAATACAATGATTATGAAAGTCAGAGGAAGATTTCCTCTTATTACAATTTGAACAATATCCTTTCATTGTGAAAAGTCAACAACAAGTCCTAGTACTCGCACCAACCCCAGAAAACAAAGATACATAATAACATGATCCATTAACATAGAAAAAATAATTGAAATCAAAAAAATTTTTTGAAAAAATATTTTTTCAGAAAAGCCCAAGTTTCTGAAAAGTAACGTTGAGCCCCAACGGATCCCAAGAAGCCTAAGTGTGGACAAAAATTTTAAAAATATTTTAAAAAATTAATGCAACACTTACGTATAATAATAATGTATCTTGTTATGATTAAGCTAATACAAAGACAAGAAATCCCCCTCTACAGAGACTGTTGTCAATGTAAACAAGAAGTGTATAAACACCAGAAACATGACTCCAGGCACTGATAACCATGGCCCAAAATCAGTTACCAATAACACACTATCTGATGCAAAACAGAGACTTCCAGGGAAGAAACTGCAGAACATCAGATGGTAGATGCAGAACACTACGCCTAAACACCCATGGGTGAGGACGTAAACATGGGGAAAAGAACAGAATTCATTCTGTTATCCAGCTAAAACTCCCAAGAAATTTTAGTAATAATATTACAGAAAATATGCTAAAAGCATGGGAGAATAGCAAGGGGGGACTTAAAGGAAAGGGAGAGAGGAAATACTGAACAAGCAGTGTAACTTTATAGCAAGAATGACAACAACAGGCCCATGCCTCGAAATTAGGAAATTATCATATTTTCATAAAAAAATTTTAAGTTACAGCCCTGATTATTTCCTGCCACTCATTTTTCCTCTCCTCCTTCTATTTCCTCTTCAGATCCACCATTTCTCTAATATTTATGTGTCTGGCATCATTTAAACTGAGATTTACAAGCACAAAGATCAGTCAGATGTTAACTGATGAAGGGCCAAACAAAGAATGATTAATGGCGCCAATTTCGGGACGTCCTTGACATTGCGTATGCGCAGTAGAGGTGAAGTATGGAGGGCCATTCAGGACATGTTTTCTTTGGTTTTAGACGCAAATTTTGGGGATTGGGGGGCAAAATTTGTGTTTGGCCCTAGATTTTTAAGAGTTAGCACCAGCTATGTCTGGGTCATTAGTACAGTATAAAAATATAAGCCGTCTGACATTTGCAGAATGAGGTTCTGAGAGGGTGAATTTGATGATGCTATCCCATACAGTGGGCCAATTTACCCTCTGAGTACCTCTTTCTGTTTAGTTTTGAAACCCTGATTCAGACTGAGGTTCACAGAGGGTAAATTTAGTGATGCTACCCTGCACAGCATCACTAAATTCACCCTCTGGGGACCTCATTTTGCAGATGACAGTCTGCTTATTTTCTGGCTTGCTAATTCAGTGAAGGAAACCAATTTTTAAGCTAATCCAGAGAATGAGACTCTTTATACTGAATTAAAAGTGTTTGAGGATTGTATATAAACGCTTGTATGACTCGTGACATATACATAATGCATCACATTGAGGTACACTTAAAAGAACAATATACAATAAGGCAATATTGTTGCTTCACACTGAGCTACACATAAAACCACTCAGCACAGACTCCCGACTACTGTCCTTGGGAGAGACATTCCCTTACTTATTATTACAAAGCCAGATGATATTAAGGGAACACCATAGCACGCACCCCCCCCCCCCCCTCCCTTGTTCTGAAGGAAGAATCCTCAGAACGAAAAGGGCAGCGGATCGGCGCCAGTGCTCAAGTGGACTGCCTAAGATATTTAAAAGATGTTACATTAATGGACAACATTCTGGGCGACAGAAAGATCTAAGGTCACCAGATATAGACTCTTAAGTTTCTAAGATAAAATTTGGTAAGCGTAGAGGGTTGTGTCCTGTAAGCTGCTTTCATTAAAACAGTGATGGCAACACTATTGGAATAAGCCCAAGAAGAAGACAATGCTCTAACTTCGTGAGCCGAAATCTATTCAACAGAACGCTGATCTGAAGAAAAATTCTGATAGGCAATACGTATTGCCAAATGAATCCATCTGACAACCGAATGTACTGAAATATCTTTTCTGTTAGGAATAAGAGAAAGAAAAAAATGTCAAGAGCGATGTTTATAAATATGAAGTGCTCTTACTGGACACAACACTGGTCTAAGAATGTCCGAAGAGACTAAAGCCTAATAACAATAGGCTCAGGCCGACCTATCCAGAATCTGGTTCTTACCCAAGAATCCCACTTCCGTAGAAAGAGTAATAGTATTACCCACACTATGGAAATGAGAATCTTCCTCTGATAAAGCATGAAGGTCACTATCTCCTCTAGCAGAAGCAAAGGCTAAGAGAAAGGCAGTTTATAAGTAAGATATTTCAATTTAACTTCAAGTAACGGCTCAAAAGGAGCTTCCAGTAACTTCAGAAAACCCAAGCTAAATTCCATTTGGGAATTAATCTTAAGGTTCGAGTTCATGATCATAATGAGCATAAAAGCCTGAATCCATAGACATATAGCCTAAAACACTTTACCCAACGTAACGGCCAAAACCGGCCAGCGCTATTCACAAAAATCGGCAATTAATTTTCATTATATTTTCATTTTTTGTCTCAAAAACATAGGTTATGACTCCTCTTTGGAACGAGCTCGTTGAGCTCGTTCCAAAGAGGGGTCGTAACCTATGTTTTTGAGACAAAAAATGAAAAAAATTAGTTATTCAAGAATTTTTTTGGCAAGTGTCGTCTGCTTTTCATGTTAGGTAAAGGGTTAATAATAACACGCTGCATTTTTAATACATTAAAAAGGTAGACCAAAAATTGGCAATTTGAGGTATAGATAGATTATAAATATCCACTGACTGATCAGCACACCAATGGAAGAAGACTCTCCATTTAGCCGCAAAGTTAACCAAAGAGGAGGTCCTCCTACAGTTAAAAGGAAAGGAACGAGTACCGCCATGATTCCTGAGGTAAGCCACTACTGTGGAATTGTCTGACAAATCTGAACATAGACGTTCCCTACGTAAACTATCCAATGCTTAAGTGTTAGCAAAATGGACAACATCTCCTTGATGTTTATGTGTTTCTCCAGGAACCAAGAGTCACAAAGACCCTGATACTTAGATCTGCAGGAATCAGGGAGGTACCCCTACCCGACTGACTGGCATCCGCCACAACAGTGAAGACTGGATCCGGTATTTGAAGCTAAACTCACTGAATCAACCACTGAAGGTCCACCCAAATCTAAATCTTTGTTTTACTAGGTCCATTAAAACAATCTGACTTTCGAGCAAATGCATTTTGACACTCCAGTTCTGAATGAAGAAAATCTGGAGAGGACACGTCCGAAATCGACCAAGTGGAATCAGCTCCGTAGCCGCTCCGCACAGTCCCAACAATCTCATAAACTCCCTTGCTGATACTGTAAAAGAATTTGGAGAAAACGAGCATAATAACTGACCAGCTTAGCCCTGGTTATGGGCAAACAGACCAGATTGCAGTGAATCTCAAAACTCATTCCCAAG
Organism: Pictodentalium vernedei; assembly: GCA_031216915.1. NCBI lineage: Eukaryota > Metazoa > Mollusca > Scaphopoda > Dentaliida > Dentaliidae > Pictodentalium > Pictodentalium vernedei. Next base: position 43,231,642 of record CM062293.1, read on the forward strand.
AGAATGAAGGACATTGACAGAGTCATTTACAAAGAAACCTAGATGTCAGAATAACAGAACCAGACTCTGTACATCATTCTAAAGTATACTTTCGTCGCCCATATCTAGAAGAATGCCATCCAGATAAGGCAACGTTATCACTGCCGAATGAGATCAGAAATACGACATGACCGAGTTCATTATCCGAGTGAACACTTAAGGGGCCCGATTCAGACCAAAACACATCGCTCTGAACCGGTAAACTTTCCCTGTATAGCAAAACGAAGATACTTCTGAATGCCGGATGGACCGTGAAAGTACGTGTCTTTAGGTCTATGCATGCCACAAAGCTTTCACTCGGAGGCTCGCTCTTACCGACCGACAAGAAATTTAATAAAAAATTCTCAATAAAAAAGCCGAAAGAGCTTGGGAATCTAACAGGAGGGTTCAAGAGAGAAAAGGGAAGTAACACTAACAAACAACAGTGGAGTCATAGTAAAATTGACGACATTCAGGCCTAATGATGTGAGAATGAGACCAAAAGATGAATGACTTTCTTAGTTTTCTACTGAGTCTCATTATGGTACACAGCCCGAATGCAATTTAGTCTACATTTCACTCCCACCACCCACAATTCCCAGCCACTAAATTCAGATGCACAAACTTCCAAAGAACCTCAACCAACCTTGACAAATTTATTTATTATTTATTTATTTATTTATTGGTGTTTAACCCCCTGCACACTGATGTCAAAATATCTAAATTTCAGGCAGAAAAAATTTCCCATAATGCATCTAGAAATTTAACCAATTCAATCGCGTTTGACAGAGCTCATTGAGCTCTGTCAAACGAGATTGAATTGGTTAAATTTCGAGATGCATTACGGGAAAAAACAGTTTCCTGAAATTTTGTTTTTTTGACATCAGAGTGAAGGGGGTTAAGGTCACATATTTCTGCACAATAGCTAATCATGGCCATCACAGTTTTACGGGTGGGGGAAGCCGAAGTACCCAGCGAGAACCACTGAGCAACTATCAGCTCCCCAACATACTACCTCCACACAAGCAGGGTTAGCATTGGTTGAAGTGCTCCAAGAAAGTGCAGTACACCTTAGTACAAAATGCCACAGTGCCCCTCGTGGGCAGTGGGGGTGAAGTGTCTTGCCCAAGGACACAACACGGTTACCGCAGGTGGGATTTGCACCGAGAACCTCTTGGCTTGCAGCCTGCACCTCTACCTACTGAGCCCCACCCCCCACCCCACCCCACCCCCTTCACAAACAGTCACTGAGAAAAAATTCTGAAAGCAACTGAAAAAATTTTTTTCTGCAATGTTTAAATAATTCACAAATTCTTCTAAGTGACGGTCAATTCCCCATTTGGAAAGGCCCTGGATCCATTCCCCAAAAAAGGCTGGGTAATGTCTGCAAGATCAATGTTTATAAATAAAAATATTTACTTTTTGAACTAGGACTAATTGAACACTTTACCTAACGTGACATCCACATCTGGCAAGAACCTTTTATAAAAATTGCGATTCAAATTTAATTTTAATCTTTGCCTTCAAAACCTAGTTTATGGCTTTTCCTTGTAATGTGTGTCGTCTACTAGTCACGTAAAGTACAGCGTTAAAATTAAACATCTATTCTTGTGCACCTCATTATTTTACACACTTTGCATGAATACATTTTCTATACAAGTCATTACCTATGGGACAAATTTAAGGCCCCCACAAAGTAGATCTTCTGTTTCTCAGGCCATTTTTGTAAAACTGCATGCAGGCAGGCATTTTTCTACTTTATTTTTTGTTTTCGTAATTATTTTTTTGCCATCAAAAGTTCATATTCTTTGTTTGTTTTTATTTTCGTAATTATTTCTTTGCCAACAGAAGTTCATGTTCTTGGTTTGTTTTAGGATTTAGGTGTCATAATCTACAGAATAGCATGGGTGGTGGTGTATTTCGTCCCTTGAGTGCAAGAAGGTTTTGCAAAGCTAAAGCATTGCAATGCCTTGTTGCACTCAAGGGACAAATTTATCAATATTTAGTTATTTATTTATTTATTATTTATTTATTGATGTTTAAGGTCACATATTTTTGTACAATGGCTAATCATGACCACAACATGAGTATCAACTCAAGACCAGGGGCGAGTGTTAATAATCAATTTTATTAACTTGGGTAAAATATCAGACATTAAACATTTTTTTATTTTTTAAAGTTTGTATTGGTTATAAAAGAGAAAATGTGGCAGCCAAATGAACCATGTGGGAGGATGTGACAAACAGATTTTTAACTTTTTTAGGCCTAAAATCTATTTATTTGATAACAGCTTCATCATTTGTGAAAATGCTTTTGTTCCATTACTTGTTTCAGTAATGTGTTAATTTTAAAATAGTTTTTTTCTACATACCAAATGTTATTTTTTCTGAAAAACATATATGGCTTCATTACATAATTTTAAAAAAAAAACATCAAGCAAACATTGTCAGTGATGGATCAAATATCCTTCAATAATTTCCTCAAACAATAAAGTTTCTCAAACAATCATAAAACCTGACAGAAATTGTCATCCGATTTATCTCACATACAAATTACCATTTTCCAATATTTTAACTACAAAATCCAAAGACTTAAAACTTATCATGCTTTTTATTGATGTATGTAACTGAAATGTGAAGGGCATGACTAAAGATGCAAAATAGTTAAATGAGTTTATTTGCATAATTGTGCCCTTTCTGTATATTCTGTGTGTAAAAACGAGAGTGGAAAGCCACTAAATCCATGCTCAGTATGAGCAAGAAAAAAATAAAACCCTCCCTCAATGATTTGAAAAATGAAAGTGTCAATGACACTGTATCTCAACTTGTCAAGACATGTACATGTATAGTATGTGACACAGCGATGACAAACATCTAGGTAATGACCTGATAACAAAGGTACATATAAAGTATTGTAACGTAAATACTGACCGTAGCCTGTAACAAATGTATAGGTAAAGTATTGTAAAGGTGGGTGACAGTCAGATGCTAAACTAGAAAAGAAATCTTTGAGTCCCAGAGTGGGTCTGACTGAACCCAAAAATATTTGTTCTCATAGCACAGTGATAACAAAGGCACCCCAAAACACACTCATTCCTGTCCCAAGGTGAAAAGAAAGGTACCCAAGAAGTTTCGTGAAGATCAGTTCATAAATACGAGCTGTATAGAAGTTGTGTACAAAAAATTGATTGGACCTAATTTCGGTACAAAATGGCCACTGGCAGCCATCTTGAATTTTGCACTGCACTCAGAAAAATTCGTTCTCGTCCCAAGGTGATAACAAAGGTACCCAAGAAGTTTCATGAAGATCGGTTGATAAATACAGCCTCTAGCCCGAGCCGTATTGACATGTGCACTTACAGTGTGTAAGTAGCACTAAATAAATCTAATTTGCATAATTTCTGCACAAGAAAAAAACCTGTACTGTATGTGATGTATTCCATTTTACTAAACATTAATACAAAAATTTATTCAAATCAGAACTTTCATACAGAAGTTCTGTACAAAAGACTGATTGCACTAATTTTGGTACAAAATGGCTGCTGGTGGCCATCTTGAATTTCGGACCACACCCAAAAACACCCGTTCTCATCCCACAGTGATAACAAAGGTACCCAAGAAGGTTCGTAAAGATCGGTTCATAAATACAGCCTCTAGCCTGAGCCGTATAGAAGTAGTGTACAAAAAACTGATTAGACCTTATTTCGGTACAAAATGGCCACTGGCAGCCATCTTTAATTTTGGACTGCACTCAGAAACACTCGTTCTCGTCCCAAGGTGATAGCAGAGGTACCCAAGAAGTTTCGTGAAGATCGGTTGATAAATACAGCCTCCAGCCCGAGCCGTATTGACATGTGTACTTACTGTGTGTAAGTAGCATTGAAAAATTTCATCTAATTTACATAATTTCTGCACAAGAAAAAAACCTGTATTATATGTGATGTATCCCATGGTACTAAACATTCATACAAAAAATTATTAAAATCAGAGCTTTCATGTGGAAGTTCTGCGCAGAAATCTGATAGCCCCTAATTTTGAACAAAATGGCGGCCAGTGGCCATCTTGAATTTTGGACCGCACCCAAAAACACTCGTTCTCGTCCCACGGTGATACCAAAGGTACCCAAGAAGTTTCGTAAAGATCGGTTCATAAATGCGGCCTCTAGCCCGGGCCATATTGGCATTTGCACTGACAGTGCTGAAAGTAACACTAAATACATCAAAGTTAGTCTAACTTGCATAATTTACGTACGAGAAAAAAACCTGTATTATATGTGATGTATCCCATGGTACTAAACATTCATACAAAAAATTATTCCAATCAGCGCTTTCATATGGAAGTTCTGTGCAAAAAACAGATTTCTGCTTCGTCGGTACAAAAGTGCTTGCAGCCATCTTGAATTACGGACCAGACCCCAAAACACTCATTCTCGTCCCACGGTCATAACAAAGGTACCCAAGAAGTTTCGTAAAGATCGGTTCATAATTACGGCCTCTTGCCCGAGCCGTATCCAATTGCTGACGTACAGACAGAAGGACAGACGGACGACGGGCCATGACAAAAGCTCAAATTTTGCTTTGCCAAAGTTGAGCTAAAAATGCCTGAGAATCAACTCCTATATTTTGTGTGGCCTTATCCAGGCCTGAAAATAAGCAGTCTGACATATGAAGAATGAGGTACCCAGAGGGTGAATTTGATGATGCTATCCCATACAGTGGGCCAATTTATCCTCTAGGTACCTCTTTTTGTTTAGTTTTGAGACCCTTATTCAGATTGAGGTTCACAGAGGGTAAATTTAGTGATGCTACCCTGCTGTGCAGGATAGCATCACTAAATTCACCCTCTGGGGGCCTCACTTCTGCAGATGACAGTCTGCTTATTTTCTGGCTTGTCCTTATCTATAATTTTTTTTTTTCTTATTTTCATCAAATAAAATCCCTGTTCATTTACTAAGTTAACGAGTTTTTGAAGTCCAGTTGAGAATAGTTTACCTGTTGATAATGAGTGCTTAAGTAAAGCAACAATTCATTGTGTACTCTCTGGAAGTTTATCCGCAGCAAATTCCCAAGATCAAACTCTGTTTCTTTCTGAAAATATTAAACAGCTGATAAACATTTTATTTGAAGTACAAACCCTAGACAATCTGATTAAAATTTTCAGAATAAAGTTGGCATCATTACCTTGGCCAGGTCTGATGAGATTACTGACTTTCAAGAACCCTTTCAGGCCATTTTCAAGGACCTTTAAACAATATTTTAGACTCTTCTCAATGTTATTTTCATGCAGGTTGGACTAAACTTGATTAAGAACACTGATGCCAGTTAAAAAAGTGTCTTATTTATTTATTTATTGGTGTTTAAGGTCATAAACTTATGCTAATCATGACTGTGGCAGTTTTACGGGTGGAGGAAGCCGGAATACCCGGAGAGAACCACCGAGCAACGACGAGCAGCTGCCAGCTCTCCAACATCATAACTCCGCACAGCTGCAAGGCAGGGTTAGATTGGTTGAAGACATGCGTACCATCGATGTGCAGTACGTCTTAGTACATGGCATCATCGTGCCCCCATGTGGACAATCGGGGTTAAGTGCCTTGCCCAAGGACACAACATGGGAGTCCAAATTGATCGCTCAGATGGTCACCCATCCAATGATTAACCGGGCTCGACGTTGCTTAACTTCGGTGAGAACCGGTTACCGAAACGCCACCGTGCCCCCCAAAAAGGGTCAGTTTTCGATCATAGAAACAGACATAGAAGTTTGCTACATACAAGCATATTTTCCTGTCATGTACAATAATTGATACACATACAAACAACACTGAAGCAGAACTGTTTACCAAAGGCATTATTTTAAAGAATGCTTCAAAGTTTTATTTTCTGTTGCACAGCCTTGAATGCTGTGCAACAGAAATTAAGACTTTGGAGCATTCTTAAATATAGAACCTTAGTGAGCATGCTCACATACCCCATATATATATTTCAGGCTCTAATCATTTTTTAAAAATAAACATAGACTCTAGGAATACTGCAGAAAACAGTGTATGGGGCCGTAATTTTGGTAAAAATCAGTGGAGCGGAACAAAACGCAAACTTGTTCTGTAGGCCACCATGTTAGACTAACATACCAAAAATCAGCTCAATATCTGGAAGCGTGTAGGAAAAAAGTCCGCAAAACTGTAATTTTGATGAACTTTTCAAAGTTCAAGGGCCGTAATTTCGGTAAAAATCAGTGGAGCGGAAGAAAATGCAAACTTGATCTGTAGGCCACCATGTCAGACTAACATACCACAAATCAGCTCAATATCTGGAAGCGTGTAGAAAAAAAGTCCGGAAAACTGTAATTTTGATGAATTTTTCAGAGTCCAAGGGCCGTAATTTTGGTAAAAATCAGTGGAGCAGAACAAAATGCAAACTTGATCTGTAGGCCACCATGTTAGACTCACATACCAAAAATCAGCTCAATATCTGGAAGCGTGTAGAAAAAAAGTCCGGAAAACAAGTAGGACTGACTGATGGACTGACGGACTGACGGACGGACCAGTCAAAAACATTATACCCCTGCAACTTTGTTGCGTGGGGTATAAAAATCAAGAACTTTCAAGGCAAATACACATAATCAAGTAAATTATACCGTTTTCAATTCAATGACTTTAACTGTTTGAGGGTTAGATTATTTTTGGTGGACTGAATTTGTTATTCAAAATTTGTTTTATTACAAATTATTGGAGAGGGCACACAGGCACTCTCCAATGATTTGTAATAGAACAAATTTGTATGAACAAAATATTATTTGGGTTTCACTGAATATGAAACATGAACGAGGCAAATGTTGACTTTTGCTCTGGTACCCTCATTTTTCTGAAAGCCCTGATAGCGGCTTCTAGCACTCAGTCAGTTAAAGGATTTCAAGGACCACAATGAACCAGGTTTACTTTCAAGGTGGATCACTTGAAATTGTAAGTGAACGTTTGGATTGTAAAAGCCACATACCAACCTGCACGCCTGGTTTAAAATTGATCCCAGATATACTTCTTGAGTTATGCTGTGAAAATATTCCAAACAAATCTAGAAGTGGCATATCACGGGTTCAAACCTCACTGAGAGAGCTTCCTTCAGCATGAACAATAGTGATGAACGGTTATCAGAACTTGCTATGAACCGATTACCGATTATTTCTCAGCCGATTGTTCCAATTTCGATGCCGATTACGATGGTTGAAATAGGACCAAGAAGAAAATCTGTTAATGCCTGTTATACTGCAGAATTTCATTGATAAATCACCATTACGAAAGCTTAATACCACATACGTTCTCTAGAGTATGCATGTTTAGTGCTGGGAAATATTAGCCAAAATAATATTTGCATTTTTGGTAGTTGATGTGGGGGAAGATCGTTATAAACACAATCACACAATATTGTTCTCTTGTGAAGATTGGGGTTTATTCTGGTAAATAGTGTTAATACGGTTTTGTGTAAGAATGCAATTCACTTGGCTATATTAACCAGAAAGATACTGAGCACACATACTTTGCGTCTTGATTGAATAATAACTTTGATGTTAATGTGTGTTGTGAAGTTGTTTGGTGCCTTGTTTACAAAAACTCACGTGACGTCAAAATATATTATTTAATGTTCATTGTTCAACTTGTTACCTCCCTTGATGTGTTTCTTCAGTGTTAAAAAATGAACTTGACAAATTGAAAACGTGTCTGTGACAGTCATGCTACTTAAACATGTATGTTGCGTAACAAACAAAAAGAGTGTTTTTGAGTTTTTCTCCAATTTTAATTTCTTATTGTATTGTGATGCTTGCATCATGAAGTACTACATTCTGCCAAATGGACACCTTTTATTTATACATGTATCCAATGCAATGTTGTACAGCACCATGATTGAAGACCAGTGACTTTGATCAGCCGGGAATAGTGGCGATCTCGTACCAATTGCAGATGGTAAATTCCGTAATATCTCGGCTCTGCAAATTCCTAAATATCCTGATATGCACTCCACACATTTTTAATGGGGAAACTTTATTGAAAAGGCCAGATATCAAAGAGATTTTAATAGTCAGTGTTAAATATAGAATAACAGGAAACTGCCATTTTTTAACTGTCATAATCGACCAATGCCCCATAACTGGTCGGTTCTGATTACCGATTCCGATTATCGGTTCATCATTAACGAATGACACAGCAAAACTGAACTAAACCTCGCACACCACTCAGCCGCTAGTAGACCTGCGAATAGTCGAGTGGTGTACTAGGAGTCTAGTAGTCTAGTGGCTGAATAGTTAGGATCTGCTGGTGGTCAAGTTGTGTGTGTGGCTTATGATAGTTTCACTAGGCAGTTGGAGCCTAAGGAGATACTCTTGGCACAGGTTAGAATTCCCACTATGCCATTTGAAATATAATTGGCATCCTTTCTTGATTCTACAGCACTTTAACCCTTTACCCAACGTCGTCGAGCTGTTCTAATGAGGGGGCATAACCTATGTTTTTGAGACAGAAAATGAAAAAAAGTTAAAAAATTTATAGTAATTTATATATTTTTTATACTTACCAATGACCCAGACTTAGCTGGTGCCAACTCTAACAAAACCAGGGCCAAACACAAATTTTGCCCCCCAATCCCCAAAATTTGCATCCAAAACAAAAAGAAATCATGTCCTAAAGGACCTCCATACTACGCCTCTACTGCGCATGCGCAGTGACGCAGACGTCCCGAAATTGGCGCCAATTATCATTCTTACTGGCAGTGCCTGGTCAGCGCTATGTACTCAGCGGGGAGGCAAGAGTTCTCAACTCCAGGGAGGGCCATCCCCATCTGGGTCATTGGTAAGTATAAAAAATATATAAATTACTATAAATTTTTTAACATTTTTATACTGTACCAATGACCCAGACTTAGCTGAATAGTAAACAGGCTGGAGGGCCTAGGACATAGAGGAAAATCCAATAAGCTCAACTATATAGTAAAGAGGTAACCCCTTAAGGAGAAAAGGAGTATTAGGCTTAACATGTATCTTTCTTATTTAATATTAAATTAGAAAGATACACTACCCTTAATAATTGGGCACAATAACATTCATGTTCTCTATTAACATCCAGTATAACCCTTATACTAATTATTTTTAAAGCAAGCCAATAAATAAAGTAGTCCAGAGAATTGAGACTCTTTATAGTCATTTAAAAGTGTCCGAGTATTGTATATTAAAGCCCGTTTGACACTTGACATATACAAATGCTTCACACCGAGCTACACTTTAAAAATAAGACATGAATGAATTTTAACATTAACATTACACTTTAAAACCATCCCGGAAGCGACTCAGAAATACTGACTTGGAGGAGGCATTCCCTTGCTTTTCACTATAAAGCAGGTGACCTAAGGGAACACCTGCCCCCCCCCCCCCCTTCCCCTTGCCCTGGGTCAAATAGCCCAGAGCGAAGAGGGCAGCCGGATGGAGTCACTGCCGGAACAGAAAGCCTGCATAACTATAGTTGCAACTGTTTAGTGGACGACATTCTGAGCAACAGATAACGGACCTAAACAATGCAGGTCTCCAGAAATGGACTCAATATTTCTGAGATAAAAATTTGTAAATGTGGATGGCTGAGACCAATAAGCAGCCTTCATTAAATCTGTAATAGCAACACTATTAGCATAAGCCCAGGAAGTAGAAAGAGCTCTTACTTCATGAGCAGAAATCTTAAGCACAGACTGCTGAGAAGAAGATAAATCTTCATAAGCAGTACGGATAGTTAAATGAATCCATCTAGCAATAGAATGGACTGAAATGTCCTTTCTATTAGGCATCAAAGACAGAAAGAAACGTTTCCGTCCCTTTCTGATAAACTGAGATCTCTGTTTATAGATACGTAATGCTCTAACAGGACAGAGTAAAGGCCTACGCCCGTCTGAAGACGGAAGAGCCTTAATAACAATAGGTTCCAGATATTTATTAGGAGCCTGATTCTTAGCTAAAAAACCCACATTAGTAGTGAAGGTGATAGTGTTCCCAACACTACGATAATGAGAATCATCCACCGATAGTGCATGAAGCTCACTGACTCTTCTAGCAGAAGAGAAAGCTAAGAGAAAAGCTGTCTTATAAGATAAGAATTTGAAATCTACTGTCCCAAGAGGTTCAAATGGCTTTTCCTTCAATTTAAGAAGAACCCAAGCTAAATTCCACTTAGGAATTAATCTAAGAGTTCTGGGTCTATTTATCGAAAAGTTTCTAACCAACTTAGATAAAGAGACATTAGATCCAATTTGTAAACTATCATGATGTGCATAGGTATCAGATAACATAGATCTATAACCCTTTATAGTAACAGGCTGCAGTTTGATTTCGTCAAACAAGTATACTAGAAAGTTTGCAATGTCTGGTATAGAGGGATCGAATATATCTACAGAATGATCCCTACAGCAACGACGAAAAACCTTCCACTTAGCTGCATAGTTTAGCGAAGAGGAGGTCCTCCTACAGTTAGAAATTGCGTCCATTGCTCGTCCTGTAAAGTGCTTGCCATGCAAGAAGGACCGCACAACGGAAAAACGTGAAGGTTGAGACCTTGCGGGTTGTGATGGAGTTGGCGCGATTTCCCCTGCGAAAGAAGATCCTCCCGTGGAGGAAGCTTCCGCGGTAGGTCCCACAACAGACACCTGAGTAGATTTATCCACGGTCTCTGTGGCGACAGAGATGCTACCAACAGAATCTTGCATTGAGATTGTTTTATCTTTAGCAATACTTGTTGAATTAACGGCGCTGGAGGATACGCATATCCTATCATTCCGTCCCAAGGGATCGACAGAGCGTCTACTGCAAATGCTCTTGGATCCGGACACGGAGACACATACGTCTGCAACTGATTGTTGAGATGTGTCGCAAATAAGTCTATCATTGGCCGTTCCCATTGGTAGCAAATCTGATTGAATACTTGTTTGTTGAGAGTCCACTCCGACGGCAACAAGCGACCCTTTTGTGAAAGGGAGTCTGCTAGCACATTCAGACGACCCGGTATGTGACGGACCGAAAGAAGAACATGATGTTCTAGCGCAAACAGAAGGATTCTTTCCGTTAGATTGAACAACGGAACTGAATGAGTGCCTCCCTGATTCCGTATATACGCCACTACTGTCGTATTGTCGGATAGGATTTGGACATGAGCATCGTGAATAATGTCCATCCAGTGACGTAACGCAAGCCGAATTGACATCATTTCCTTGATGTTTATGTGCTTGCACAGGAATTGCGGATCCCAAAGACCCTGGCATCTCGAATCCGTTGGGATTAATGATGCACCCCAACCTGTTTGACTGGCATCCGTCATAACGGTAAAACTCGGATCCGGCAACTGCAGCGGAACTCCCTGAGTTAACCACTGAATGTTTGCCCAAGTCTGAATCTCTTGTTTCACTTGATCTGACAAGAGAACGTCTACATCGAGCGAATGAATTTTCACACTCCAATTCTGAGTCAAGAAAATTTGAAGAGGACGTGTGCGTAACCGCCCCATCGGAATGAGATCCGCGGCGGCTCCGCACAGACCTATCAGTCTCATAAATTCTCTCGCCGTGACTTTGTCTGCGTGCAGACAATAGCGAGCGTAACAACTGACTAATTTCGCTCTGGTTAACGGCAGACGAACGAGATTGTTGTACGTCTCGAAGCTCATTCCCAGATGAGTGAATGACTTGGACGGCACCAGATCCGACTTCTCCTCGTTTACTATAAAACCGAGACGTCAGAGCAATAGAAGAAGATTCGGAACATCGTTCTGAAGCGTTAACTCGTTGCCGTACCTCTGAAGAATGTCGTCCAGGTAGGCCGACGTTACCGCAGACGAATGAGCTCGGAAGTAGATCATTACCGAGTTCATTACCCGAGTGAAAGCCCAGGGTGCTAGATTCAATCCGAAGCACATCGCCCGGAATTGATACACCACTCCTAGGACTGCGAAGCGTAGATACTTTCGGAATGTCGGATGTACCATGACGTGAAAGTACGCATCTTTGAGATCTATGCTCATTGCATAATCGTTCACCCGAATACTCGCTCTGACCGATCGAATCGTCTCCATATAAAACTTCGGAGCGACGATCAGCTTGTTTATCCAGCTCAAATCTATGACTGGACGGAACGAGCCATCTGGTTTCGGAACCAGAAACAGATGGCTGTAGAATCCCGGAGATTCCTGGTTTTCTACGACCTCTACCGCGTTCTTCATTAAAAGAGACTGCACCTCTGATAACAGAGCGTCTCTTTTCTGCGGATTTGACGGAAGATGAGTCCACTTTGGACTTCGAGTTAATGGAGGCTTTCGTTTGAAGGATATCTTTAGACCTTCCGAAGTCACTCCTCTCACCCAAGGGTCGTCCGTAATCGACGCCCATTCTTGTGAAAAGCTCGACAACCTTCCGCCAACCGGAACGCGATAGAGGTTTAAGCCATCACCTCCTGGACCTGCGAGGCCTGCGGTAGGAGAAACCACGTCTTCCACGGCCAGCACCTCGCCCCGTCGACCTCGGGGCGTGCGACCGATTGTCCCGGCCTGAAGGACGTCCCAAACGAGAGTCGCTATTCTGACGGTCTCTCGAATAAGACCAAGAGGACGCACCGGAACCTCTATAGGAACCTCTCTTGGGCGCATTAGACCCAGAAGTGCCTGTCTTATTCGTGTCTGCTGTATCCGACTTCTTAGGAGCAGATTTGAACAACAGAGAATCCTTAGCTTTCTTTGTAATTTTATCATAAATAGCGGAAAGCTTGCCGTCAAAGAGAAGTTCTCCTGAGACCGAAGCGACTCTAAGAGAGTTCTTCACCTTAGAATCCACTAGTGTGGATGTAGCTAGGGCTGCGTCACGTCTAACCAACTCCAGATTTGCCACTGAAAGGGCGGAGTTACACGTGGAATAAGCTACTGCCCTTGAAAGAAGTCTTAAAGAGGATTGTATATCCTGAAACTCTTTCCCCTGAAGGCGCAGTGATAACGCCTTAGTAAGGTGATCTGCGTAAGATAAGGCATCTAAATTGGCTCTGTTAGACGCAATAGCTGTTTCCAACACCGCGTTTGGAATAGAAGCTGACGACGGTAATGATAGCTCTAAGTCTTCCGCCTCGTTGTCCATACGCAGAGGAACTCTCGGTATACCCTGTCCTGCCGTATCGAATTTATTCCTTGCATTAATGAAAGGCAGGTTGAGAGTATTAGCGGACAAGAAACCTGCTTTCCCCGTCCTAGAAGCAAGTTTAAATATAGCGTCGTTCAATAATTCAAATGTTCTTGCAACATTATTGGACTGCGACGGAAACTCGGGAGCGATGTCCCTGAATGGCTCAAAAAAGTCCAATGACGCTATAATTCTCTTGTCCGGAAGCGCAGCAGTCTGGCCCGACGGAACAACTTGAGGGAGAAAGTGCCGAATGAAGTCCACGGCAGCTTTATGTTGTTCCGAAAGGGATAGCTCCAAGTCATCCGTATCCCTTTCACCATCCAGTCGGACCTCATGATGTTCCCGGTCGTCCGCCCCCGATGCTTCGGCGGAGCGTACCGACCCAGCGCCGTTGGATAATTCTCGATCCGACACCGTTTCTGTCGGCTGCTGGGATGCTGCGATAAGCTGTGCTATCTGCACAAGAATGTCCGGCGTCGAGACCTGCGGAGGCGCAGTCTTTCGCTGCTTCGCCGCTTCGCCGCTTCGCCGAGGGCAGCTCCGCATCAGATGGCTCCCGCATACTTTTCCTATGCGAACGTCCGGAGTCCATCAGTCTCGAATCCCTGGCTGCCGGATGGTGTGACCTGGTCGCCGAAGAATCCTTGATCGGCGAAGCTGGTAATATATCGACGGTCACGCAGCCAAGGTGCGGTCGTGTGCGCTGACGAGAAGAGGAAGCCTTAACAGTCTCTGCGGACTGCTTATACAACGGAGCGTCCCGAGCGACGGACGTATGCTCCGCTAAAGACACATTTTGTACCACAACATCTGGTCCCAGATGTTGTTGTACGAGAGAGGGGCCTCTCTCGCTCGCGGCCCGGCTGGACCTGGACGAGCTAGGAACCGGACTCAAAGGCTTCCTCCGTTCTCGCTTACTATCCGCCGTCACTGGGTGTGCATCTATTATGTTTATAGTGCTCGCATCACCCAAAACTTCCTCTTGGACCGCATCGGACGAACCCGGCTGCCGAACCATTCGGTGAATGGACGCTACACCGGGCGAGCTAGCGGACGACATTTGTCTAATCTCCATGAGCACTTTTGCCGCTAGCTCTGAATTCATTTGTGACGACGGACGCACACTTGTAGAAGATAACATGGAAACATCACCCTGTTCTGGTTCCTCTGAAATAGAAACTGAGAGAGTAGAGTGACCTTGCGGAGAAAGAGCCGGCATCGCCCTTTCTCCAGAAACAACATATCGTGACACACGTTTCCAATGTTTCTCATCCCAATATTCACATATAGGACAGGGATTAATGCGAGAACACTGACTACAATTAATACAATGATCATGAAAGTCAGAGGAAGATTTCTTCCTATTACAATTTGAACAACGTCCCTTCATTGTGAAAGAACAACAATAAGTCCTAGTTACTCGCAAAAACCCCTGACACAAAGATACATAATAACATGATCCATTAATAAATGAAAAAACAATTGCAAATCAAAATAATTTTGAAAAAATATTTTTTCAGCGAAGCCCAAGTTGCTGAAAAGTAACGTTGAGACCCGATGGATCCGATGGCAAAGTGTGATCAAAAATTTTAAATTTATATTAAATAATTAATGAGACACTTACGGATAATATAAATGTATCTTATAGTGAGATAAACTACAGCAAAGGCAAACAGCCCCCTCAAAAAAGGCTGTTGCCAATGTAAACAAACAGTGTAAAAACACCAGAAAACATGACTCCAGGCACTGAAAAAACTGGCCCGGAATCAGTCATCAAATTTCACTCTATCTGATGCAAAACAGAGACTCCCAGGGGAGAATCTGCAGAACATCAGATGGAAGATGCAGAACACAAACGTTATACACCCATGGGTGAAAACGTAACTATGGGGAAAATAACAGAAAACATTCTGTAACCAAGCAACTCTCCCAGGAAATTTTAGAAATGAAATTTCTCAAAAATATGCCAAAAGCATGGGAGAATTGCAAGGGGGGACTTTAGAAGGCTAGGGGAGAGGAAACACTGAATAAACAGTGCAACATTTAGCAAGAATGACAACAAGAGGCCCATGCCTTGAAAATAGGCAACTTAACATAATTTCATCAAAAGATTTTAAGTACAGCCCTGATTATTTTTTGTCACTTCTTTTTCCTCTCCTCCTTCTATCCTCCTTAGAATCACATTTTCTCCAAAAATTACGTGTCTGGCATCCTTTAAACTGAGATTACAAGCACAAAGATCAGTGAGATGTTGACTGATGAAGGGCCAAACAGAGAATGATAATTGGCGCCAATTTCGGGACGTCTGCGTCACTGCGCATGCGCAGTAGAGGCGTAGTATGGAGGTCCTTTAGGACATGATTTCTTTTTGTTTTGGATGCAAATTTTGGGGATTGGGGGGCAAAATTTGTGTTTGGCCCTGGTTTTGTTAGAGTTAGCACCAGCTAAGTCTGGGTCATTGGTACAGTATAAAAATTTAGTTATTCAAGAATTTATTTTGCAAGTGTCGTTTGCTTTTCATGTTAGGTGAAGGTCTTAATAAAGAGCCTGATTTCCAAAGAAGTGCAGTCAGTAGAATTAAGTGATGCAATCTTCTGAAATTAAATCAGAATGTGTTTGTGGAAATAAAAGTCAATTAATTAGGAAAATGTATCCAAATAGCATAAATATACACACCACTCTGCCACTAGCAGACCTGCCAGTAGCCGAGTGATGTACTGGTAGCCTAGTGGTTGAGTGGTTAGGATCTGCTGATAGCCAAGTGGTGTGTGTGGTTTTGGATAGTTTCAATAGGCAGTTGGAGCCTAAACAAAGACAATTGGTATGGGTTAGAATTCCTGCTATGCCATCTGAAATATAACTGGCATCCTTTCTTGATTCTACAACACTTTGAAAAAGAGATTTGACGTGCAGTCAGTAGAATTAAGTGATGCAATCTTCTGAAATAAAATCACAAAGCAAATACCAATTTCCAGAAGGATACCTCTGTTACCTTAACATTCAAGTAAGGTCACTTTAAAGTTTACACCAGTAATCCGCATACCATTTAAAACAAATGGCAAAAGTTTTCTTCAGTTTTATTCCAAGCAAGTTATGATACTTGTAGGATGGATACACCTCCCTTATCTAGATGAAAAAATTTGAAAGAAGGATTATAAGAAATCCATTATTATGGAATTAAAAACATATTATACTACCTGTAGAAAACTGATGGACTTCTCTAAATCTGATTTCTGATAGGATCTCACTATGTAGGAAAAAATATACTGTGTGTTATTTATTAATAACTTTTTCCGGCTCTGTGAATAAAAGACAAAAACATTATTACCGATAAGCAAACAATGACTTTAAATTATTAAGGAAAAGATGTCATCAGTATATAGAATGAGATCCATATTTGAATTTAACTTTCAACAAGTGTAAAATGAGTTATGATTACTTGTACAGTGTAACCCTGTTAATTGAATAACCACTTTGCCAATGAAAATTATTCAATTAACAGGAGTATTCAATTAACAGGGATCGTGTCACTTTCCTGTATTCTAGAGATAAACTTAGCATTTATTCTATTATATCTAATTTGACAGAGCTCCATGAGCTCTGTCAAACAAGATATAATAGATTAAATGCCTATATTGGATGTACTGAGGCCAAATAGGTCTATAACCAAAGGAAAACTGGGGAGAGTCAGGGTAATTTCTCGACATTTTACAAGATATTTATTCAATTAACAGGAGTTTACTCTATAACCTATATTCAATTAACAGGTCAAATTTGTACTGGAGGTATGGTAAATGGTTTTGTGTTGGGAAATTATATTCAGTTAACAGGGATATACAATTAAGAGATACCCAATTAAGTGGGATCCACTGTAATATATGTACTTCAATCTTCTTTAAAATAGGGACAACATCCTGAGCTTTGCCACTAAGTTACTTTTATTTGCATAACTGTGAACAACTCGTATAAAATACCCAAGGGAGGTTGAATGCTGGTGCTAACCTGTGTGAAAATTATAGCCTGCCCGGTTTCGTACGTGTGTGTACTCATCAGAGGCTTTGTGTGGTAGGGCTCCTCATATATATAGGTTACTGTTTGGCAGGTAACTGGACAGAAAAGTATGGTGACATGAGATTCTGCTGAACAGCAGGAAATCGAGAGGGGTGGACGCGCCGAAATATCTGTCCCTAATCTAATCATTTCAACCCAAGTAACCACAAAGTGATTTAAGATACAGAGTAATGTTGGTGCTCAGCTCAGACCCAGACAACACCTCCAGCACTGAGCGTCGTCGCTATAGAGAGATCCGGTGGATGTTCACTATCCAAACTCTCAACCCAATCAGCATGAACAGGAAGGATTTTTAATCATGTTTTTATTACTTTTATTTGCATTCATGTTTAACCCTTGAAGATGCATTTCCAACTTTGATCTATTCTTACTTAGAACAGGTGCCCCATCATGTAGTCTTTTGATATACCTGCAAGATACATTCTAAGTATATTGGCAGTTGTTTCTAGGCAAGTCTTCGCTACCTATAAAGGCAGCCAAGACATGTCTAGACACAACTGGAAAGTCACAGAACATGAAGTGTCATAGTGTAGCAAAAATGTCTGAAAAATCCCCAGGCCTTTTAGGGTTAAGGTCACTTTTAGCATCTATAGCTATATTGTGATCAGAACGCAAGGATAAAGTAAGGTTAGTCAATCATTTATATATATGTTGCCCATTTTAGATGACTCAACTGAAGTCCTTTTGAACCAGTAAAGAATAATTTATATACCACAGTAATTAAGAACTGCTCCACTTCTGGGGTTCACATGGGTAAATGAAATGCTATTATGAAACACACTTTTAGAAAGAGCACCCTGCAACTGCCAACTTGCCTCAGGCAAGTCCATAAACAGCTACAAATTGGGGCACCTTCTTTGTTGCAGTAAAAGTGATGAAAGTCGGAATTAGGGTTTAATGGGTTAAAATATGTTCTGCAGTGACAAAAAACACAACAAAATAAGTCAATTAACCCTTTACCTAACATGAAAAGCAGACGACAGTTGCAAAAAAAATTCTTGAATAACTAATTTTTTTCATTTTTTGTCTCAAAAACATAGGTTATGACCCCTCGTTGGAACGAGCTCGACGAGCTCGTTCCAACGAGGGGTCATAACCTATGTTTTTGAGACAAAAAATGAAAAAAATAATGAAAATTAATTGGCGATTTTTGAGAATAGCGCTGGCCGGTTTTGGCCGTTACGTTAGGTAAAGGGTTAAAAAATAATACTTACAGGAATTGAAAGAATATTTGCTATCACTTTGATAAGACCTGAGGCAGAAGATGTAGCTTTGCTGACCAGGTGTGGAACAAGATATTTTTCTGCACTCTGAAAAATGTGGAAAAACAACTTTCTAAAAACAGCTTTCTCACAAGGAGCACAGTGTGATTTGATGCTTAACCAGCCATTGAGGTGACATCTATTCAAATCCTTTCCTCAATTGCCAGTCCAGCAGAAACCAAGATGAACCGAGAAATAAATTTGCAGTTTATGGACAAACAGATCAACTACCTAGCTCAATTTTCAACAGAAACCTGATCTCCTAAAATGTGCTTTACTTCCAAGATGACTGTTGGTACTAACACAATTTTTCCATTTAATCAGAGATCTTTCGTCCAAGGAAAACATGAAAAGATTTCACCAATAATTACAAACAAAATTGGTGGAGTTGTGTTTTTAAAACTGAATGTAAATGTTTCAGCTGATACTCACTTTATTTCCTAAAATGATGTCATGGGACAAATTATTTGGGTATTTATTTATTTATTGGTGTTTAAGGTCACATACTTATGCACAATGGCTTATCGTTTACAGTTTTACAGGTGGAGGAAGCCGGAGTACCCGGAGAGAATCACCGAGCATTGATGAGCAACTGTCAGCAGCTCCTCAACATTCTAACTCTGTTCAAGCTCTGCTCAAGCAGGGTTACAGCGGTTGGAGACATGTGCACATCGACGTGCAGTACGCCTTAATACACGGCATCATCATGCCCCCATGTAGGCAATTGGGATAATGTGCCTTGCCCAAGGACAGAACAAGGATGGGGATTGAACTCGGGATCTCTAGCATAGAAGTCCTACAGTCTACCACTGAGCCACTATTTGGGTAACTGTTTGAGAGCTATATTAGTATTTCGTAATACTCAGAATTTGTTATCGGAATAGCTTTGCTTCAATTTTTGTCTAGAGTACCTAAAGCACTCTCCCAGGTCATTCCACCAAATCCACACTGTTAACTGATGTCCCCCAAATTCAAGGAATGTCCCCAAATTACAGGGGATAACACATAGTATTTTTTATGCTGTTTGTCTAGTTTCATAAGAAAGTGATTTAACCCTGAAAGACTTGGGAGATTGTATGCATTCTTATGGCATAATGATAGTCTGTACCCTGTATGGTTTGTTTTTTATGCTGTTTGTCTAGTGTCATGGAAAAGTGCTTTAACCCTGAAAGGTTTGGGAGATTTGTATACATTCTTGCTGCATAATGTAAGTCTATACCCTGTAGCAATGCCATTGTTTCTAGGCAAGCCTTGGCTGCCCATACCGGCAAGCCGGAAAATAAGCAGACTGTCATCTGCAAAATGAGGTCCCCAGAGGGTGAATGTAGTGATGCTACCCTGCATAGCAGGGTAGCATCACTACATTCACCCTCTGTTAACCTCAGCCCGAATCAGGGTCTCAAAACTAAACAGAAAGAGGTACCCAGAGGATAAACTGGCCTACTGTATGGGATAGCATCATAAAATTCACCCTCTGGGGACCTCATTCTGCAAATGTCAGACTGCTTATTATCAGGTTTGCATACCGGCAGACAAGACTTGTCTAGAATGTTACTATGAGTTTACCAAGAGACTACATGTTAGGGAACATGTTCTGCTGCTGTAAGGAGTGATCAAATTAGGCCACATGGAGTTAATAGATATTCTGACTGCAGGGTTCACACACTTTTTTGAGAATCAAATTCCATGACATTTCCAAAACTTTCTACCCAATTTTCATGACCTTTCCCTCATTAGTATGGCCACCTCGCTCATTTTTTTTTTATTTTTAAAAGTGATTTTTGGGAGGAAAAGACAAACTGCATCAATTATCATGACAAATTTTCAGAACTTTTCCACACAACACCAAAAAAAAATTTTTTCCAAAACTTCCAGGCATGGAAAAAGTATTTTGGTTTTCCAGGATTCCATGACCTGTACAAACCCTGTCTGTGGCACCAAAACAGTCCCAAGAAGACCATCCCAAAAACTGAATTTCATGAAGTGAATAGTACCAAAAAAAATTTCTTCAGTGGGGCTTAATAGCAAATGACTTGGTAATTCTACGATGTCCCCAAGTTAGATCAATTTATTACTTTCCAAAGTATGATTTCCGGGTTTGTTTATAAACGTTAAGTTCACAAGTGAATTATGCAATCAACAATTGCGTCATGCATCCGTGCACGCAAATGAAGACACTTTGCCGTGAGTGTAATGGGGACTTCATTATTTTTTGTTCTTTTAACCCTTTACCTAACATGAAAAGCAGACAACACTAGCAAAAAAAATTCTTGAAGAACTATTATTTTCATTTTTTGTTTCAAAACCATAGGTTATGACCCCCTCATTGGAATGAGCTTGTTCCAATAAGGGGTCATAACCTATGTTTCAGAGGCAAAAAATGAAAAAACAAGAGGCCCCAAGGAGCCTTAATCGCTCACTGGCCAAAGTGGTTCAAAGAAGTATTTGGGGTCACATTCAGTCAGACATGGTTCATCAACACTGCAAAGGAATGAAGTCATGAGAGACAAATTTTATGAAACTTGGGACATGGCTTGAACAAACATGAATCTTACCCCCTAAGGATGCTGCATACCAAATATCAAAAGCATTCATCTGCTGGATCTGAAGAAGAAGATTTTGAAAGAAAATTCCTCATTTTGAACTAAGTTATCATTCAGGCTCCCACAGTGAGCCCAAATTTGAACCCAGGGACTTGGCTTGAACAAAGTTGAATCTCACTCCCCTAAACATGCTGCATACCCAATATCAAAAGGTTCTGCCTGCTGGATCTTGAGAAGAAGATTTTTTAAGAAATTTGCCTGAAATGCACTAAGTTCAAATTTGGGCTGCTATACTGAGCCCAAATATGAACCCAGGGGGCCGATGTGAACAAAACTTGAATCAGATCCACCCCACAATGTTGCATACCAAATATCAAAAGATTCTGCCAGCGGGATCTGGAAAAGAAGATTTTTGAAGAAATTGCCTGAAATGCACTAAGTTCAAATTTGGGCTTCTATACTGAGCCCAAATATAAATCCAGGGGGCCGATTTGAACAAAATTGAATCAGATCCACCCCACAATGTTGCATACCAAATATCAAAAGATCCTGCCTGCTGGATCTGGAGAAGAAGATTTTTTAGGAAATTTGCTTGAAATGCACTAAGTTCGAATTTGGGCTTCTATAGTGAGCCCAAATATGAATTCAGAGGGCCGATTTGAACAAACTTGAATCAGATCCACCCCATAATGCTGTATACCAAATATCAAATGATTCTGCCCACTTGTGCAGGAGAAGAAGATTTTATAGTAATTTCTCTAATATACATAGGGTGCTATCGGAGTTATGCCCCCTATGGAGCCCCAAGTGGGCATGTCCATTTCATTTGAACAAACTTGAATTGACATATGGTAAAAAACATCCATACCCAGTTTCGAGCAAATCGACCTAGCGGTTTCAGAGAAGAAGTCATTTGAAAAATGTTCAAGACGCAGGACAGATGACGACGACGGACGACAAGTGATAAGTTTAGCTCCCTTCGGTGAGCTAAATAATGAAAATTAATTGCGATTTTTTAGACTAGTGCTGGCCAGGTTTTTGCCATTTCGTTAGGTAAAGGGTTAAATAATATAATTATCGTCAATAATGAAAAGTAATAAACAGAGTAACCGCTTGACTGGACTGGTTACATGAAATAATTCATTCAAAGTAAGGGACTATATTGTAAAACACTTGTGTGCATTCGCACACTTGTGTTTGTACAACGTCCCTCACCTCTCATGAATTATTTCACGTAACCAGTCCAGTCAAGTGATTACTCTCTATCTAAAGACCTACATTTTCCATTAAACTTTGAAACATATATATACAAACAAAATATTGTTTGTTTCAAAACTAAATGTATAACATTTAAAAAGAAAGCCTATGTCATGGTACTGGAACTATTCAGTAGATACCTAGTTTGGGACCAGATTCAAAGGGTTAAAAAACTTCACACCCGCTTTATATTCAATATTTTACACCCACTTGTAAATTAGTTCCCAAAAGAAGTAATGTCAGATAAATAATTTCTTAAGGAAAGAAATGGGCAGCTTGAAATTTTGGTACTTTGACAGAAGGTTAAAGAGAATTAAAAGTATGACCTGCTTTATCCCATAAATGGCCGTTTATTTGAACAATAAAAGCCTTGGATAAATTTTTGCTTTATTCACTCAGTAGGGTGATAGATGGGGGCGCAGTGGCTCAGTTGGTAGAGGTGCAGGCTGCAAGCCGAGAGGTCCTCGGTTTGAATCCCACCTGCGGCAACCGCGTTGTGTTCTTGGGCAAGACACTTCACCCCCCATTACCCACGAGGGGGGCACGGTGATGCTGTGTACTAACTCGTACTACACGTTGATGGTGCACATGTCTTCAACCAATGCTAACCCTGCTTGTGTGGAGTTAGTATGTTGGGGAGCTGACAGTTGCTCGCCGTTGCTCGGTGGTTCTCTCCGGGTACTCCAGCTTCCTCCACCCGTAAAAATGTCATGGTCATGATTAGCCAATGTGCAGAAATATGTGACCTTAAACACCAATAAATAAATAAATAAATAGGGTGATTTTCTCCGCAGGTTTAACATTGAAAGAATTTATTCCTATAACACAGACAGACTTGTTGACCTCTGACCTCTACTGCATTCATGTAGCATATTTAAAAGTTCAATTGTTGTTTTCTTTAAACCTTTCTGAAAATATTACACAATGCTAATAGAAAACACTACACATTGTTCATTTAACGAAGTATTTTTGCAAGTTTAGCTCAAGTTTGTAGGGGAATTCTTTTTAGAAGAAATGTATCACTGCAACTTGTTTCCTTCTACCAATTTTGTTTATCGATCGAATTAGACCAATGTGCTCCTCACTTCTCGCTGTGTTTTGTAGCGAGTAACAGCATGATATTGCAGTGACTGCCCTGTAAAAGATTTATGGGATAAACAAAATAAACGTATTGTGTTTTCAAGTAAAAAATTTATTCTACTCATAGAATTAAGAAACAGACTTGCCAGAGGTTCGTCGATTTCATTCTTAATCCTACTCATGGAATAAATTTTTTGTTTTGAAAACACTATACATTTATTCTATATATATATCTACTTTGGTAGAGTTTGGAGAGCTTGATTGAACAAAAAGACAGTTAAATTATAATTCAAGTTGAGTAGTACTCAAACGATTAGTCGACTAGTCGATGTCGACTCTGGGCAAACCAGCAGTCGACTCTCAATTGTGCAGTCGACTAGTCGGAGGAGTTCAAGCTTTTAGGTAAATAGTATCCCTTCTGTGCCACTGTCAGACAGTTTGAACAGCAATATTGGGCAATCAATGTATACATCTATTGCCATCTAATAGTAGTGACAGTAGTTTGTTTTAACTGGTACTAGTAGAGTGCTGAATTATTTTGGGCTATCAGGATATGTTATTAATTTGCCTTGTTGCAATTTATGGGAGAGTGCCTATAGGCACTCTCCCATAAATCGCAACAAGGCAAATTAAATAAGACTATATAATTTCACTCTTAGCATAATTAGAAGCACATTAACAGAATAATGTTCCAGTAAGTTGCTGTATATGAATGCCCAAGTGAAGCCAAATTTGGACCTTCAGCACTCTGCAGGAACACCAACACTGTTATAAGGAGACAAGTTATCACCAATGACTAGTCGAAGTCGATTTGACTTTTGGGTATTGACAAGTCGACTTTGGAATTCACTAGTCGTTTGAGCACTAAAGTTGAGACTAATGAGAACAGCTGAAAAATTATGAAATCTGCTTTCACAGATGAATATTACAAAATTTCTCTGTTCAAATATAATCTATTTATGTACCTGTAAAAATGATTTTACATCTGGAAAATCCAAGACATTAGCCACTTCTCCAAGAATGTGTTCTGGATCTTTTCCACCAGGATTGTTTTTGGCTTCCAACATTGCATCAGCTAAAAACTAAACAAGTTAAAAAAAATTACCAATAATATGGATTAAAATAAAGGCAAGGCGACCATATTAGTGGGGTCTTGCCTGCCTCGAGTATATGCCTGCATGCCTACTGTAGCAGGTGAAGAAATATAAACCTTAAAGTGGAAACCTATTTGGACTGGTGACATTGACCTGGAAAGGGTGGCCGTGATCTTGAAAAAGAGCATGATGTGTACTTAAAGGAACACCACCAACTGAAGGTAATAAAACAAAAGTGAGCAAGAAATAACCCCTATAGTTAAAACTAGAAGTCCTGTCATGAAATGCGCACAAATAGTATGTCGATCTGCGTGTTAATCTATGCGTTATGACCCTAGTAAGGCTATCAAATTCTGTACATATGGCCTGTGCACAAGCAATGTTTCAACCAATGGACCTCCGGGTAACCCGGAGGCCCATTGGCAGAAACACTGCCCGTGTTTGCTATGAGTAACCAGGAGAACCTGCTGTGCTTTGGATACCATTCGACATGGCAATTGCGCACAATTAAGCCTAGATAAGCACACAGTTCGTGACAGGACTTCTAGTTTTAACTGTACTTTCCATCGTATTTATGGTAACTGCCTTGACCTTCTGACTCCCTCCCCCCTTCCAACCCCAAATAAGCCCAATCATCCGACACTTTACAGGCAATCCGTGTATGAAGTTATAGTTCCATATGCAAAAAGAAAGTAAAGTTATTGCTGTAATTTATAGTTTTACTGAAGCAGAAGATAAAGAAAACTCACAAAGATGAGAATTTCATCAGAAAAATAAACACAATAAAACTATGTAATTGATATAAACAGGAAATTTACTTTGCATATCTGTGATCGTGACTTCATGAACAAATTCTGTGTCTTAGTATTTTTGTGTTGTGCAACCTGATGAAGCTGAAATGCAAAAGCAAGAATCAATAATATAAGTCATAACTTCATGATTAACCCTTTACCCAACGTACTTGATATCAAAATTTATTTTAATTATTATTTTTTCGAAAAAACATTTCAACAAAACCATATCATGTGACTCCTCATTGGAATGCGCTCATTCCAATGAGGGCCACATGACAAGGTTTTGTTGTAATTATTATTTTTTTTTTTTTTGTTCAACTGCTCAATTTGTATATTACATGGGCAGGTGCGGCCGATTCAATAGGTAAGGGATTAAGAGTAATATTAACTTTTTGAACCCTAGAGGCCATTTTTCTGGCAAGCAACATGATACATCATAACGTCATTAAATAGGATGACTGTTCAGTAAATGTGTGGGGTACACCAATCAATATTTTCAACGTGCAGCCCCGAGGCTGCACGTTGAAAATATTGTTTGGTCTACCCCAAATAATAAATATGGACTCTTCTAATTGCTGCCACTGAACTGGCATGGAAGATACCACTAGAGTTCAAAGGGTTAACCTTTTACCCAACGCAGACGATATCAAATTTTATTATTTTAAATATCATTTTTTTTAATTTTTCAAAAAATTTCGACAAAACCATATCATGATACCCCTCGTTGGAACGAGCTCGTTCCAACGAGG
Source organism: Pictodentalium vernedei (assembly GCA_031216915.1). NCBI lineage: Eukaryota > Metazoa > Mollusca > Scaphopoda > Dentaliida > Dentaliidae > Pictodentalium > Pictodentalium vernedei. Next base: position 43,257,690 of record CM062293.1, read on the forward strand.
GGTCACATGATATGGTTTTGTTGAAAATTTTTGAAAAGTTAAAAAATTTATAGTAATTTATATATTTTTATACTTACCAATGACCCAGACTTAGCTGGTGCTAACTCTAACAAAACCAGGGCCAAACACAAATTTTGCCCCCCAATCCCCAAAATTTGCATCCAAAACAAAAAGAAATCATGTCCTAAAGGACCTCCATACTACGCCTCTACTGCGCATGCGCAGTGACGCAGACGTCCCGAAATTGGTGCCAATTATCATTCTTACTGGCAGTGCCTGGTCAGCGCTATGTACTCAGCGGGGAGGCAAGAGTTCCCAACTCCAGGGAGGGCCATCCCCGTCTGGGTCATTGGTAAGTATAAAAAATATATAAATTACTATAAATTTTTTAACATTTTTATACTGTACCAATGACCCAGACTTAGCTGAATAGTAAACAGGCTGGAGGGCCTAGGACATAAAGGAAAATCCAATAAGCTCAACTATATAGTAAAGAGGTAACCCTTTAAGGAGAAAAGGAGTATTAGGCTTTACATGTATCTTTCTTATTTAATATTAAATTAGAAAGATACACTACCCTTAATAATTGAGCACAATAACATTCATGTTCTCTATTAACATCCAGTATAACCCTTATACTAATTATTTTTAAAGCAAGCCAATAAATAAAGTAGTCCAGAGAATTGAGACTCTTTATAGTCATTTAAAAGTGTCCGAGTATTGTATATTAAAGCCCGTTTGACACTTGACATATACAAATGCTTCACACCGAGCTACACTTTAAAAATAAGACATGAATGAATTTAAACATTAATATTACACTTTAAAACCATCCCGGAAGCGACTCAGAAATACTGACTTGGAGGAGGCATTCCCTTGCTTTTCACTATAAAGCAGGTGACCTAAGGGAACACCCACCCCCCCCTCCCCTTCCCCTTGCCCTGGGTCAAATAGCCCAGAGCGAAGAGGGCAGCCGGACGGAGTCACTGCCGGAACAGAAAGCCTGCATAACTATAGTTGCAACTGTTTAGTGGACGACATTCTGAGCAACAGATAACGGACCTAAACAATGCAGGTCTCCAGAAATGGACTCAATATTTCTGAGATAAAAATTCGTAAATGTGGATGGCTGAGACCAATAAGCAGCCTTCATTAAATCTGTAATAGCAACACTATTAGCATAAGCCCAGGAAGTAGAAAGAGCTCTTACTTCATGAGCAGAAATCTTAAGCACAGACTGCTGAGAAGAAGATAAATCTTCATAAGCAGTACGGATAGTTAACTGAATCCATCTAGCAATAGAATGGACTGAAATGTCCTTTCTATTAGGCATCAAAGACAGAAAGAAACGTTTCCGTCCCTTTCTGATAAACTGAGATCTCTGTTTATAGATACGTAGTGCTCTAACAGGACAGAGTAAAGGCCTACGCCCGTCTGAAGACGGAAGAGCCTTAATAACAATAGGTTCCGGATATTTATTAGGAGCCTGATTCTTAGCTAAAAAACCCACATTAGTAGTGAAGGTGATAGTGTTCCCAACACTACGATAATGAGAATCATCCACCGATAGTGCATGAAGCTCACTGACTCTTCTAGCAGAAGAGAAAGCTAAGAGAAAAGCTGTCTTATAAGGTAAGAATTTGAAATCTACTGTCCCAAGAGGTTCAAATGGCTTTTCCTTCAATTTAAGGAGAACCCAAGCTAAATTCCACTTAGGAATTAATCTAAGAGTTCTGGGTCTATTTATCGAAAAGTTTCTAACCAACTTCGATAAAGAGACATTAGATCCAATTTGTAAACTATCATGATGTGCATAGGTATCAGATAACATAGATCTATAACCCTTTATAGTAACAGGCTGCAGTTTGATTTCGTCAAACAAGTATACTAGAAAGTTTGCAATGTCTGGTATAGAGGGATCGAATATATCTACAGAATGATCCCTACAGCAACGACGAAAAACCTTCCACTTAGCCGCATAATTTAGCGAAGAGGAGGTCCTCCTACAGTTAGAAATCGCATCCACTGCTCGTCCTGTAAAGTGCTTGCCATGCAAGAAGGACCGCACAACGGAAAAACGTGAAGGTTGAGACCTTGCGGGTTGTGATGGAGTTGGCGCGATTTCCCCTGCGAAAGAAGATCCTCCCGTGGAGGAAGCTTCCACGGTAGGTCCCACAACAGACACCTGAGTAGATTTATCCACGGTCTCTGTGGCGACAGAGATGCTACCAACAGAATCTTGCATTGAGATTGTTTTATCTTTAGCAATACTTGTTGAATTAACGGCGCAGGAGGATACGCATATCCTATCATTCCGTCCCAAGGGATCGACAGATTGTTGAGATGTGTCGCAAATAAGTCTATCATTGGCCGTTCCCATTGGTAGCAAATCTGATTGAATACTTGTTTGTTGAGAGTCCACTCCGACGGCAACAAGCGACCCTTTCGTGAAAGGGAGTCTGCTAGCACATTCAGACGACCCGGTATGTGACGGACTGAAAGAAGAACGTGATGTTCTAACGCAAACAGAAGGATTCTTTCCGTTAGATTGAACAACGGAACTGAATGAGTGCCTCCCTGATTCCGTATGTACGCCACTACTGTCGTATTGTCGGATAGGATTTGGACATGAGCATCGTGAATAATGTCCATCCAGTGACGTAACGCAAGCCAAATTGACATCATTTCCTTGATGTTTATGTGCTTGCACAGGAATTGCGGATCCCAAAGACCCTGGCATCTCGAATCCGTTGGGATTAATGATGCACCCCAACCTGTTTGACTGGCATCCGTCATAACGGTAAAACTCGGATCCGGCAACTGCAGCGGAACTCCTTGAGTTAACCACTGAATGTTTGCCCAAGTCTGAATCTCTTGTTTCACTTGATCTGACAAGAGAACGTCTACATCGAGCGAATGAATTTTCACACTCCAATTCTGAGTCAGGAAAATTTGAAGAGGACGTGTGCGTAACCGCCCCATCGGAATGAGATCCGCGGTGGCTGCGCACAGACCTATCAGTCTCATAAATTCTCTCGCCGTGACTTTGTCTGCGTGTAGACAATAGCAAGCGTAACAACTGACTAATTTCGCTCTGGTTAACGGCAGACGAACGAGATTGTTGTGCGTCTCGAAGCTCATTCCCAGATGAGTGAATGACTTGGACGGCACCAGATCCGACTTCTCCTCGTTTACTATAAAACCGAGACGTCGGAGCAATAGAAGAAGATTCTGAACATTGTTCTGAAGCGTTAACTCGTTGCCGTACCTCTGAAGAATGTCGTCCAGGTAGGCCGACGTTACCGCAGACGAATGAGCTCGGAAGTAGATCATTACCGAGTTCATTACCCGAGTGAAAGCCCAGGGTGCTAGATTCAATCCGAAGCACATCACCCGGAATTGATACACCACTCCTAGGACTGCGAAGCGTAGATACTTTCGGAATGTCGGATGTACCATGACGTGAAAGTACGCATCTTTGAGATCTATGCTCGTTGCATAATCGTTCACCCGAATACTCGCTCTGACCGATCGAATCGTCTCCATATAAAACTTCGGAGCGACGATCAGCTTGTTTATCCAGCTCAAATCTATGACTGGACGGAACGAGCCGTCTGGTTTCGGAACCAGAAACAGATGGCTGTAGAATCCCGGAGATTCCTGGTTTTCTACGACCTCTACCGCGTTCTTCATTAAAAGAGACTGCACCTCTGATAACAGAGCGTCTCTTTTCTGTGGATTTGACGGAAGATGAGTCCACTTTGGACTTCGAGTTAATGGAGGCTTTCGTTTGAAGGATATCTTTAGACCTTCCGAAGTCACTCCTCTCACCCAAGGGTCGTCCGTAATCGACACCCACTCTTGTGAAAAGCTCGACAACCTTCCGCCAACCGGAACGCGATAGAGGTTTAAGCCATCACCTCCTGGACCTGCGAGGCCTGCGGTAGGAGAAACCACGTCTTCCACGACCCGCACCTCGCCTCGTCGACCTCGAGGCGTCCGACCGATTGTCCCGGCCTGAAGGACGTCCCGAACGAGAGTCGCTATCCTGACGGTCTCTCGAATAAGACCAAGAGGACGTACCGGAACCTCTATAGGAACCTCTCTTGGGCGCATTAGACCCAGAAGTGCCCGTCTTATTCGTGTCTGCTGTATCCGACTTCTTAGGAGCAGATCTGAACAACAGAGAATCATTAGCTTTCTTTTTAATTTTATCATAAATAGCGGAAAGCTTGCCGTCAAAGAGAAGTTCTCCTGCGACCGAAGCGACTCTAAGAGAGTTCTTCACCTTAGAATCCACTAGTGTGGATGTAGCTAGGGCTGCGTCACGTCTAACCAACTCCAGATTTGCCACTGAAAGGGAGGAGTTACACGTGGAATAAGCTACTGCCCTTGAAAGAAGTCTTAAAGAGGATTGTATATCCTGAAACTCTTTCCCCTGAAGGCGCAGTGATAACGCCTCAGTAAGGTGATCTGCGTAAGATAAGGCATCTAAATTGGCTCTGTTAGACGCAACAGCTGTTTCCAACACCGCGGTTGGAATAGAAGCTGACGACGGTAATGATAGCTCTAAGTCTTCCGCCTCGTCGTCCATACGCAGAGGAACTCTCGGTATACCCTGTCCTGCCGTATCGAATTTATTCCTTGCATTAATGAAAGGCAGGTTGAGAGTATTAGCGGACAAGAAACCTGCTTTCCCCGTCCTGGAAGCAAGTTTAAATATAGCGTCGTTCAATAATTCAAATGTTCTTGCAACATTATTGGACTGCGACGGAAACTCGGGAGCGATGTCCCTGAACCGCTCAAAAAATTCAGAGTCCAATGACGCTATAATTCTCTTGTCCGGAAGCGCAGCAGTCTGGCCCGACGGAACAACTTGAGGGAGAAAGTGCCGGATGAAGTCTACGGCAGCTTTATGTTGTTCCGAAAGGGATAGCTCCAAGTCATCCGCATCCCTTTCACCATCCGGTCGGACCTCATGATGTTCCCGGTCGTCCGCCCCCGATGCTTCGGCGGAGCGTACCGACCCAGCGCCGTCGGATAATTCTCGATCCGACACCGTTTCTGTCGGCTGCTGGGATGCTGCGATAAGCTGTGCTATCTGCACAAGAATGTCCGGCGTCGAGACCTGCGAAGGCGCAGTCTTTCGCTGCTTCGCCAAGGGCAGCTCCGCATCAGATGGCTCCCGCATACTTTTCCTATGCGAACGTCCAGAGTCCATCCCTCTCGAATCCCTGGCTGCCGGATGGTGTGACCTGGTCGCCGAAGAATCCTTCATCGGCGAAGCTGGTAATATATCGGCGGTCACGCAGCCAAGGTGCGGTCGTGTGCGCTGACGAGAAGAGGAAGCCTTAACAGTCTCTGCGGACTGCTTATACAACGGAGCGTCCCGAGCGACGGACGTATGCTCCGCTAAAGACACATTTTGTACCACAACATCTGGTCCCAGATGTTGTTGTACGAGAGAGGGGCCTCTCTCGCTCGCGGCCCGGCTGGACCTGGACGAGCTAGGAACCGGACTCAAAGGCTTCCTCCGTTCTCACTTACTATCCGCCGTCACTGGGTGTGCATCTATTATGTTTATAGTGCTCGCATCACCCAACATTTCCTCTTGGACCGCATCGGACGAACCCGGCTGCCGAACCATTCGGTGAATGGACGCTACACCGGGCGAGCTAGCGGACGACATTTGTCTAATCTCCATGAGCACTTTTGCCGCTAGCTCTGAATTCATTTGTGACGACGGACGCACACTTGAAGAAGATAACATGGAAACATCACCCTGTTCTGGTTCCTCTGAAATAGAAACTGAGAGAGTAGAGTGACCTTGCGGAGAAAGAGCCGGAATCGCTCTTTCTCCAGAAACAACATATCGTGACACACGTTTCCAATGTTTCTCATCCCAATGTTCACATATAGGACAGGGATTAATGCGAGAACACTAACTACAATTAATACAATGATCATGAAAGTCAGAGGAAGATTTCTTCCTATTACAATTTGAACAACGTCCCTTCATTGTGAAAGAACAACAACAAGTCCTAGTTACTCGCAAAAACCCCTGACACAAAGATACATAATAACATGATCCATTAATAAATGAAAAAACAATTGCAAAACAAAATAATTTTGAAAAAATATTTTTTCAGCGAAGCCCAAGTTGCTGAAAAGTAACGTTGAGCCCCGATGGATCCGATGGCAAAGTGTGGTCAAAAATTTTAAATTTATATTAAATAATTAATGAGACACTTTTGGATAATATAAATGTATCTTATAGTGAGATAAACTACAGCAAAGGCAAACAGCCCCTCTCAAAAAAGGCTGTTGCCAATGAAAACAAACAGTGTAAAAACACCAGAAAACATGACTCCAGGCACTGAAAAAACTGGCCCGGAATCAGTCATCAATTACACTCTATCTGATGCAAAACAGAGACTCCCAGGGGAGAATCTGTAGAACATCAGATGGAAGATGCAGAACACAAACGTTATACACCCATGGGTGAAAACGTAACTATGGGGAAAATAACAGAAAACATTCTGTAACCAAGCAACTCTCCCAGGAAATTTTAGAAATGAAATTTCTCAAAAATATGCCAAAAGCATGGGAGAATTGCAAGGGGGGACTTTAGAAGGCTAGGGGAGAGGAAACACTGAATAAGCAGTGCAACAATTAGCAAGAATGACAACAAGAGGCCCATGCCTCGAAAATAGGCAACTTAACATAATTTCATCAAAAAATTTTAAGTACAGCCCTGATTATTTTTTGTCACTTCTTTTTCCTCTCCTCCTTCTATCCTCCTTAGAATCACATTTTCTCCAAAAATTACGTGTCTGGCATCCTTTAAACTGAGATTTACAAGCACAAAGATCAGTGAGATGTTGACTGATGAAGGGCCAAACAGAGAATGATAATTGGCGCCAATTTCGGGACGTCTGCGTCACTGCGCATGCGCAGTAGAGGCGTAGTATGGAGGTCCTTTAGGACATGATTTCTTTTTGTTTTGGATGCAAATTTTGGGGATTGGGGGGCAAAATTTGTGTTTGGCCCTGGTTTTGTTAGAGTTAGCACCAGCTAAGTCTGGGTCATTGGTACAGTATAAAAATATAATATTTTTTCAACTGGTGAATTTGCATATTACGCGGGCGGAAGCGGGCCGTTCGTTGGGTAAAGGGTTAATGATAGACTGGACAGGGATTGCTGCTTATTATTGCTTAAACAACTCAGTGGAGCCCACTTCATTGGATATTTCTTAAATTTACCTCGTCATTGGATATTTCTTGAATGAATATCCAGCAGTGTCGTCGCTCACTGGTGCTGGCATTGGATATCAAACAGAAAGGTTAATGGTTCAATCCCCGCCAGGGGGTAACTGTGTTGTACCCATGGCAAGGCACTTAATCCTGATTATATTATTTATTTATTGATGTTTAAGGTCACATATTTATGCACAATGGCTAATCATGACCGTGACAGTTTTACGGGTGGAGGAAGCCGGAGTACCCGGAGAGAACCACCGAGCAACAACGAGCAGCTGCCAGCTCCCCAACATCGTAACTCCGCACTGCAGAACAGGCAGGGTTAGATTGGTTAAAGACATGCGTACCATCGACGTGCAGTACGCCTTAGTACACGGCGTCATCGTGCCCCCACACGGGCAATGGGGATGAAGTGTCTTGCCCAAGGACACAACGCGGTTGCCGCAGATGGGATTCGAACCGAGGACCTCTCGGCTTGCAGCCTGCACCTCTACCTACTGAGCCAACATGCTCCCTTAATCCTGATTGCCCACGTGGGGGGACAGTGGACTAAAGCATACTACCCATCGATGGCGCACTTGTCTTCAACCAATGCTATTCCTGCTTGTACGGAGTTAGTATGTCATTTAGACTGACAGTTAATCGCTGCAGCTAGGTGATTCTCTCTGGGTAATCTGGCTTCCTACATCTATGAAACTGTCCAACATGAGGTGACCTTGCCTGCTGAAAGTGTCATTAAACCCCATAAAAAAGGATGAATATCCCCATTAATCGCATATACCTCCCAACACCAAACTATTTCTAATGATAGACTTATGGGTCATGATACAGTGGTAATTCTGGAAAACTGCCAGTTGCTTAAAGTGTTATCATAAAAATTCAAACAGGATAAGTTACAAGCTCTCAAAGACTTTGCTTGAGTTAGATAACAAGGGAAAACAACAAACTAAAGAGTAGATGCCTCCTACCTGATGATAAGCAACTGCAGCAATAACTGGAGATCTTGAAATCATACTCTCTAATAGAATTACAATAACAACCAGAAGCAAATCACCATCAGCCAATCTGAAAGAGAACACACAAATCAACAATAGCAGAATTCCTCCCAAAATCAAATTTGAACTTCAGTGAAAACTCCTATAACAAATGCCGATACCTAAAAATTTCAAGAAAATTAATGAACAGAACGCGATGTTTGTTTGAATCTGTGGGTGTTTTACATAATGAGTTTGAATGGCGTAGTCATATTTTGCGAGAGCTCTCGTGAAATATGACTACGCCATTCTAACAAGTTATGTAAAACACCCACAGTTCACATCATGTTGTGTTTATTACACATCCCCGTGCATTAAAATTAAAAAAAACATTTTTTAATCCTGATGATTAAATCCAAAGGTGAAGAGTTTGTTATTTTTGTTTGAAGCAGTACTGATCAAATAGATCGATAAAAAATCAAAGCAACCTTTTGGGAACAAGTCTAAATTACATTCGTTATCTTTTCTCTTGGGCTTGTTTCCGCAGATGTTCATTCACACCTACCATTTGGTGGCTATCACTGATAGTAAAAATATAAGCAAAAATTTGGGCAGATTTTCAGAACAGCTGGAAGAAACGTTTTTAAAAGGACCCAAAAAGGATCCAAAAACAACAGGGCCACACAACAGGGTTAATGTTGTGGTTGGAAACAGGGACCAGCCGTGAGGGCGACTAGGGCGATTAAGTCGCCCTTCTAAGCCCAAAGTCGCCTAGAAAAATAGTCGGGGCGATTACAAGTCGCCCTCTAAAAATTGGCCAAAATGAGAAAAGGCTGAACTGAGTGATGAGAGGTTTACATGAAAATGAGTATTTTCAAAAATCGAATGTGCTCGAGTGTGATAAATGGGCATTTTAATTCGTCAAATAAACGTCCATTTATTTGAAATCACACGACAAGCAATTGTCCATTGTCGCTTTTGGCGGATTTTTTTTATTTCTATTTTGTTGCGTTCCAGTCGGAGCTTCAAGTGTCGAAACGAAAATAAGTGACTTACGCGACTCAACAAAACAACCCAGTTTGAAAGTAGGTTACGTCGCTTAGGATGCCGAAAATGTATACACAACGGACGTATTTTATAACACATTATTTTTATTTCGATTTGCTGACGACTGTTAACTGTTGGGCTGTCTATTCCCAGAAAAACACGAATGGAATTGAAACACATGAAAAAAAGCTTTAGTGATGTCAAGAAAAGCTTTGTACAGGACACAAGTGTGCATGTGGACGATCTTGAAAAAGGGTCCTCCTAAACATCGGAATGACATGAAATGACGCGGAATGACACCGGAATGCCATAAAAATGATGCGGAATGACATTTCTTTTACAAAATACTCGACCCCAGAATGTATTTTGTTTATTAACTAACAAAGTACCTCCCAAGCAACCTTCTTACATCTGGTCCTGTTCACAGTTTCAGACTTAGGAAATTATTAGCTTAGTAGACTTTGTTGAAAGGCAACCACAGGAGGGTGATGGGGGATTGGCACGAAGAAGAGGTGAGGGGTCATGAAGGAGAAGGTAGCAGGGGGATTTTCAGCCAATAATTACATTGTGATTTTTTAACCTGGCACAGATGCATCATAGACAATTGGACCTGGATTATTTGTATGTTAATGGAGAACCATAAATTGAAAATATGAAGGGGCGGCGGGGGTGGTACATGAATATTCTTAATTTTCCCCACTTGCCTATGAAGTCTCCCTACATGACTCTGCAGTCTCCCTATTTTTTCTGGAGGGAGACTTGAAGTCTCCCTAAAATTCCCCCCTAGGCTGGTCCCTGGTTGGAAATGATCATTTTTTAAATATTCTCATTTTTTGTTAACTTTATGTGAACCGACTTTATTTTGCCTTGGATGTTACATATTCATACAATGCGACAGATGATCGGTAACTGTATAACAAAATTTGGAAACTTTTTGAAGCGTAACTAATGACTCGACAGGAAAGGAACAAGTAGAAATGGTGCAGAAAAAAAGTTCCAGCTTGTATATCACCATTTTATGTCATAGCGGCGATTCCATTAAATACAAGGGCTTAAAGTTTAATGGATGTGTAATAAACTTGTCTTCTTCACAGCTTTCTCGGTGTTGTAATAATGTATCAATCTATTTTGTTACAGTGTATTTCTGCACAGTCCAACAAGACAAAAAAACAAAAAAAAAACAGAAATAAAAGGATACTGACAAACATTCAATGACAGGGGGAGGTGGGGAGCAGAGATGAAGTTTCATGGAACAAAATCCCTGGCCTTGCTTTGTGCTGAAGACATGAGCTTGGGGAGATCCTGAGAAGAGCCACAAGACAGTGCTTGCCATAGGTACATGGATGAAAAGTGTGTTAAGACAAAAAAATCTCTGGACTGTCAAGTGAAGCGAGTCTTCATTGAAAATTGAAATTCTTAAACAAACAAAACTATTATAAATAAAAAATCCTGGGGGTTGTAGGGGGGATTAAAGTATTAAAAACCCTCGACAAATAGAGAATATCTAGTGTTTTTGAGTGGATACTGAAAATTATCTCATGAGTGACTGAGACAAATGTTTATTTTTTCGCGAGCACTTGCATGAGCAAAAATCACCATTTCTCTCGGTCACAAGTGAGATAATTTTCAGTATCCAGTTTTTTTCTTTTTATTATAAGCTTTTTATAAGAATCTTATAATTCCACTTGTTTCAACCCTGAGTCGATGCATGAAAGTAAACAGCACATGGAATCATAGATACGCTGAAGTGATTTGATTGATACTCAGAACAAATAGCATCCTCAAATCTTATTCAAATGGCAGGTTTCTAGTCCAAACACCTTTGAAAGGACGTACCAAACCAAAAACGTAAATTATGGACTTTCAAATCCCCCCAAAATTTATTATTTTAAATATCATTTTTTTAAATTTTTCAAAAAATTCCAACAAAACCATGTCATGTGACCCCCTCATTGGAACGAGCTCATCGAACTCATTCCAACTAGGGGTCACATGATATGGTTTTGTTGAAATTTTTTGAAAAATTTAAAAAAATGATATTTAAAATAATAAATTTTGATATCGTCTGCATTGGGTAAAGGGTTAATTTCTGTTATTAAAGATGGTGGCCTCAACATGAGTAGTGTAATTGGTTTTCAATGAGTGCAGGTAAAAAACATTCTCTTTCTCTTTCTGAATTAAATGATCACACATGTGGTTGCCACCCTCAATGCAGATTTGTATTTTGTCTAGATATTTTTACTAAGATAAATTTCGTTATTTCCATACTTTATTTAAAAAGGTGGTGCTACATCCAGAAAATGGTCATCAACTATCTTATTATTGAGACTTTTCAAGATGTTGATAAAAATGTTTGATTCAAGCACATACAGATTCCTGAAAGCAATTTTACGACGTTCAAACAGACTCCTTAAGTTTTTATAGGGGTGAAGTATCTTGCCCAAGGACACAACGCGATTGCCGCAGGTGGGATTCAAACCGAGGACCTCTCGGCTTGCAGCCTGCACCTCTACCTACTGAGCTACCACGCCCCCTAGATGAAGCTAAAAAAACAAAAAAAAACAAAAAAGTATTAACAACTGACCTTCCAACCTGACCAAAAGTTAACAGAACTGTTTCCTGCAAACTCGTTTTGTTTTCTTTTTTAGCATTTCTAAATACATCAGTTAGTCGCCCGACAATTATCTGATCTATCTCACTGGTATTATCAGTGCTTGGATCTCCAAGTAAATACTGAATTTGTTTGCTGAAAAAGAAAAAAAAAAGAAAAAATTAACTACTGACTGATTTATGAAAATATTCCTAAAAAATTAATTTAACCCTTTGAACCCTGGTGGTATCTTCCATGTCAGTTCCATGGTAGCAGTAGGAAGAGTCCATATTTATTATTTGGGGGTAGACCAATTAATATTTTCAACGTGCAGCCTTAGGGTTGTACGTTGAAAATATTGATTGGTCTACACCACACATTTACCTTGCAGTCATCCCTCTTAATGCCATTATGAAGTAGTTTGTGACCCGGCCAGAAAAATGGCCTCTGGAGTTCAAAGGGTTAAGACTTGTTATTTCTAAATATTCAGCATCTGCTTATTGATTAAAAATAACACACACCCAAAAAGTTACAGGTGAATCATGTCATGTACTTGAAAACTCTAGCTTTTCATTCAAAAATCAATCTACTAACAATGTGACATGGCATCCCTGCAAATAAAAGTCTCCAATAGTACTTTCAAAATTCTAGCTTATTAAAACATGACTAAAAACAAAAGTCAGGATATTACCATAAACCCATACTTAAAACAAGAGGGATGTTACATCCCAACACTCACCTACATTCGCGCTTGATAATGTCGTTCCAATGTAATATGCCTAATATTTAGTCAATATAAATCATTAACTAGGCATCAACTGATTAATGTGGTTTATGTGATGGCTTTGGAAAGTCTATATTTCTGCATTTATTATATATCAATTCAACATAGAATCATTGGATATAAAAGCATTTTTTTCTTTTAGAAATGTTTATGATTAAGAATATGAATCGTGAGGCCAGATATTAAATCATAAATAAGAATTAGGAAAGGCTTTCATAAATCACTGAAATTGTAATTGAAGTACATTCATTGGTTAAAGAGGAGTTGCGGAAAAACATTCGTTCAAGAAAGTGACTATAAGTCCCAACAAAAATACATCACATCAACAACTAAAATAAGCCTTAATGTTACTAGTAACAAGTATGAGAAAGTATTAAATAAAAAAAAGTTAAAAAAAATTTTGTTAAAAGAAAGTGAATATAAGTCCCAAAAATCCCCCTCAAATTCCTCAAATATGCATGTAATAAGGCCGCAATGTTACCGCAATGTAGTTTAGTAACCCATGCGTACAATATCAATTGCCTGGAAAGACACATAGAAACAGAACTCACCTTAACACCTCACCTTAACACAAACTTTTAGAACTTAAAATTGAGTAAGTCAGAGAAAAACGTGAACATTGGGACTGAAATGAAGGAACAGAAGCAAGGCTTTCGAGGTAAAAAGTTCTTTTTAGTTATTCAAGAAATATTTTGGGTTGGAGAGCCAGGTAGTTATGTTAGGTAAAGGTTCAAAGAATAACACATCTTTCAAAATAAATTTACCTGAAATCAACTCGTAAGTTATAATCTGGATCTTCTATTACATCAAGGCATGTTTTGAGCATGTTTACTGAAACTGTATTATTTGATCGGATACCAATGTGTCCAAATAATCTTCTTATACTCTGTACCATATCTAGAACGGAAGACAAGTTCATGTGTCAATTTTCAACTCAAGAACACACAATGTTTCTTTGTTGACTGTTTCAGAGCTTACTCAAAATAATATGAATTAGAATTCTTCAATCCTTCATCTACCAGAATAGCCCAAACATAGCTTATGACCCCTCACTGGAATAATCCATTTTCAATGAGTGGGTCATAAGCAAGCCTGAAAATAAGCAGACTGGCATCTTCAAAATGAGGTCCCAGAGGGTGAATTTGGTGATGCTACCCTGCACAGCAGGGTAGCATCACAAAATTTACTCTCTGTGAACCTCAGTCTGAATCAAGGTCTCAAGCTAGAACAGAAAGATGTAAATAGAGGATAAATTGGCCCACTGCATGAGATTGCATTAGTAAACTCACCCTCTGGGGACCTCATTTTGCAAATGAAAGGCTGCTTATATTCAGGCTTGGTCATAAGCTATATTTTAGAGGCAAAACATGAAAATGTTCAGTTAATCAAGAAAGAATTTCTAGGCATCATGTCTAGTCGTCTGAGGTAAAGGGTTTAGCTATTTTAAAAAAAAAAGAAGACTTTTGAAGATCGCAAACATAAAGCCCCAAAAGAAATATTGGGAAAGGAAAAAAAACCACTGATATTTTCACCTTGGCATAAGTTTCGGATACTTCTCTTTCAGCAGCGTCCATATTATGGGTTGTTGGTCTTGAGATTAATGTGATAACTACGGGTTTGTAATTTTCCCCAGGTTATGCAAAAGCCTGTTTTAACCCTTTACCTAACATGAACAGCAGACGACACTTGCAAAAAAATTCTTGAATAACTAATTTTTTTCATTTTTTGTCTCAAAAACATAGGTTATGACACCTCATTGGAACGAGCTCGTTCCAACGAGGGTCATAACCTATGTTTTTGAGACTTTTGTCTCAAAAACATAGGTTATGACACCTCATTGGAATGAGCTTGTTCCAACGATGGTCATAACCTATGTTTTTGAGACAAAAAATTAAAAAATAATGGAAATTAATTGGCGATTTTTGAGAATAGCGCTGGCCGGTTTTGGCCATTACGTTTGGTAAAGGGTTAATGTAAGTTACAAAGGACATTTAACAGAAAATGCCACATTTATAAACAGATTAGGTTATGACCATGCTCCACAGAGATAAACAGTGAAAAGCAGTCTAGGTTGACTAAGTCATAATCATCACAGATTTAATCTGACAAACTCAGTGCTTACTTCAGGGTTCCTGCAGCTAATCAGTAAGTGGATTCCAGGCTTTTCAAGGCCATTTTCATGCCATATTCAAGGTTTTTCAAGCCTTCATAAAAGTTAAATTCAAGGTTTTTCAAGGTTAATGATGTGATTTCTGGACGTTTTTGCCTCCACATTTTATGAAGCCATCACAAAAAAAGGATTTTCATCTTTTGAAAGATTGTTTTCAAGGATTTTCCAGGCCACTTTTTGAGTTTTGAGGAAATGCAATGACTTTCCAGGCCTTGAAAATTGATTTTCAAATTCAAGGCTTTTCAAGGTTTTTCAAGGTCCACAGGACCTCTGTACTTATCAGGTGCAATGATTCAACATGTCACTATTAAGTGGAACCCTGTTAATTGAATAGCCACTTTCCCAATGGAAATTATTCAATTAATGGGAGTATTCAATTAACAGGGATATGGACATTTTACTGTATTGACTATTCTAGAGATAACCCAAGCATACCATCTGTTATATCTTGTTTGACAGAGCTCATGGAGCTCTGTCAAACAAGATATAATAGATTAAATGCATGTAGTGGATGTACCTTGCCAAAATAGGTCTATAAACAAGTGGAATTTGGCGACTGTCATGGTAATTTAGCGACATATTGTAAGATTTTTTATTTAATAACAGGAGTTGACTCTATAACCTATATTCAATTAACAGGTCTAGGGCTGAAACGGTTGGCTCATATTCGTAACTGACCAACCGAGAGCTATAACCGGATAATATCCGCTTATCCGTGGCCATTATTTCACCGAATGTGGGATCAAAACTCTAGGAATTGGAAAGCAGTATTCTCAAACCATTCCGTAGTGTGTATACAAACAAACGTTGTCGAGTACTTGACAATGTTCATTTGTATACACACTAGGAAATAATTTCTGCGATTACTCATTACTGTCGATCATTAACGAAGTCTTGAATGCCAAAGTCGATTATTTCTCAATAATTTCAACGCGGCATCGATGTGTAATCTATCACAAAGGAGAAGCGGCAGATTTACTACATTTTAAAAGTGGAATGATGATCACTATCGATATTTCGGATAACCGGTTGACAGTTTTTCTAATCGGTTAGATAGCTATCTGGTTTCAAACCGATTATTCGGTTAATCATTTCAGTACTAAACAGGTCAAATTTGTACTGTAGATATGGTAAATGGTTTTGTTTGGTAATTATATTCAATTAACAGGATTATTTAATTAAGAGATATCCAATTAATTGGGCTCCACAATTCTACATCTTTCTGGTTTCTGGAAATGCAATTAAATTATAAGCAGGACATTGCAAAACTGGTAAAAAAATGTTTTCAACACCAAATAATTTGGGCACAATTACCACAACTTGGGCACAGTGATTACCATCATAAATTAGGGAGAATCAGAATGCTTGGTATTCTTGGTTGTTCTCCTTTAACTTAACGCTTCCAACAGATATACAACTTGTGCTATAATGGAAATTCTGAACATTTGGTTGAACTACTTAGCAGACCTGAAAATAAGCAGTCTGACATTTGCAGAATGAGGTTCCCAGAGGGTGAATTTGATAATGCTATCCCATACAGTGGGCCAGTTTATCATCTGGGTACTTCTTTCTGTTTAGTGTTGAGATCCTGATTCAGACTGAGGTTCACAGAGGGTAAATTTAATGATGCTACAGGGAAGCATCACTAAATTCACCCTCTGGGGGCCTCATTTTGCAGATGACAGTCTGCTTATTTTCTGGCTTGCTACTTAGGGTTTTTGAGGTTGTACAGCCTTTTCAAAAGCCAAAATTATATCATACCATCCAATAAATTTCTCACATAAACAAATATTCTCTATCACAAGGGAATTTTATTATGTAACAAAACCAGATAAATAAACAGTACCTAGTGCACTTCTATGGTTGCATATGCAACCTCCTGAAATATCATGGACAGCATAAATGTCACCCGAAAGAACACATGCAGGCTAAGTTAAACGCCATTGCATTCCCATTCAACATGAGAAATATAAAAAGGTATTCTGCTGTCATTCAATAAAAATTATTCACATGAACAAAAGAAAACTACAATATGCAGATCTCCTTTCAATCATTCTGATCTATCACCAAACCACCACAGGACACCAAAGGACATCGAAACACAACAACCAATACTTGAGTTATATAGGGACAGTTCTGTAAGTATAACAAGGAACATAACTCTGGTATATATGTGTGTACGAAACCTGCAATTAGTTGATATCCTTTCTACCATGTTGGTCTTTCACCATTCCAAAGTACGCCAAAATTTGACACCTGATGTTTGAGTTATAAAGCAAAACATTTGTATAAAAAACTATTCTGGTTTAACTGGTAGAGTGCTGGAAGCCCATATTTGGGCTTTATTCTGAAGTGCCGGTACCAGAATTTAAACACTTCATATTCTGTGGATGTACTTCATATTATCTTTGAATTGATATAATTTTATCTGTTAGGATTTGCCTTGTTACAATTTATGGGAGAGTGCCTACTGGCACTCTCCCATAAATTGTAACAAGGCAAAGATGCACAAAGAAAGTTTAAGGACAATAAATAATTTAGCACTCTACCAGTTAAACAGGGGTGATATCTCTGGTATGTATATGGTATGTATATGTGGATGCAACCCGCAATAATTGGATATCCTTTCCCCCATGCTGGTCTCGAACCATCAAAGAACATCAAAATCGCACAACTGATGTTGGAGTTCAAATGGGAACAAGGGCCATAACTCCGGTAAGTATGGATGGAATAAACCGGCAAATTTGTCAAATGATGCTTGAGTTTCAATGCGAAATATTTGTACAGACGTGTGGATACTACTGACAAAACAAAACAGCGGAAAGATGGCTGCCTAGATGGGTGAATGGAGAGACCCCCTCAACTATATGCCTGCTAAAACCACAAAATAAGTTCAATACTCCTTACTAACAAAAGCAGAAAAGGAATTTAACCCTCTCCACACTGATGTAAAAAATATCAAACTGCAAATTTCCCCATAATTTAACAAGAAACTAGTCTAATCCTATTTTCTTTGATAGCTCTGTCAAACAAGACTGGATCAGTTGAATTTCTAGTTGCATTTTGGAAAAAAAATCATGCTTTAGGCCTAAACATGAGATTGTCACTCGGAAGTGACTATGCCACCGATGTGGCAATGATCTTGATCTGTGACCTTGACCTCCATCAAACAAACAAAAAAATGTGTGCGCAACACATCTCCTCCCCATAAGCAACATGTATGCCAACAAGCTTCAACAAAATCCAAGGAAGTATCTCAGAGTTAAGGCGCGAACACAAAAATCTTCCCAATGGATAGACAGACACACAGACGGATGGAAATGACACTATGTGTCCCTGAAAAAATTTAAAAAAATAAAAATTACATGCTTTGTATGTGATATTTCACCCAAGTTAATAAAATTGATAAATTTGTCCCCTGAGTGTACCAAGGCTTTGCAATGCTTCAGAACAGCAAAGCCTTCTTGCACTCAAGGGATGAAATTCACCACCAACCATGCTATTCTGTACATTATGAGGCCTAAAACATAAAACAAATCAAGAACATGAACTTTTGAAGCAAAGAAATAATTACAAAAATAAAATAAAAAAAATAAAAAACTCCCTGCCCACCCATCCACTTGCAATTTTACCAGAAGTGGCCTGAGAAACAGAAGATCTACTTTATGGGGCCTAACAATACAAACTGGTTAAATATGAATGTAGTGCCTGTGGAGTGTATTAGTACCTGAGGTACAGATAAGATGCATAAAGGTATTAATATTTTAGCTAACACAGCTAGAAGATGATGATATTTGCACAAACATATTCTTGAATAAATAAGGCGACACAAAGTAGATTTATTTTTGAGGCCATTTTTCAGTTCACCTGAGCGAATGTCAAAAGGAGCATGTTGTCCATCTGTCATGTACTTTATATTACAGACTTCTCATAAACATAAACTACCAAATTGAACCACATTTGATATGTATGTTCTTCATCATCATATGTCAGTTCATAAACTTGCCAAGCCAGGGGGGGGGGGGGGGGGGGGGGGGGGGGGGCTCAAGCTTGTTAGGACCCACAAAAAATTTAAAGACTTTTCTTCTGAACCACCAATTAGAATCTTTTGGTATAAAGCATCCTGGCAGGAGAAACAGAAGATCTACTTTAGGGGGCCTTATATTTTGGTATTTTGACATCAATTTGACAAGGGTTAATGCACTGTAACCAAAGTATATGGAATACTCTTAAGTCCAAAATAGTACGCGTCATAAAAGTACACAAAGAATTTCCACAAAAATGCTACTAACACTTTTTAAGAACAGCATCTTCAAACTTTAACAGTGGCAAAAATGGCAAAAACATATTTGGATCAACAAACTTTGGTCTTTCTCTTGACAGTAAACAGCATTCGATTTCTGAAATACAATAATATTATCTTTTAGTTTCAACAATATTTACACATCACTTACATATATTTGTAATTTAACAAAAACTTTAATTTTTGTTTTGTTTATACAGTGGAGACATGTTACTTGAATAACCACTTTGCCAATGAAAATTATTCAATTAATAGGAGTATACAATTAACAGGGATTGTGTCACTTTCCTGTATTCTACAGATAACTTAGCATTTATTCTATTATATCTTATTTGACAGAGCTCCATGAGCTCTGTCAAACAAGATATAATATATTAAATGCCTGTACTGGATGCACTGAGCCAAATAGGGCTATAAACAAAGGAAAACTGGGGCGAGTAAGAGTAATTTCTCGACAGTTTACAAGATTTTTTATTCAATTAACAGGAGTTTACTCTACAACCTATATTCAATTAACAGGACAAATTTGTACTTGGGGTATGGTAAATGGTTTTGTGTTGGGAAATTATATTTAATTAACAGGGTTATTCAGTTAAGAGATATCCAATTAAGTGGGCTCCACTGTACCAAATAATCAACGATCCATTCAATAGAGTAAGAGAAGTAACAGTTTCATGGGGAGCACGGTGGCTCAGTAGGTAGAGAAGCAGGCTGCAGGCCAAGAGGTCCTCGGTTCGAATCTCACCTGCGGCAACCACGTTGTGACTGTGGGCAAGACACTTCATCACCATTGCCCGCGTGGGGGCATGATGACGCCGTGTACTAAGGCGTACTGCACGTCGATGGTATGCATATCTTCAACCAATCTAACCCTGCTTGTGCTGCAGTGCAGAGTTACGATGTTGGGGAGCTGGCAGCTGCTCGTCGTTGCTCGGTGGTTCTCCCTGGGTACTCCGGCTTCCTCCACCTGTAAAACTGACACAGTCATGATTAGCCATTGTGCATAAATATGTGACCTTAAACATAAATAAATAAATAAATAAACAGTTTCATGACCTGTGGTTTTTGTCTTTATGTTTGTGAATAAGGTAGATTTATAATCATCTGCACATTTTTATGTCAAAATCCCAGAATTTCAACCAGCAATTTTTCCCATAGGAATTTAACAAATAAAATCTTATTTGACAGAGCACAAGGAGTTTCCATCAACCAAGACTAAAATGGTTATATTCCAAGTTGCATTATGGGAAAATGTAGAGGTTGAAAGTGTAGGAATTACATCTCAGAACACCTATAACCCAATAGCCTCCAGCAACCCACAGAGACCTAGCAATATATATTCTGCAATGCTAAGAAAATCACCAACCAGAAATTTAAAAAACGACAAACTCTTGAATTTGAAAAATGCAAGCTCACAATAAAATGTGTATCTGTTTTCGAATCAAGGGGTGCTGTTTTGTTTTTATGCACCTACTAGGATTTGCTTGAACTCATATCTGTATGTATGAGTACATGATAAGAATAAATCATGTCGTTTATGGAACAGTATTCTACTCATGAATTTTCCAACTGTACTCAAAAATCCAACCCATGATGGCTATGCTTTCTATCACAACCAGGAATGAGACCTCCATATGAGTCAGTTTGGCGAGTCAAGGGTTAGAAGTAGCCAGCTAACCTTTTACCTTACAATACCGACCTTAATGATTTTTCTCAAGTTTTAAATTTTCTTTTCAGGTGGTGCTTTATAATACAATCATATCATGGACAGGAGGAAAGTGTATACCACTGTCATACTGCCTACAAAATGGGCTTTTAAAATGACACAAGAGCAATAGCATTAAATGCTATTTTTTTCACTGAATTTTATTAAAAATATGATGGAGAGAAATGAAAAAAAAAGTTCAGGAAACAAGGTATTTTTTAAAATAACCATCCCCTATTCTTCACCTTTACCAAAACAAGGTACACTTAAATGCAGTAGAACTAACCTTGCATGTTATCACATGATAAACACTTTGTTTCAATACACTCATACAGGCACTCCTCTGGTTTGGTGCTCACTTTCCTGAAATGAAAGTGTCAATGACACTGTAGCTCAACTTGTTAAGACATGTACATGTATAGTATGTGACACAGCAATGACAAACATCTAGGTAATGACCTGATAACAAAGGTACATATAAAGTATTGTAATGGTCTGTACATAAATACTGACCATAGCCTGTAACAAATGTATACGTAAAGTATTGTAAAGGTGGGTGACAGTCAGATGCTAAACTAGAAAAGAAATCTTTGAGTCCCACAGTGGGTCTGATTGAACCCCAAAATATTTGTTCTCATAGCACAGTAAAAACAAAGGCACCCCAAAACACACTCGTTCCTGTCCCAAGGTGAAAACAAAGGTACCCAAGAAGTTTTGTGAAGATCAGTTCATAAATACGAGCTGTATAGAAGTTGTGACAAAAAACCGATTGGACCTAATTTCGGTACAAAATGGCCACTGGCAGCCATCTTGAATTTTGGACCGCACCCAGAAACACTCGTTCTCATCTCAAGGTGATAACAAAGGTACACAAGAAGTTTCGTGAAGATCGGTTGATAAATACAGCCTCTAGCCCGAGCCATATTGACATGTGCACTTACAGTGTATAAGTAGCACTGAATAAATCAAAGTTCATCTAATCTGCATAATTTTTGCACGAGAAAAAAACCCGTACTATATGTGATGTATTCCATGTTACTAAACATTCATACAAAAATGTATTCAAATCAGAACTTTCATACAGAAGTTCTGTACAAAAGACTGATTGCACTAATTTTGGTACAAAATGGCTGCTGGTGGCCATCTTGAATTTTGGACCACACCCAAAAACACTCGTTCTCATCCCATGGTGATAACAAAGGCACCCAAGAAGTTTCATAAAGATCGGTTCATAAATACGGTCTCTAGCCTGAGCCATATAGAAGTTGTGTACAAAAAACTGATTAGACCTAATTTCGGTACAAAATGGCCACTGGCCACTGGCAGCCATCTTGAATTTTTGGACCGCACCCAGAAACACTTGTTCTCGTCCCAAGGTGATAACAAAGCTACCCAAGACGTTTTGTCGAGATCGGTTCATAAATACAAATGGGATTATAACAAAGTCAGCTGAATGTGGATTTTAAACCTCTGAAATCAGTTTCATCATGCTGTCACAATAACATTGTTAGTTTCATGATACTTCTTTCAGCCAGGTTACTAAATCAAATTCGTACTCATTCTTCCTAATATCAAGACTCCCATTTGACAATACAGGCACACGCCATATTATCAGATTTAAGATTTCCAATAAAATATATATTATACAGTGGAACCCTGTTAATTGAATGGGTGCTTCGCCAATGAAAATTATTCAGGAGTATTCAATTAAAAGGTATTCTGTCACTTTCCTGTATTCTAGAGATAAACTTAGCATTTATTCTATCATATCTTGTTTGACAGAGCTCCATGGGCTTAAACATCATAGAATAAATGCCTGTATTGGATGTACGGAGACTAAATAGGTCTATAAACAAAGCAAAACTGGGGCATGTCAGGGTAATTTCTTGACAGGTTACAACATTTTTTATTCAATTAACAGGAGTTTACTCTACAACCTATATTCAATTAACAGGTCAAATTTGTATAGGAGGTATGGTAAATGGTTTTGTGTTGGGAAATTATAATCAATTAACAGGGTTATTCAGTTAAGAGATATCCAATTAAGTGGGCTCTACTGCATCAAGACTCCCATTTGACAATACAGGCACTCGCCATATCATCAGATTTAATATTATACTATCAACACTATGAAAAACACAAGGTATGCCACTTCCCAGGAATTAATTTTCAAAAATTGTAAAAGTGAATATTTTATTGATCTTACTAAAAGAAGTGCCAGAATTGCATTCTATTATCAGAGCTACTACCATTTTGAGACAGAGTTTGGCAAAAATGAGTTTTGATTGCATAATGTATATTCATGGAATATGTTAAATTCTGATAATACCAGATATAGAAGTGCTTTGAGACAGAAATCCTGGAAAATACTTTATTATCAATAGCTATAGGCTCTTGCTTAGTGTCAACGGCACAACCTGGGGAGAGCCTAAGAGGAGCATTGGGCCAGTGGACAGTGTCACAGTGTTATATGTATAGAGATGTGAGTGTGTTAAGACAAAAAACTTCGAAAATGTTTAGTGAAGCAAGTTTTCATTGCAAACCCAAATCCTTGAACAGGCAAAACTTTTATCAAAAATCCTTGAATTCAGAGAAAGCCCATGAAATTCCCCTCAATTTTCAACTGCTGAATTTGTATATGCCGCAGATTCGTCAGGTAAAGGATTATTTATTATTTACATATTTATTCATTTATTTTTTTATTGGGGTTTAAGGTCAATATTTCTGCACAGTGGCTAATCCTGATCACAACATGGAGATAAAATCAAATTTAGTCAATCGTTTATACCCATATCGCCCATTTTAGAGGACTTCCACTCGAAGCATTGGTGAATGGGTCTTATTTAACCAGTAAGATA
Source organism: Pictodentalium vernedei (assembly GCA_031216915.1). Classification (NCBI taxonomy): domain Eukaryota; kingdom Metazoa; phylum Mollusca; class Scaphopoda; order Dentaliida; family Dentaliidae; genus Pictodentalium; species Pictodentalium vernedei. The sequence goes on from CM062293.1 coordinate 43,281,380, forward strand.
AAGATTGTTTACCCTAGTAAACAAGCACTGCATCACTTCCCAGAGTTACCAAACGGAAGCAAAGGATTAAAGGTTTTTATTGCACGACTATGCTTTTGTTTTCATAAAATATGCGCTTTTTCTGCAAAAACCGAAGCGAACAATAAATTATTTTGTATTGTCCTTGAACAATATGGATCATGTGCGTGGACTATTTAACTATTTACTTTTTTATGTTTTGGTTATTTTTGGCAATAATTTATGTTTTTAATATTTTTTCAGGAAACTGTAGGCATGCAATAAATACAAAACAAAATAAACGTTCAAACTGTCATTTTTACCGCAGAAAACCGATTTTGGCGGAGGGATAATATTGAACAAGAAGCCAAAGGCTTCGCATTCAATATTATCCCTCTGTCAAAATCGATGAATATTTTTTTGTAAATTGTAGGCATGCAATAAATACAGAACAGCATACGCATTCGAACTGTCATTTTTTACTGCACTTGAAAGATTTTGGCAGAGGCATAATATTGAACTCGAACTACGGCTTCTCATTCAATATTATCCCTCAGCCCAAATCGATCTCGTGCTTTAAAAAATGACAGTTCGAACGTGTATGCTGTTCTGTCTATATCAATGTTTAATGTCAAACAGAAGTTTGAGTTACATAAATACATACAGATTTAATGTTGCTTTCCTGCTTACAATACAAGCCAATGGACCCAGTAAATCTGCTGCTGTCTTTAGGATAATAGTTTCTTTAGAATGCAACACTGGACTGCAAGAAACAAATTTAAAATGACAAATGAAATATCCATATGACAAGTAATTCTAAAACTTTTGTAAATCTTTCAAGCCCATGGGCGTATTAAAAAATTATTGTTGTTCAGGCAATTTTCCCTCAATTTCAAGAAGAGGAAGGAAGGCTTTTTTCTGATAAAACAATTTGTAAAAAAGTTGGAATCATTCATTCAACTCCTTGCACTATTCTGTGAAAAACAAGTGCAATGCTGATCGCCCAGAATGAGATAATAGTCCCCACACCATAAACGGATTCACCAAATTTTGGAATATTGCTTTGAATTTTTTCACCAAAATCAAAAAAAAATTACATGTATCAATCAATTTTGTATAATGTCTGATCACTGGAAAAGGTTAGAAACAACATCTTCGAAACGTCTCGGAGATAAGGTGGTAACAGAACACACAAACATATACGTACAAGACTAAAAAACTTGTATGCTATGTTATTTACCTTATGCTGTTACACCTCCATGACAAACACTGAAAACAGAAAATTGTTTAGGGCAATTTCCAAATAAATTGGCTGCCAGGCGGCCATCTTGAATTCTTTTTTTTTGACAAAAATGGAGGTGCACTGCTGAAAATTTGAAACAAAAGTGACAAAGCATCTCTGAGATACAGGTGGTAAGAGGACACACCAACACAATATATACAAATATGACTGAAAAAACCTTAACCCTTTACCCAACACAGACGATATCAAAATTTATTAATTTAAATAACGTTTTTTAATTTTTTTCCAAAAGTTTCAACAAAACCATAGCATGTGACCCCTCATTGGAATGAGCTCAACGAGCTCGTTCCTATGAGGGGTCACATGATATGGTTTTGTTGAAATGTTTCGAAAAATAATATTTTTTCAGCTGCTGAATCTGCATATTACGCGGGTGGATGCGGGCGATTCGTTGGGTAAAGGGTTAAGTTCATCTCTAATTTGCGAAATTTATGCGCAAGATAAAAACTCTTATGATATGTTATTTATCTTATGCTATTTCACATTCATACCAAAAATTATTGAAATCGAAAATGTCGTTTAGAAGTTCTTGGCAGAAAACTCATTACACACAATTTTTGTGTTTAATACTTTCAAACTTTCGCAAACTGCAAATGTACATTTATATATTTGTTTTTATGAGAATTCCTTTTAATTCTCAAGACAAAATCTAGTGTATACAGAACAGTGAAATATTACTTACTGCAACAGATCATACACTAAATGATTTGCATTTGGTCCAATGTGGTACAAAAGGTAAGCAAAGCATTTCATAGCTGCTGTTTGTACATCAATACAAGAATCAGTCTGAAATTTAAATGAAGAAATAAAGACAACCATTTTTTATTTAAAACCCCTCATTTATAGGCAATTCAAAGGACAAGCTTATTCTGATTAGGTGCCTAAACTATTGAATGAAGTACTATGAAGTGGGCTTGAGATGGAAAAAAACATTTTGTATATTCAAAAAAGATACTCGTTGAGTTTATTTTTCACAGTCTTCACTATCAGAAACTCACTGAACGTGTTTCAATAAAATCATAAGGTACATGTATGTCCTGGGAAACAAAATAAAAATAAATAAAAATTATAAATTTATAGCATAGGTATTCATATGATGACGTCAGACCCATGTCCCAAAATTGGGAAACATGAAATAATTTTGTCAAAAAAGTTAAAAAATTTATAGTAATTTATATATTTTTTATACTTACCAATGACCCAGACATAGCTGGTGCTAACTCTTAAAATATAGGGCCAAACACAAATTTTGCCCCCCAATCCCCAAAATTTGCATCTAAAACTAAAGAAAACATGTCCTGAAAGGCCCTCCACACTTCGCCCCTACTGCGCATGCGCAGTGTCAAGGACGTTCCGAAATTGGCGCCATTAATCATTCTAATAACCAGTGCCTATGTACTCAGCGGGGAGGCAAGAGTTCCCAACTCCTGGGAGGGCCATCCCCGTCTGGGTCATTGGTAAGTATAAAAAATATATAAATTACTATAAATTTTTTAACATTTTTATACTGTACCAATGACCCAGACATAGCTGAATAGTAAAAAGGCTGGAGGGCCAAGGACATAGAGCAAAATGGAATACGCTCAATAAAATAAAATAGAGTCATCCCCTGTAGGGAAAAGAAGTAATAGGCCTTACATGTATCTTTCTTATTTATGATAAATTAGAAAGATACAACACCTTCCAAAATTGAGCTTCATACATCCATGTACTCTATTAATATCCAATATAATCCTTATACTAATAATTTTTAAAGTAAGCCAATAAATAAAGTAAGTCTAGAGAATAGAGACTCTTATACTCCTAAAAGTGTCTGAGGATTGCATAATCATGTCCGTTGACATATGCAATATTCAAAAGCTATACTTTAAAAACTAAGACTTGAATGAATTTTAAAAACCTAAACTTCTCACTAAACAACCATCCCAATAACAGCTCAGAATTACTAACTCCGGAGGAGGTATCCCCTTGTTTTCATAGTAAAACAGGTGACCCAAGGGAACACCCTCCCCCCCCCCCCCCCCCCCCTTTTTCTTGCCCTGGGTCAAATAGCCCAGAGCGAAGAGGGCAGCCGAACGGAGACACTGCCGAAACAGACAGCCTACCTAGCTATAGTAGCAACTGTTAAGTGAATGACATTCTGAGCAGTAGATAATAGACCTAACAATAGAGGCCTCCAGAAATGGACTCGATATTTCTGAGATAAAATTCATGAATGTGGATGGCTGAGCGCAATGAGCGGCCTTCAAAAATTTATAATAGCGACACTATTAATGTAAGCCCAAGAAGTAGAAGAACTCTTACTTCATGAGCCGAAATCTTAAGCACAACTGCTAAGTCAATGATATACTATAAGCAGTACCGATAGTTAATAGAATCCATTAACAATAAAATGGAGCGTAACGTCCTTCTACTAGACATCAAAGACAGAAGAAGCTTACGCCCATAGTAATAAACAGAAATCTGTTTATAAATACATAAACTGTACCCGGAAAGAGTAAAGGCCTATGCCCATACGAAGACGGAAGGACCTTAAAATAATAGGTTCCGGATAATAGGAGCCTAACTCTTATGCAACAATCCAACCTAAATAGTAACGGAAGTATTAATTCCGAAACTATGAAAGTGAAAATCATCCATCGATAGTGCAGGAAACTCACTGACTCTACAGTAAAAGAGAAACCAACAGAATTTCTGTCTAAAAGGTCAGAATTTGAAAACTACTGTTTCCAGAGGCTCAAATGATTACTTAGCTAAATAAGAACCGAAGTTAAAATCCGTATAGGAATTTAATCTAAAGATTCTAAGTCTATTTATCAAAAAGTTACTAACTGACTTAGATAAAGAGACAAAAGACTCAATTGTAAACTATCGTAGAGTGCATAGGTATGAGGTAACATAAACCTATAACCTAAATAATAACAGGCTGCAGTAGATCTTGTGAAACAAGTATACTAAAAAGTTAAAAAATTTATAGTAATTTATATATTTTTTATACTTACCAATGACCCAGACTTAGCTGGTGCTAACTCCACAAAAACCAGGGCCAAACACAAATTTTGCCCCCCAATCCCCAAAATTTGCATCCAAAACAAAAAGAAATCATGTCCTAAAGGACCTCCATAGTACGACTCTACTGCGCATGCGCAGTGACGCAGTCGTCCCAAAATTGGCGCCAAATATCATTCTTACTGGCAGTGCCTGGTCAGCGCTATGTACTCAGCGGGGAGGCAAGAGTTCCCAACTCAGGGAGGGCCATCCCCGTCTGGGTCATTGGTAAGTATAAAAAATATATAAATTACTATAAATTTTTTAACATTTTTATACTGTACCAATGACCCAGACTTAGCTGAATAGTAAACAGGCTGGAGGGCCTAGGACATAGAGGAAAATCCAATAAGCTCAATTATAAAATAAAGAGGTAACCCCTTAAGGAGAAAAGGAGTATTAGGCTTTACATGTATCTTTCTTATTTAATATTTAAATTAGAAAGATACACTACCCTTAATAATTGAGCACAATAACATTCATGTTCTCTATTAACATCCAGTATAACCTTTATACTAATTATTTTTAAAACAAGCCAATAAATAAAGTAGTCCAGAGAATTGAGACTCTTTATAATCATTTAAAAGTGTCCGAGTATTGTATATTAAAGCCCGTTTGACACTTGACATATACAAATGCTTCACACCGAGCTACACTTTAAAAATAAGACATGAATGAAATTAAACATTAATATTACACTTTAAAACCATCCCGGAAGCGACTCAGAAATACTGTCTTGGAGGAGGCATTCCCTTGCTTTTCACTATAAAGCAGGTGACCTAAGGGAACACCCGCCCCCCCCCCCCCTTCCCCTTGCCCTGGGTCAAATAGCCCAGAGCGAAGAGGGCAGCCGGACGGAGTCACTGCCGGAACAGAAAGCCTGCATAACTATAGTTGCAACTGTTTAGTGGACGACATTCTGAGCAACAGATAACGGACCTAAACAATGCAGGTCTCCAGAAATGGACTCAATATTTCTGAGATAAAAATTAGTAAATGTGGATGGCTGAGACCAATAAGCAGCCTTCATTAAATCTGTAATAGCAACACTATTAGCATAAGCCCAGGAAGTAGAAAGAGCTCTTACTTCATGAGCAGAAATCTTAAGCACAGACTGCTGAGAAGAAGATAAATCTTCATACGCAGTACGGATAGTTAACTGAATCCATCTAGCAATAGAATGGACTGAAATGTCCTTTCTATTAGGCATCAAAGACAGAAAGAAACGTTTCCGTCCCTTTCTGATGAACTGAGATCTCTGTTTATAGATACGTAGTGCTCTAACAGGACAGAGTAAAGGCCTACGCCCGTCTGAAGACGGAAGAGCCTTAATAACAATAGGTTCCGGATATTTATTAGGAGCCTGATTCTTAGCTAAAAAACCGACGTTAGTAGTGAAGGTGATAGTGTTCCCAACACTACGATAATGAGAATCATCCACCGATAGTGCATGAAGCTCACTGACTCTTCTGGCAGAAGAGAAAGCTAAGAGAAAAGCTGTCTTATAAGATAAGAATTTGAAATCTACTGTCCCAAGAGGTTCAAATGGCTTTTCCTTCAATTTAAGGAGAACCCAAGCTAAATTCCACTTAGGAATTAATCTAAGAGTTCTGGGTCTATTTATCGAAAAGTTTCTAACCAATTTCGATAAAGAGACATTAGATCCAATTTGTAAACTATCATGATGTGCATAGGTATCAGATAACATAGATCTATAACCCTTTATAGTAACCGGTTGCAGTTTGATTTCGTCAAACAAGTATACTAGAAAGTTAGCAATGTCTGGTATAGAGGGATCAAATATATCAACAGAATGATCCCTACACCAACGACGGAAAACCTTCCACTTAGCCGCATAGTTTAGCGAAGAGGAGGTCCTCCTACAGTTAGAAATCGCGTCCACTGCTCGTCCTGTAAAGTGCTTGCCATGCAAGAAGGACCGCACAACGGAAAAACGTGAAGGTTGAGACCTTGCGGGTTGTGATGCAGTTGGCGCGATTTCCCCTGCCAAAGAAGATCCTCTCGTGGAGGGAGCTTCCGCGGTAGGTCCCACAACAGACACCTGAGTAGATTTATCCACGGTCTCTGTGGCGACAGAGATGCTACCAACAGAATCTTGCATTGAGATTGTTTTATCTTTAGCAATACTTGTTGAATTAACGGCGCTGGAGGATACGCATATCCTATCATTCCGTCCCAAGGGATCGATAGAGCGTCTACAGCAAATGCTCTTGGATCCGGACACGGGGACACATACGTCTGCAACTGATTGTTGAGATGTGTCGCAAATAAGTCTATCATTGGCCGTTCCCATTGGTAGCAAATCTGATTGAATACTTGTTTGTTGAGAGTCCACTCCGACGGCAACAAGCGACCCTTTCGAGAAAGGGAGTCTGCTAGCACATTCAGACGACCCGGTATGTGACGGACCGAAAGAAGAACGTGATGTTCCAACGCAAACAGAAGGATTCTTTCCGTTAGATTGAACAACGGAACTGAATGAGTGCCTCCCTGATTCCGTATATACGCCACTACTGTCGTATTGTCGGATAGGATTTGGACATGAGCATCGTGAATAATGTCCATCCAGTGACGTAACGCAAGCCAAATTGACATCATTTCCTTGATGTTTATGTGCTTGCACAGGAATTGCGGATCCCAAAGACCCTGGCATCTCGAATCCGTTGGGATTAATGATGCACCCCAACCTGTTTGACTGGCATCCGTCATAATGGTAAAACTCGGATCCGGCAACTGCAGCGGAACTCCTTGAGTTAACCACTGAATGTTTGCCCAAGTCTGAATCTCTTGTTTCACTTGATCTGACAAGAGAACGTCTACATCGAGCGAATGAATTTTCACACTCCAATTCTGAGTCAAGAAAATTTGAAGAGGCCGTGTGCGTAGCCGTCCCATCGGAATGAGATCCGCAGCGGCTCCGCACAGACCTATCAGTCTCATAAATTCTCTAGCTGTGACTTTGTCTGTATTTAGACAATAGCGAGCGTAACAACTGACTAATTTCGCTCTGGTTAACGGCAGACGAACGAGATTGTTGTGCGTCTCGAAGCTCATTCCCAGATGAGTGAATGACTTGGACGGCACCAGATCCGACTTCTCCTCGTTTACTATGAAACCGAGACGTCGGAGCAATAGAAGAAGATTCTGAACATCGTTCTGAAGCGTTAACTCGTTGCCGTACCTCTGAAGAATGTCGTCCAGGTAGGCCGACGTTACCGCAGACGAATGAGCTCGGAAGTAGATCATTACCGAGTTCATTACCCGAGTGAAAGCCCAGGGTGCTAGATTCAATCCGAAGCACATGGCCCGGAACTGATACACCACTCCTAGGACTGCGAAGCGTAGATACTTTCGGAATGTCGGATGTACCATGACGTGAAAGTACGCATCTTTGAGATCTATGCTCGTTGCATAATCGTTCACCCGAATACTCGCTCTGACCGATCGAATCGTCTCCATATAAAACTTCGGAGCGATGATCAGCTTGTTTATCCAGCTCAAATCTATGACTGGACGGAACGAGCCGTCTGGTTTCGGAACCAGAAACAGATGGCTGTAGAATCCCAGCGATTCCTGGTTTTCTACGACCTCTACCGCGTTCTTCATTAAAAGAGACTGCACCTCTGATAGCAGAGCGTCTCTTTTCTGAGGGTTTGACGGAAGATGAGTCCACTTTGGACTTCGAGTTAATGGAGGCTTTCGTTTGAAGGATATCTTTAGACCTTCCGAAGTCACTCCTCTCACCCACGGGTCGTCCGTAATCGACGCCCACTCTTGAGAAAAACTCGACAACCTTCCGCCAACCGGAACGCGATAGAGGTTTGAGCCATCACCTCCTGGATCTGCGAGGCCTGCGGTAGGAGAAACCACGTCTTCCACGACCCGCACCTCGCCTCGTCGACCTCGGGGCGTCCGACCGATTGTCCCGGCCTGAAGGACGTCCCGAACGAGAGTCGCTATCCTGACGGTCTCTCGAATAAGAGCTAGAGGACGCACCGGAACCTCTATAGGAACCTCTCTTGGGCGGATAAGACCCAGAAGTGCCCGCCTTATTCGTGTCTGCCGAATCCGACCTTTTAGGAGCGGATCTAAACAACAGAGAATCACTAGCTTTCTTTTTAATATTATCATAAATAGCGGAAAGCTTGCCGTCAAAGAGAAGATCTCCTGAGACCGAAGCGACTCTAAGAGAGTTCTTCACCTTAGAATCCACTAGTGTGGATGTAGACAGGGCTGCGTCACGTCTAACCAACTCCAGATTTGCCACTGAAAGGGCGGAGTTACACGTGGAATAAGCTACTGCCCTTGAAAGAAGTCTTAAGGAGGATTGTATATCCTGAAACTCTTCCCCTTGAAGACGCAGTGATAACGCCTTCGTAAGGTGATCTGCGTAAGATAAGGCATCTAAATTGGCTCTGTTAGACGCAATAGCTGTTTCCAACACTGCGGTTGGAATAGAAGCTGACGACGGTAATGATAGCTCTAAGTCTTCCGCCTCGTCGTCCATACGCAGAGGAACTCTCGGTATACCCTGACCTGCCGTGTCGAATTTATTCCTTGCATTAATGAAAGGCAGGTTGAGAGTATTTGCGGACAAGAAGCCTGCTTTCCCTGTCCTGGAAGCAAGTTTAAAAATAGCGTCGTTCAATAATTCAAATGTTCTTGCAACATTATTGGACTGCGACGGAAACTCGGGAGCGATGTCCCTGAACCGCTCGAAAAAATCAGAGTCCAATGACGCTATAATTCTCCTGTCCGGAAGCGCAGCAGTCTGGCCCGACGGAACAACTTGAGGAAGAAAGTGCCGGATGAAGTCTACGGCAGCTTTGTGTTGTTCCGAAAGGGATAGCTCCAATTCATCCGTATCCCTTTCACCATCCGGTCGGACCTCCCGATGTTCCCGGTCGTCCGCCCCCGATGCTTCGGCGGAGCGTACCGACCCAGCGCCGTCGGATAATTCTCGATCCGACACCGTCTCTGTCGGCTGCTGGGATGCTGCGATAAGCTGTGCTATCTGCACTAGAATGTCCGACGTCGAGACCTGCGGAGGAGCGGTCTTTCGCTGCTTTGCCGAGGGCAGCTCCGCATCAGATGGCTCCCGCATACTTTTCCTATGCGAACGTCCGGAGTCCATCGGTCTCGAATCCCTGGCTGCCGGATGGTGTGACCTGGTCGCCGAATAATCCTTCATCGGCGAAGCTGGCAAGATATCGGAGGTCACGCAGCCAAGGTGCGGTCGTGTGCGCCGGCGAGAAGAGGAAGCCTTAACAGTCTCTGCGGACTGCTTATACAACGGAGCGTCCCGAGCGACGGACGTATGCTCCGCTAAAGACACATTTTGTACCACAACATCTGGTCTCAGATGTTGTTGTACGAGAGAGGGACCTCTCTCGCTCGCGGCCCGGCTGGACCTGGACGAGCTGGGAACCGGACTAAAAGGCTTCCTCCGTTCTCGTTCACTATCCGCCGTCACTGGGTGTGCATCTATTATTTTTATAGTGCTCGCATCACCCAAAATTTCCTCTTGGACCGCATCGGACGAACCCGGCTGCCGAACCATTCGGTGAATGGACGCTACACCGGGCGAGCTAGCGGACGACATTTGTCTAATCTCCATGAGCACTTTTGCCGCTAGCTCTGTATTTAATTGTGACGACGGACGCACACTTGAAGAAGATAACATGGAAACATCACCCTGTTCTGGTTCCTCTGAAATAGAAACTGAGAGAGTAGAGTGACCTTGTGGAGAAAGAGCCGGCATCGCTCTTTCTCCAGAAACAACATATCGTGACACACGTTTCCAATGTTTCTCATCCCAATGTTCACATACAGGACAGGGATTAATGCGAGAACACTGACTACAATTTATGCAATAATCATGAAAGTCAGAGGAAGATTTCTTCCTATTACAATTTGAACAAGTTCCCTTCATTGTGAAAGAACAACAATAAGTCCTAGTTACTCGCAAAAACCCCTGACACAAAGATACATAATAACATGATCCATTAATAAATGAAAAAACAATTGCAAAACAAAATAATTTTGAAAAAATATTTTTTCAGAGAAGCCCAAGTTGCTGAAAAGTAACGTTGAGCCCCGATGGATCCGATGGCAAAGTGTGGTCAAAAATTTTAAAATTATATAAAATAATTAATGAGACACTTTCGGATAATATAAATGTATCTTATAATGAGATAAACTACCTCAAAGGCAAACAGCCCCCCTCAAAAAAGGCTGTTGCCAATGAAAACAAACAGTGTAAACACAGAAGAAAACATGACTCCAGGCACTGAAAAAACTGGCCCGGAATCAGTCCTCAATTACACTCTATCTGATGCAAAACAGAGACTCCCAGGGGAGAATCTGCAGAACATCAGATGAAAGATGCAGAACACAAACGTTATACACCCATGGGTGAAAACGTAACTATGGGGAAAATAACAGAAAACATTCTGTAACCAAGCAACTCTCCCAGGGAATTTTTAGAAATGAAACTTCTCAAAAATATGCCAAAAGCATGGGAGAATTGCAAGGGGGGACTTTAGAAGGTTAGGGGAGAGGAAACACTGAATAAGCAGTGCAACAATTAGCAAGAATGACAACAAGAGGCGTTTGCCTCGAAAATAGGCAACTTAACATAATTTTAACAAAAAATTTTAAGTACAGCCCTGATTATTTTTTGCCACTTCTTTTTTCCTCTCCTCCTTCTATCCTCCTTAGAATCACATTTTCTCCAAGAATTACGTGTTTGGCATCCTTTAAACTGAGATTTACAAGCACAAAGATCAGTGAGATGTTGACTGATGAAGGGCCAAACAGAGAATGATATTTGGCGCCAATTTCGGGACGACTGCGTCACTGCGCATGCGCAGTAGAGTCGTACTATGGAGGTCCTTTAGGACATGATTTCTTTTTGTTTTGGATGCAAATTTTGGGGATTGGGGGGCAAAATTTGTGTTTGGCCCTGGTTTTTGTGGAGTTAGCACCAGCTAAGTCTGGGTCATTGGTACAGTATAAAAATATAGCAATGAGTAGTATGGAGGGATCAACAATATGAACATAATGATCCCTACACCACGACGGAAGAGCCTCCACTTTAGCCGCATAGAATAGCGAAGAAGAGGATCTCCTATAGTAAGAAATCACGTCCAAAGCTCGTCCAGTACAGTGCTTACAATGCAATACGGACCACACAACGGAATACATGAAGGTTGCGACCTTGCAGGTTGTGATAAAGATGACACGATTTACCCAGTGAAAAAGATCCTCACATAGAGGAAGATTTCACGTTAAAACCCACAGTAGACAAGAGAGAAAATTACTCATGATCTCTGTGAAGATAGAGATGCTATCAACAGAAATGTATTGTGGTTGTTTATCTTAGCAATACCTGCTAAAACAACAGCGCCGGAGGATACGCGTATCCTATCATTCCGTCCTATAGATCAATAGAGCGTTAACAATATTAGCTCAGAGATCTGGACAAGCCAACACATACGTCTGCAATTGATTAGCAAGCTGTGTCATAAATAAATCATCATTGGGCGCTCCCATAGATAGCAAATCTGATTGAATACTTGTTTGTTGAGAGTCCATTCTGACAGCAACAAGCGACCCGTAAGAGAACGGGAGTCCGATAAAACAATCAGACGACCCGGAATATGACGGACCAAAACTGAACTTGGTGTACTATAACCAACAGACGGATTCTTTCCATTAAATTGAATAACGGAAACGAAAGAGTGCCTCCCTGGTTCCGGAGATACGCCACTACTGTCGAATTAAAGGACAGGAATTTGGGCATGCGTTTCTGAATAATGTTCATGCAATGACATAAAGCAAGCCTAAAAAACATTATTCCGCGGAAGAAAACTGATTGCTAAAAGACTGCGGAACCCAAAGACCCTGGCACTTCGAATCCGTAGGGATCAGTATTATATCCCAATCTGTATGACTGGCAACCGTCATAACAGCCACACTCAGGTCCGGCAACTGCGGGGGCACTCTCTGAGTCAACCACCGAATGTTTGCCCCAGTCTGAATCTCTTGTAACACTAGATAGACAAGAGAACGTGTAAATCGAGCAATTCATGGATTGCCGAAAAGTTGCCGTCGAAGAGAAGCTCCTCCGAGAACGAAGCGACTCTGAGAGAGTTCTTAACCTTACTATCCACGCGAGTGGATGTAGCTAGGGCTGCGTCACGTCTAACTAACTCCAATCAGCCACTGAAGGGCGGAGTTATACGTGAACAAACTACTGCCCTCAAAAGAAATTACATTGAGAATAATATCCCGTAAATCTTTTCTTGAAGACGTAATGATAACGCCTCAGTAAGGCGGATTACGTATAATAAAGCGTCTAAGTTAAGTCTACTATACATAATGTCGTTCCCAACATTGAAATTGGAAAAGACATAAACGGCGAAAAAGAATATATGCAGTCTAATCACACCGTCTAGACGCATATGAACTCTCGGTATGCCCTGCTCTGCCAAAATAAACTATTTGTATAAATGATAAAATGGCTGAAATGAGCAACGCGGACAAGAAACTAAACTATCATGCTTAGTAGCAGGCTTGTATATATATATATAGCGTCGAAAAATAAAACACATGTTGTAATGACAATATTGGACTACGTCGGTAAGTCAGGGACAATGTCCCCGAACCGATCGAAAAATCCGAGTCCAATGACGCTATAAGTCTCTTATCCAAGATCGCAGCAATGAAGTCCGAAATAATAATCACTGGAAGATAATGCCAAAAGATATGAAAGGCATCTTCCGATACTACTAAAGGGAAAACTCGAAATCTTTCGAATCCCTTTCGCCATCCTGTCGGACCCTATAAAGCGTTCGGTCGTCCGTACCTGATGCAACCGCGGACCGCACCGACCCAGCGCCGTCGGATAATTCCTGATTCGACCGAGAAACTGTCAATTGCTGGGATGCTGCGAAACAACTGTGCTAACTCGGATAGCACGTCCGTCACTGAGGCCTGAGGAGAATCGGTCGTACGATGCATTGCCGCTGGAAGCTCCGTGATCGCTACCCCGTGCATACTACCAATATGCGAGCGAACGGAGTGTATAGGCCTCGTGTCCCTTGGCTACCGGATGGCGCGACCTATTCGCCGTGGAATCACTGAATGCCGAAACTGATCGGATACTCGAGGTCACGTAGCCAATGTGCGGTCGTGTGCCCTGGTGTGAGGATGAGGAAGCATTAAAGACAGTCTCTCGGACTGTCAATATAACGGAGCGTCCCAACCAACGGACATATGCTCCGTATGTAAAATATCTGAACCACAACATGCGGTCCCCTATGTTGTTGGGCGAGAGAGGGACCTCTCTCGCTCACAGCCCGGACGGACCTGGACCAGCCAGGAACCGGACTAACAGGCTTCCTCCGATCTGTCCTCAATCTGCCGTCACTGGGTGAGTACTAAAGTAATTAAAGTGCTCGCATCACCCAAATCTCCTTCCTAGACCGCAACGGACGAACCCGGCAGCCGAACCATTCGATGAATGTACGCTACACCGGGTGAGCTAGCGAATGTCACTCCGTAGGCGATAGACATATTCCATGAGCACTTATTGCCGCTAACTCTTCATTAACTATGACGACAGAGGCACACTTTTGAAAGACATCTCCATAACTCTTCGAACAAGAAACCAGAAATGCTTGGTTAGCAAGCATAAAATAATAATATATATAGCGTCGTTCAATAATTCAAAAGTTTGTGTGACATTATTGGACTATGTCGGAACTGAGGGACGATGTCCCTGAACCGAACCAAAAATTTCTAAGTCCACCGACGCTATCAGTTTCTTATCCGGCATCGCAGCATTCTGGTCCGACGAAAGAAGCTGGAGAAGACCAAGTCAGATGACATACACAACAGCATATGTTGTTCCGAAAGGGAAAGCTCGAAATCCTCCGAATCCCTTTCGGTATCCCGTCGGACCGGATGAAACTTTCGGACGTCCGTACCCGCTTCCGCGGAGCGTCCCGACCCAGCTTCGTCGGATAAAATATATGCGACAGATTCAGTTGATGCTGCGATAAACTGTGCTATTAAGGAAAGCACGTCCGTTCCCGAGGCCTGTGCAGTAGCGGTCTTACGATGCATTGCCGCCGGAAGCTCCGTGTACGTTGACTCCCGCACACTTCCTATGCGAACGTCCGGAGTCTGCAGGCCTCGTGTCCCTGGCTACCGGATGGTGTGACCTGGTCGCCGAAGAATCCTTGATCGGCGAAGCTGGTAATATATCGGCGGTCACGCAGCCAAGGTGCAGTCGTGTGCGCTGACGAGAAGAGGAAGCCTTAGCAGTCTCAGCGGACTGCCTATACAACGGAGCGTCCCGAGCGACGGACGTATGCTCTGCTTACGACACATTTGTACCACAACATCTGGGGCCAGATGTTGTTGAACGAGAGAGGGGCCTCTCTCGCTTGCCGTCCGGATGGACCGGAACGAGCTATGAACCGGACTAAAAGGCTTCCTGCGTTCTCCCTCCGATCCGCCGTCACTGGGTGTGCATTAGGTTAGTTTATAGTGCTCGCATCACCCCAAAATTCCTTCTAGACCGCAACGGACGAACCCGGCTGCCGAACCATTCGGTGAATGGACGCTACACCGGGCGAGCTAGCGGACGTCAAAGGCCGTCGAACCTACTAGGGTCCTCTTAGGCAATTGGCGTATTTACATGAGCACTTTTCCGCTAGCCCTTCATTAATTGTGACGACGGAGGCACACTGTTGGAAGACATCACAGATACATCACCCTAATCTTGATCGTCTGAAATAGAAATTGATAAAGTAGAGTGACCCTGCGGGGAAAGGACCGGAGTGTCCAAATCCCCAACAACATACCGTGACATACGCTTCCCATATTGTCATCGAAATCATACGATACAGAACAGGAGTTAATGCGAGTACACTGACCACATATAGAATGATAATAAAGTCAGAGGAAGACTTCCTCTTAAAACAATTGATCAATATCCTTTCAATGTGAAAAGAAAACAAGTCCTGGTACTCGCACTAACCCCTGGCAATCAAAATACATAATAATAATATGATCCATTGATATAGAAAAAATAATTGAAATCAAAATATTTTGAAAAAATATTTTTTCAGAACAGCCCAAGTTTCTGAAAAGTAACGTTGAGCCCCAATGGATCCCAAGCCTAAGTGTGGACAAAAATTTTAAAAATATTTTAAACAATTTATTCAACACTTACGAACAATAATAATGTATCTAGTTATGATTAAAATAACATCAAGATATTATTTTTTAGAAATCCCCCCCTCACACAGAGGGCTGTTGAAAATGTAAACAATGAGTGTAAAAACACTAAAATAAGACTCCAGGCACCCAGGCCCGAAATCAGTTACCAAAAATACACTATCTGATGCAAAACAGAGACTTCCAGGGAAGAAACTGCAGAACATCAGATGGTAGATGCAGAACACAACGCCTAACCACCCCTAGGTGAAGACGTAAACATGGGGAAAGAACAGAATTCATTCTGTTATTCAGCTAAAACTCCCAAGAAAATTTAGTAATAATAATTACAAAAACTATGCCAAAAGCATGGGAGAATAGCAAGGGGGAACTTAAAGGACAGGGAGAGAGGAAAACACTTAAAAAAACAGTGTAACTAAATAATCAGAATGACAACAAAATGGCTGCTGCCTTGAAAATAGGTAACTTGACATAATTTCATTAAAAAATTTTAAGTTACAGCCCTGATAATATTCTGTCACACATTCTTTTCCTCTCCTCCTTCTCTATCCTCCTTAGAATCACCATTTCACTAATATTTATGTGTCTGGCATCATTTAAACTGAGATTTATAAGCACAAAGATCAGTCAGATGTTAACTGATGAAGGGCCAAACTTAGAATGATTAATGGCGCCAATTTCGGAACGTCCTTGACACTGCGCATGCGCAGTAGGGGCGAAGTGTGGAGGGCCTTTCAGGACATGTTTTCTTTAGTTTTAGATGCAAATTTTGGGGATTGGGGGGCAAAATTTGTGTTTGGCCCTATATTTTAAGAGTTAGCACCAGCTATGTCTGGGTCATTGGTACAGTATAAAAATTTATAAAGTTACAGCCCTGAACACTTAAAACCACTGTTTCTTCCTTCCATCATCCTATTCTGTCCTTTGATCCATCATTATCACCATTGATTTGTGTCTGGCATCATTAAAACTGAGATTTAAAAGCACAAAAGTCAGTTTGTTGTTATCTGACAGAGGGCCAAACAAGGAATGATGCTTGGCGTCAATTTCGGTGCTTCCTGCACACTGCACATGCGCAGATGTCAAAAGTATGGAGGACCACATAGGACATCAAATTTTCAGTTTTACATGCAAATTTTGGGGATTGGGGGGCAAAATTTGTATTTTCCCCTGGATAATTTTGTGTTAGCACCAGCTTAATCTGGGCCATTGGTTGTTGTGTAAAAATATATTTTTTTCAAAATCTGTTCTAGAATTTGATCACACATGACTTATTTCCACATATTTTTTTTTTACAAGATGCCTATGACTAAAACATTAGCCCAATGCAAGTTTCATAAAATAAAGGTTTCCAAAACTGTCTCTAATATAGGCCTACCATGTTAAAACAACCTAAAATTCGCTCTTAGAGCACAGAATTTTGCAAACTTTTCTCGGGAAAGACCCCAAGCCCCCACAACAGCCTTCTGGATATCAGCCTTGGCCACCCTAAAAACATAGTAGACACCCCCTACTATAGAACCCTGGCTATGCATCTGTCAAAGAATAAAATGATTACTAAAATTTCTGTATGTTTTGGCTTTTCATGTTCTATCAGTCGAAACAGTAAAACCTGTCTTGAGAGACCACTGTCATGAGAGACCACCTGTCTTGAGAGACCTCTGTGACTTGGTACCATTTGGTTGTTTTACTCTGAAATGGACCTTTCATGAGAGACCACCTGTTTTGAGAGACCATTTTTGTCTGTCAAAAAGGGTGGTCTCTCAAAACAGGTTCTACTGTAGTACCTGTTCTTGTTCGGCATAATAAAATAATTAAAACATTTCTTTTAATGTTCTATCGGTCGATAGTACCTGAGTTTGTGTGATTTCTGAAATAAAACCTGAAGCAGCTTCAGGTTTTATTTCAGAAATCACACAAACTCAGGTACTATCGACCGATAGAACATGAAAAGAAATGTTCTAATTATTTTATTATGCCGAACAAGAAATAGCTTTCATTGTTAAGCTTTAACTGCAACGTGCCATCAATCTTATAACAGTGTAGTCGAATCCAGAACATGCTTTTAGTGATGTTATTTCGACTGAATGACGTCTCTTTAGGATTCTTCAGGTCACCAAATTCGAAAATGACTTGTTACAAGTGCTGTCGCTTTGGGAGTTTCAATATCTTGGCAAGCCTCGTGCCTGGCTCAAATATCGTGCCCCTCAGGTGAGATTTCCCCATTCCATCCAGATACCCATCGAGGATAATAATAATCTCGACTTTTCTAGCTCATAGTGACTGAAATGTTGTGTCAATTTTAGATGGGTGTGTAATAAAAACAATCTCAAATTCATAATGATTTAACCCTTTACCTAACCTGAAAAGCAGACGACACTTGCAAAAATAATTCTTGAATAATTAATTTTTTTCATTTTTTGTCTCAAAAACATAGGTTATGACCCCTCATTGGAACAAGCTCGACGAGCTCATTCCAACGAGGGGTCATAACCTATGTTTTTGAGACAAAAAATGAAAAAAATAATGAAAATTAATTGGCGATTTTTGAGAATAAGCTGACTCATAGTGACTGAAATGTCGTGTCAATTTTAGATGGGTGTGTAATAAAAACAATCTCAAATTCATAATGATTTAACCCTTTACCTAACCTGAAAAGCAGACAACACTTGCAAAAATAATTCTTGAATAATTAATTTTTTTCATAAATGTCTCAAAAACATAGGTTATGACCCCTCATTGGAACGAGCTCGACGAGCTCGTTCCAACGAGGGGTCATAACCTATGTTTTTGAGACAAAATATAAAAAAATAATGAAAATTAATTGGCGATTTTTTAGAAAAGTGCTGGCCGGTTTTGGCCGTTACGTTGGGTAAAGGGTTAAATGAAATTTCGGCACCTCAATGACAAAAATTGATCTGGGCCTCGGTAAAACACGGTTCAGACAGATTTTAATGAACCTTTTTTTTTCTAGTCATGTTTGAAAAAGAATTAAATGAATGCACAGCCAACCAATTTCAATTTGAACTGACATGTGTAAACAGAGAAACAAACCCGAATACAACGATTCTATACTTACAAAGGCCTGTCTGATAATGTGGACACGCCATTTTGAAGTAACATCTTTTGGAAGGAAAGCCAAAATCTGCAAACTAAGGCAAATTAGTCGAGATTCTGAAAAAGATTTAAAAAAAAAAAACACATCAAGCAGCTTATATCGATGAAAAACTGGCCTATGTCTTTCATTTATCAAAATTATAAAGAACCTGGCCATTTTCTCCAACCATATGCAAAGTATTTTGGTGACTTAATTCCTCATACATCAAAAACCAAGACATGAATTTTTCATGCCTATGAGTTCGGCATAAATAACTGTGAAATTTCTTTACAGTAAAACCTGTTTTGAGAGACCACTGTCTTGAGAGACCACCTGTCTTGAGAGACCACAACCTCCAGGCACCAATTGGTTTTACTCTATAATGGACCTGCTATGGGAGACCACCTGTCTTGAGAGACCACCTGTCTTGAGAGACCTGGTACCAACTTGTATTTTAATGCAATAATGGACCTGTCTTGAGAGACCGCCCCTTTGAAGACGGAAACCATGACAAAAACTTTTTACCTATTCTGGAATTGGAAAATCCAATGTGGTTATACTAACATAATTAAAAGTATTGAAAGCTCTTAATTGGGTTTCAATTGCTAACTCATTAAAGATTGAGATGTTTTTATAAGACCCCTGTGAAAAGATTAGGATTATTGCTGAATAAACAATTTCATACATACCTGAAATGTGACAGATAGAAATAAAAATAAATTTGTGTTGAAAATCTTTTTGTAACAAATTGAAATGGACTGTTATAAAAATTATAAAAATAAATTAGTGTTGAAAATCTTCAATGAAGATTTTCAACGCTAATTTATTTTTATAATTTTTATAACAGTCCATTTCAATTTGTTACAAAAACTTCATAAAAAAGAACAACTACAAAGTAATTACAAAAATCTTTTCTTCTCCATTTCTGAATTTTGTGGTTGGTTATTCACTGACTTGAGAAAACCTGTTATGAGAGACCACCTGTCTTGAGGGACCACTTTTGTGTGGCCCAAAGGGTGGTCTCTCAAGACAGGTTCTACTGTAGTGTGTCAAGAACTTTATCTAATATGGTTGGAAGTGTTTTATAAAAATATGAAAAGTTTTGTTTGTTTTTATTATCAATTTGAATTAAGCTCAAATAGATCATGTTGAAAACAGATTGTTTACAAATGACCAAGATATATGACAACTTATCACAGAATGTCAAATCTCAGTTTCTGAGCTGTCCAAATTTGATGAATAGAAAATTATTTTCTTAATACTTTGGTTGAATCTATTAATCAATTAATTTGGTCAGCGATAAATGAATTTGCTGTCAAGTGAAAACTTTTCTCTGCAACAGATCTAAAAGTTTGTGATCAATTAAACTGATTTCTTTTTTTAAATGAAAACAAAACATTACCTATTTTCTCAGCAATGATGTTGCAAATTTGGGCAATCTCTATTGAATTCGAAAGTCGCATATCCATCCATGAAGCATCATTCTAAAATATAAATTGAAAAAAAAACACTGCTTAAAAATAATCACAATATAAGTTATCTCCGCCAACATGTATAGTATATGGAGATTTAATAGCTGGATGTCGTCTTTTAAACACCGAGACGCAGGCGAGGTGTTTAAATGAGACATCCAGGTATTAAATCTCCATATACCATACATGTTGGCGAAGATAACGTTTTTGTCCCATTTGAAACACAATACAAACATAGTGGAAATAAATTTGTGGATGAATTTCTTAGCTCCACAATCATTTGAACCAATTTTGTGATAATTATTTTGTTTCTATAATCGCAAAAGACAACAGATAGAGTTACACCCCTTCGACAGATAGAGTTACATCCCTTGGGTCAGTAAGGAAACAAGTAAACAGTATTTTGTTGACATATCGTTCCCCGAGTTCCAATGTGTTCTATGAGCCTACTGGCACATAGAACACATTGGTACTCAGGGGGAGAAATATTTGCTCTTATTTTATTTTTATGATTGTATTGTCGGAAATCTGATATTTGTGACTATTTTCGTGTTTTTTGGTTACAGTTTTATAATGAGGTGAGCGGAAGTGAAAAACTTTCAAACCATATTCCCCCGATGTTTCGCATGCACTTATACCCTGGATGTTGCACGCTCTCACAAACCTTAGATGTTGGGCACACCCTTTGCCATGGCTATTTGTCCAAGACATTCTGATCAATCAAAAGACAGAATTTATCGGGATATAGGGACAAAAATGTATGTACAAATGAAAATTATAAAAAAAACTCCCTATTTTAATTATTTATTTATTGAGATTTAACAACACTTTCAGTAGCCAGGGTCACCTAGCATCAAGCAGTTTTACGGGTGGAGGAAGCTGGAGTACCCAGGGGGAACCACTGAACAATGGCAAGCAACTGCCAGACTCCCCAACATATTAACTCCACACGAGCAGAGTTAGGATTGGTTGAATTTTCTGTGAAATTACTGAAAGTTATCAATTGTTATGAACATTGAACCCATTTTAGTGCTGGTCTGCAATGCAGGACATTTAGGCCCCACAAAGTAGATCTTGTTTTTCAGGCCATTTGTTGTAAAACTGCATGTTGGCAAGCATTTTTTTATTTTATTTTTTATTTTTGTAATTATTTCTCTGCCATCAGAAGTTCATGTTCTTGGTTTGATTTATGTTTTAGGCCTCATAATCTACAGAATGACATGGGCAGTGGTGTATTTTGTCTCTTGAATGCAAGAAGGATTTGCAATGCTAAAGCATTGTGAAGCCTTGTTGCACTATGAGCTAGAAAAGCTAATTTTATTAACTTGGGTAAAATATCAGACATAAACCATTTAATTTTTATGTTTTTAATTTGCACTAGTTATAAAACCAGCAGCCAAACAGACTATGCGATTGGGCCTGAGAAACAGATATAACTTTTTTAAGTCTAATGTCAAGAATATAAAACAAAATTTTAAATTTTATCACCCAGTCCTGTCTGATAACTGAGAATACAGGAGCATTTCAGAGAACACAAATATGCTAAGTCTGAAAATTTGGCAGTTTCGTCAGAAAGGTTTAAGAATAACTTACTGGAATCCAATATATGGATAAAATCCAAGTTAATTCTTGCAGCACTTCTGAAAAATTATCACCTGAACCTGAAAATAAAGAAATAGCAAGGTTTATGACAATATAAATGACTAGCAGGGTTACCCGGCATTGCTCGGGCTGAGGAGAGTATTAAAATTACCCCTAGTAGACTCCTTTGAAGACCTATATCGGCGAGAAAAATTTAGGTCATAACTGTTGGTGCCCCTCTACACCCCAACCCTCACCCCACCCGGCACTTTTTTAAACCTCACCATCAGATTCCTGGTAAAAAATTACCCCTAGTAGACCCCTTTGAAGATCTATATCAGTGAGAAAAATTTTGGTCATAACTTTTGGTGCCCATCTACACCCCCACCCGATATTTTTTTAAACCTCACCATTAGATTCCTGATAAAACGTACCCCTAGTAGACCCCTTTGAAGACATATATATCGGTAAAAGAATTTTGGTCATACCTTTTGGTGCCCCCTACATCCCCACCCCACACACTTTTTTAAACCTATATAGCGAGCAGGCAGACAGACAGACAGACAGACAGACAGACAGACAGACAGACAGACAGACAGACAGACAGACAGACAGACAGACAGACAGACAGACAGACAGAGACAGACAGACAGACAGACAGACAGACAGACCAACTGACCGACCGACCGACTGACTGACGACGACAGACAGACAGACAGACAGACAGACAGACAGACAGACAGACAGACAGACAGACAGGCAGACAGACATTCTAAAATATAGAAGAAGATATACAATTATGTACGTGACACTATCTGATGTTCAAACAGTGGACCTACCAAGAGCGCTCCCCGCTGGAGAGCAATTTGAGTGTGTCCTTGCTGAAGTAACCTACTACCCTCTTTGGTACAACATTAGCTCGGAGCTACGCAACAATATTATTTGCATCGTGGATGAGAAAAATGACCCAGTTGAGGGGAAGATAAAAATCCCAGATGGGTATTACAATGTATGCGAGCTAAATGATGAGGTGTTTAGTCAGGTTGGGGCTATACTGGATCTTCACAAACCTTCTGGTCATCTGCGACTCAAGACAGATAAGTCTCTGAAACTGGGAAAGTTAGCACGCACTTTGGGATTTGCACCAACCAAAACCCCTCAGGGAGGGGAGCTGCTGATGGAGGATGAGTTACCAGAACTTCGACTCACCGTGAGCTCTACGTTCATCTATCAGAAGTCAGCACTATGGACAATGTTTACAACAGGCAACCCAGCACACTACTCAGAACAGTACTTGTAGCAAATGAAAAATGTGCCAGTGGCAGAACAGTAGCTTTCTCTCATTTGCAATACAAAAGGCTTGTCTCAGGCCCTGTAGGCAATGTTACAGTCTACGTTTTAGATAGCATGGCTGGCCCTATGGTATTGCAGCACCTATCTGTAACATTACATATTCAAAATATACCTGTTCCTATGGAACAAAAGCAACAACTGCAACAAGTCTAAAGACATGGTGAATTGCGAAGGACCAGGAGTACATGATGCATTGCCTTGCACGACCCTTCAGATAGCTGATCTGAGGGACACTCATGGCTTTGGAGAACCAGCGATGATGGACAAATTGTATGTATTTCAGCTCTCCGAGGGGCTGTACAAGAGAAAAGAGCTGCCCGTTGTTCCTTCGAAACGGGAACAACCACAACAAGTTACATTTACCGAGCTGCGTGGTTTGAACCTGGAAGGCTCAGCCCCGTGGAAGAGCTATGAACTTATCCAGAATGACTCCAGTCAATGGACTCTGTATAGACACCCTGTTCGCGATGGGTGGGAACTTGACTTCAGGGTCATCCAATCTCACATCCAACTGGGCTGCAGCCACAGGCTCCATAAACTCCAGAACAGTGGCTGTGTGTTGGCTTCTTATATCCCGAAAGTGCTATTTATGTTCACGAAAGCAATGCCAGGTATGTGCTGGGTGGGGTAAAAGGAGGTGCGATGATGAAGCTCTTTTGGGAGTTTGATCGTCTTACTCCTGGCAAGGGTACCACCACAATTGTACAGATAGTCCTAGGTATACCATCCAACGACTTCATTCCAGTGCTACATGGGCTGGACCTAAAATGGGGACGGCGGTTAAGTGGTGTCGAGTACAAGGTCACAGATGCTAGGTTTCCAACCGACACATTCAATACACTACATCTTGGCCGAGCTAAGCTCAAGGCCTGTGGTTTAGCAGACAGATACTGACAGATGATGATTTAACGGTATTAGAAAGTTAAAAAATTTATAGTAATTTATATATTTTTATACTTACAATGACCCAGACATAGCTGGTGCTAACTCTTAAAAATCTAGGGCCAAACACAAATTTTGCCCCCCAATCCCCAAAATTTGCATCTAAAACCGAAAAATTCATGTCCTAAATGGTCCTCCATACTTTCCCTCCACTGCGCATGCGCAGTGTCAAGGAGGTCTCGAAATTGGCGCCAATTATCATTCTTACAAGCAGTGCCTGGTCAGCGCTATGTACTCAGCGGGGAGGTATGAGTTCCCAACTCCTGGGAAGACCATCCCAGTCTGGGTGATTGGTAAGTATAAATAATATATAAATTACTATAAATTTTTCAACATTTTTATACTGTACCAATGACCCAGACATAGCTGAATAGTAAAAAGGCTGGAGGGCCTAGGACATAGAGGAAAATCCAATAAGCTCAACTATATAAAATAGAGTCATCCCCTCGAGGAGAAAAGGAGTATTAGGCTTTACATGTATCTTTCTTATTTTATGATAAATTAGAAAGACACAACACCCTCCATAATTGAGCATAATAACATTCATGTTCTCTATTAACATCCAGTATAACCCTTTATACTAATTATTTTTAAAGTAAGCCAATAAATAAAGTTAGTCCAGAGAATTGAGACTCTTTATACTCTTTTAAAAGTGTCTGAGGATTGTATATTAATGCCCGTTTGACACGTGACATATACAAATGCTTCACAGCGAGCTACACTTAAAAAATATGACATGAATGAATTTTTAAACATTAACTTTACACTTTAAAACCATCCCAGTAACGACTCAGAATTACAGACTCCGGAGGAGGTATCCCCTTGCTTTTCACTATAAAGCAGGTGACCTAAGGGAACACCCGCCCCTCCTTCCCCTTGCCCTGGGTCAAATAGCCCAGAGCGAAGAGGGCAGCAGGACGGAGTCACTGCCGGAACAGAAAGCCTGCATAACTATAGTTGCAACTGTTTAGTGGACGACATTCTGAGCAACAGATAACGGACCTAAACAATGAAAATCTCCAGAAATGGACTCAATATTTCTGAGATAAAAATTCGTGAATGTGGATGGCTGAGACCAATATGCAGCCTTCATTAAATCTGTAATAGCAACACTATTTGCGTAAGCCCAAGATGTAGAAAGAGCTCTTACTTCATGAGCCGAAATCTTAAGCACAGACTGCTGAGTTGAAGATAGATTATCATAAGCAGTACGGATAGTTAATTGAATCCATCTAGCAATAGAATGGACCGTAATGTCCTTTCTATTAGGCATCAGAGACATAAAGAAGTGTTTTCGTCCCTTTCTGATAAACTGAGATCTTTGTTTATAAATACGTAAAGCTCTAACCGGACAGAGTAAAGGCCTATGCCCGTCTGAAGACGGAAGGGCCTTAATAACAATAGGTTCCGGATATTTAATAGGAGCCTGATTCTTAGCCAAAAATCCAACATTAGTAGTAAAGGTAATAGTGTTCCCGACACTACGATAGTGAGAATCGTCCATCGATAGTTCATGAAGCTCACTGACTCTTCTAGCAGAAGAGAAAGCTAAGAGAAATGCTGTCTTATAAGGCAAGAATTTGAAATCTACTGTCTCAAGAGGCTCAAATGACTTTTCTTTTAGTTTAAGAAGAACCCAAACTAAATTCCATTTAGGAATTAATCTAAGGGTTCTAGGTCTATTTATCGAGGAGCTTCTAACTAATTTAGATAAAGAGACATTAGATCCAATTTGTAAACTATCATGGTGTGCATAGGTATCAGATAACATAGACCTATAACCTTTAATAGTAACAGGCTGCAGTTTGATCTCATCAAACAAGTATACTAGAAAGTTTGCAATGTCTGGTATGGAGGGATAAAAAATATCAACAGAATGATCCCTAGACCAACGACGAAAGACCTTCCACTTAGCCGCATAGTTTAACGAAGAGGAGGTCCTCCTACAGTTAGAAATTGCCTCCACTGCTCGTCCTGTAAAATGCTTGCCGTGCAAGAAGGACCGCACAACGGAAAAATGTGAAGGTTGAGACCTTGTGGGTTGTGATGAAGTTGACGCGATTTGTCCTGCGAAAGAAGATCCTCTCGTGGAGGAAGTTTTTGCGGTAAGTCCCACAGCAGACACCTGAGTAGATTTATCCACAGTCTCTGTGGAGACAGAGATGCTACCAACAGAATTTTGCATTGTGATTGTTTTATCTTTAGCAATATTTGCTGAATCAACGGCGCTGGAGGATACGCATATCCTATCATTCCGTCCCAGGAGATCGATAGTGCGTCTACTGCATATGCTCGGGGATCCGGACATGGTGACACATACGTCTGCAACTGATTGTTGAGTTGTGTCGCAAATAAGTCTATCATTGGCCGCTCCCATTGGTAGCAAATCTGATTGAATACCTGTTTGTTGAGAGTCCATTCTGACGGCAACAAGCGACCCTTCCGTGAAAAGGAGTCTGCTAATACATTCAGACGACCCGGAATATGATGGACCGAAAGCAGAACTTGGTGTTCTAGAACAAACAGAAGGATTCTTTCCATTAAATTGAATAACGGAACGGAATGAGTGTCTCCATGGTTCCGGATATACGCTACTACTGTCGTATTGTCGGACAGGATTTGGACATGTGCTTTCTGAATAATGTTCATCCAATGACGTAGTGCAAGCCAAACTGACATCATTTCCTTGATGTTTATGTGCTTGCCTAGAAACTGCGGATCCCAAAGACCCTGGCACTTCGAATCCGTTGTGATCAATGTTGCACCCCAACCTGTTTGACTGGCATCCGCCATAATCGTAAAACTCGGATCCGGCAACTGCAGTGGAACTCCCTGAGTTAACCACTAAATGTTTGCCCAAGTCTGAATCTCTTGTTTCACTTGATTTGACAAGAGAACGTCTATATCGAGCGAATGAATCTTTACACTCCAATTCTGGGTCAAGAAAATTTGGAGAGGGCGAGTGTGTAACCGCCCCATCGGAATGAGATCCGCAGCGGCTCCGCACAGACCTATCAGTCTCATGAACTCTCTCGCTGTGACTTTGTTTGAGTGAAGACAATAGCGAGCATAACAACTGATTAATTTTGCTCTGGTTAACGGCAGACGAATGAGATTGTTGTGCGTCTCGAAGCTCATTCCCAGATGAGTGAATGACTTGGACGGCACCAGATCCGACTTCTCCACGTTTATTATAAAACCGAGACGTCGGAGTAATAGAAGCAGATTCTGCACATCGTTCTGAAGCGTTAACTCGTTGCCGTACCTCTGAAGAATGTCGTCCAGGTAGGCCGACGTTACCGCCGACGAATGAGCTCGGAAATGTATCATTACCGAGTTCATTATTCGAGTGAAAGCCCAGGGCGCTAGGTTCAAACCAAAGCACATCGCTCGGAACTGATATACAACTCCTAGGACTGCGAGCGTAGATACTTTCTGAATGTCGGATGTACCATGACGTGAAAGTACGCATCTTTGAGATCTATGCTTGTAGCATAGTCATTCACCCGACTACTCGCTCTGACTGATCGAATTGTCTCCATATAGAACTTCGGAACGACGATCAGCTTGTTTATCCAGCTCAGATCTATGACTGGACGGAACGAGCCGTCTGGTTTTGGAACCAGAAACAGATGGCTGTAGAAACCCGGTGATTCCTGGTCTTCTACTTCCTCTACCTCGTTCTTCGTCAGAAGAGACTGTACTTCTGATAAAAGAGCATCTCTTTTCTGCGGATTTGACGGAAGCTGAGTCCATTTTGGACTTCGAGTTAATGGGAGGCTTTCGTTTGAAGGATATTCTTAGTCCTTCCGAAATTACCCATCGGACCAAGGGGTCGTCCGTAATTGACGCCCACTCGTTTATAAAACTTGATAATCTTCCGCCTACCGGAACACGATAGAGGTTCAAACCGTCACCTCCTGGACCTGCGAGGCTTGCGGAAGGAGAAACTACGTCCTCCACGACCCACACCTCGTCCCGTCAACCTAGGGACGTCTGACCGGTTGTCTCGGCCAGAATAACATCCCGTACGTGAGTCGCTGCCTTGACGGTCTCTAGAATAAAACCTAGAGGATGTATAAGAACCTCTATAGGAACTTCTCTTGGGCGTACTTGTCCCAGAAGTGCCCGTCTTACTCTTTTCTGCTGTATCCGACTTTTTGGAAGTGGATTTGAATAGCAGAGAATCCGAAGCTTTCTTAGTTATCTTATCATAGATTGCTGAAAGCTTGCTGTCGAAGAGAAGCTCTCCGGAGACCGAAGCGACTCTGAGAGAGTTCTTCACCTTACTATCCACGCGCGTGGATGTAGCTAGGGCTGCGTCACGTCTAACCAACTCCAGCTTTGCCACTGAAAGGGCAGAGTTATACGTGGAATAAGCTACTGCCCTTGAAAGAAGTCTTAATGAGGATTGTATATCCTGGAATTCTTTCCCTTGAAGACGTAATGATAACGCCTTAGTAAGGTGGTCTGCGTATGATAAAGCGTCTAAGTTAACTCTGTTAGACATTATTGTCGTTTCCAACGTCATGGTTGGAATTGACATAGACGACGGTATAGACAATTCCAAGTCTTCAGCCTCATCGTCTAGACGCAGAGGAACTCTCGGTATGCCCTGTCCTGCCGTTTCGAATTTATTCCTTGATTTGATGAGAGGCAGATTTAGAGCATTTGCGGACAAGAAACCAGACCTGCCTGTTTTGGTAGCAAACTTATATATAGCGTCGTTCAATAATTCGAATGTTCTTGTGACATTATTGGACTGTGTCGGAAACTCAGGGACGATGTCCCTGAACTGATCAAAAAATTCTGTGTCCAATGACGCTATCAGTCTCTTACCCGGCATCGCAGCATTCTGGTCCGACGGAACAACCTCTGGAAGATAATGCTGGATGAAATCTATGGCAGCTTTATGTTGTTTCGAAAGGGAAAGCTCCAAATCCTCCGAATCCCTTTCGCCATCCTGTTGGAACCTATGAAGTTCTCGGTCGTCCGTACCTGATGCTTCAGCGGAGCATACCGACCCAGCGTCGTCGGATAATTCCTGATTCGACAGAGATTCTGTCGTTTGCTGGGATGCTGCGATAAGTTGTGCTATTTGGGATAGCACGTCCGTCACTGAGGCCTGTGGAGTAGCGGTCTTACGTTGCTTTGCCGCTGGAAGCTCCGTGTACGTTGACTCCTGCATACTTCTCTTATGCGAACGTCCTGAGTCTACAGGCCTCGTGTCCCTGGCTACCAGATGGCGTGACCTGGTCGCCATGGAATCCCTGATTGGCGAAGCTGGCTGGATATCCGTGGTCATGTAGCCAAGGTGCGGTCGTGTGCGCTGCCGTGAGGATGAGGAAGCCTTATCGACAGTCTCTCCGGACTGTCTATATAACGGAGCGTCCCGGGCGGCGGACGTATGCTCCGAATGCGAAACGTTTTGTACCACAACATCTGGTCCCAGATGTTGTTGTACGAGAGACCTCTCTCGCTCGCAGCCCGGATGGAGCTGGACGAGCTAGGAACCGGACTAATAGGCTTCCTCCGTTCTCTCCTCTGATCCGTCGTCACTGGGTGTGCACTTTGTCTATTTATAGTGCTTGCATCACCCAAATCTCCTTCTTGGAGCTCAACGGACGAACCCGGCTGCCGAACCATTCGATGAATGGACGCTAAACCGAGCGAGCTAGCGGACGCCAATGCCGTCGATCCTACTAGGGACCTCTTAGGCAATTGACGTATTTCCATGAGCAATTTTGCCGCTAGCTCTTCATTTAACTGTGACGACGGAGGCACACTTTTGGAAGACATCACGGAAACATCACCCTGTTCTTGTTTCTCTGAAATAGAGATTGATAAACTAGAGTGACTCTGCGGAGAAAGAACCGGCATGGCCTTTTCCCCGCTAACAACATACCGTGACACACGTTTTCAATGTTTGTCATCCCAATTGACACATACTGAACAGGAGTTAGTGTGAGTACACTGACTACAATTAATACAATGATTATAAAAGTCAGAGGAAGATTTCCTCTTATTACAATTTGAACAGTATCCTTTCATTGTGAAAAGAATACAAAAAGTCCTAGTACTCGCACCAACCAGAGACAAAACAAAGATACATAATAACATGATCCATTAACATAGAAAAAATAATTGAAATAAAAAAAATTTTTTGAAAAAATATTTTTTCAGAAAAGCCCAAGTTTCTGAAAAGTAACGTTGACCCCCAATGGATCCCAAGAAGCCTAAGTGTGGACAAAAATTTTAAAAATATTTAAAAAAATTAATGCAACACTTACATATAATAATAATATATCTTGTTATGATTAAGCTAATACAAAGACAAGAAATCCCCCTCCACAGAGACTGTTGTCAATGTAAACAAGAAGTGTATAAACACCAGATACATGACTCCAGGCACTGATAACCATGGCCCGAAATCAGTAACCAATAACACACTATCTGATGCAAAACAGAGACTTCCAGGGAAGAAACTGCAGAACATCAGATGGTAGATGCAGAACACTACGCCTAAACACCCATGGGTGAGGACGTAAACATGGGGAAAAGAACAGAATTCATTCTGTTACCCAGCTAAAGCTCCCAAGAAATTTTAGTAATAATATTACAGAAAATATGCCAAAAGCATGGGAGAATAGCAAGGGGGGACTTAAAGGAAAGGGAGAGAGGAAACACTGAACAAGCAGTGTAACTTTACAGCAAGAATGACAACAACAGGCCCATGCCTCGAAATTAGGCAACATAACATAATTTCGTAAAAAAATTTTAAGTTACAGTCCTGATTATTTCCTGCCAATCATTTTTCATCTCCTCCTTCTATTTCCTCTTTAGATCCACCAATTCTCTAATATTTATGTGTCTGGCATCATTTAAACTGAGATTTACAAGCACAAATATCAGTCAGATGTGAACTGATGAAGGGCCAAACAAAGAATGATAATTGGCGCCAATTTCAAGACCTCCTTGACACTGTGCATGCGCAGTGGAGGGAAAGTATGGAGGACCATTTGGGACATGATTTTTTCGGTTTTAGATGCAAATTTTGGGGATTGGGGGGCAAAATTTGTGTTTGGCCCTAGATTTTTAAGAGTTAGCACCAGCTATGTCTGGGTCATTGGTACAGTATAAAACTAGAGGTACTGTGAGCAAACTCACAAAGTGATCCCCCCCCTCCCCCCCCCCCCCCCCCCCCGCTTCAGTATAAGTTAGATTATCTCCCCTTGGAAATGTCAGAACAGAATTTTATTGCTTCATGCACATCTTCATATGGAGTTCTACCATTGTGTAAAGTTTCATGAAAATTCTTCAAATGGTTTAGGAGGAGTTGTGCTTACAAGGATGGACAGACGGTATAAGTTAGATTATCTCCCCTTGGAAATGTCAGAACGGAATTATATTGCTTCATGCACATCTTCATGTGAAGTTCTTCCAATGTGTAAAGTTTCATGAAAATTCTTCAAACGGTTTAGGAGGAGTTGCGCTTACAAGTATGGACAGACGGTATAAGTTAGATTATCTCCCCTTGGAAATGTCAGAACGGAATTAAATTGCTTCATGCACATCTTCATATGGAGTTCTTCCATTGTGTAAAGTTTCATGAAAATTGTTCAAACGGTTTAGGAGGAGTTGCGCTTACAAGGATGGTCAGACGGACAGATTATCTCCCCTTGGAAATGTCAGAACGGAATTATATTGCTTCATGCACATTGCCATATGGAGTTCTTCCATTGTGTAAAGTTTCATGAAAATTCTTCAAACGGTTTAGGAGGAGTTGCACTTACGATGGATGGACAGATGGACAGATGGACGGACAGGGTGATTCCTATATACCCCCCCAAACTTTGTTTGCGGGGGGTATAAATATGATGTATAATACCAATAAGAATAAGCTTGTATTCAGAACTCAATACTGGTGACGCAAATACTTTCCGCATTCCGGGAGATTGGAGATGTAAGAGGCCGTCTCATGACTGAACGAGACTGCAGGTGTTCTCTTAGCAGGAAATACCCCTAGTAGACCCCTTTGAAGACCTACATCAGTGAGAAAAATTTTGGTCATTACTTTTGGTACCCCTCAACACCCCCACCCCCCACCCTGATACTTTTTTAAACCTCTCCATTAGATTCCTGATAAAAACATATCCCTAGTAGACCCCTTCGAAGACATATATCGGTAAAAAAAAATTGGGGTCATAACTTTTGGTGCCCCCCTACAACCCCACTCCACACACTTTTTTTAAACCTGACGATGACATCCGCCATAAAAAAGTACTCCTAGTACACCCATTTTGGACACTCGGGGTTGCCCCATATTCATTTCTATAGCAGGCAGACGACAGACAGACAGGCAGGCAGGCAGGCAGGCAGGCAGGCAGGCAGGCAGGCAGGCAGGCAGGCAGACAGACAGACAGACAGACAGACATTCTAAAATATAGTATAGATAGATTAATGATTAAAGGATGAGAATACAATATGTAATGATGGCAATGATGGAAAGAATTCCTCTCAGAAGTACCTATAAAAACAAAACCCATATATATGACATGCAAGGTTTGGTTTGAAGGGAAAGAGAAAATACTGATATATATTTGGAAAATTTATGTTTATTGCAGCAATCATGTTTTGGGCTTCCCCATCATTCATGGCTTGCCTCCTGAGCTTTTGCTTGCAGCATGAAAGTGCTTTTTTGGGAGTGAGACTCCACTAGAGTGACTGAAAACCATCTACTTCGGGAAAATTTCATCATAATTTCAGGGATTGCAAAAAATGAATTCGACAGGTATCACAGATCCATTGTGGTCCCTGGAATTGAGATTTACAAAGCAGACCTGGCAACCGAGTATTTTAAAAATATTTTTCAGCAAATCTAGTCATGGCTGCTTTGAAGCAGCCATGACTATATTTGATGAAAAATTCATCAAAATTTAACTCAAGGAATCATTGGTGAAACAATCCATTCACTTTTCATCGGGAAAATTTGATTAAATGAGTTCATATTATACTTATTTCGGTGGCAGGAGAAATACTGTCCTGGACAGGAATTTCCACCCGTCGCATACAAGGAGTTAAAACCCATGAAACATAATCCATTGTAGTTTAGTTCCTACATGTATGCATGTAATAATTTCAGATGGGAATGGGTGCTAACATATAATTCAGGAAGCCACGGTTATAAATAGATTAGATCCGATCTTTGGTACAATGCTCACACAGAGTTCAACGTTGAAAAACAATGTCTGTGTCAAAATATACTGTTTTCCCTGACAAACTCAGGGGTGACTTTTTTAAGCCTTTACCTAATGAATTGGCCGCATTCGTCTGCATAATAGAAAAAATTAGCAATTGTAAAAAAAATTATTTTTAAATTTAAAAAAAACCAAAACATATCATGTGACCTCCTCATTGGAACCATGGAACCTGACAACTAGGGAGATTAAAGCAAAGAGATCTTTGGGTGGCCTGCATAATAAAGAGAAGCCAGTATCTGAGTAGTAGATGGATGGCACTTATGAGGGTGGGGGAGGGTAGGTTTAAAACTGAGGTTGAGGGTGATAGGGGTTCGGGGAAAATAGGAAAGGTGGTGACAAGGAGTGCCAAAATGCTAATTTTTCAAAGTGTTTAACTGGTACAGTGGTAAATTATTTTTGGTAAGCAAAATTTGTTCAATGTCTTTGCCTTGTTACAATTTATTTTTTGCTTGTGGGCATGCCTGTGGGCACTCTCCCATAAATTGTAACAAAGCTAATCCTAACAGACTAAATAATATCACTTCAAAGATAACATGAAACACAGCACTGAATTTGAAGCCTTTCAGCTGTAGTACCTGCACTTCAGATAAAACCCAAATATGGCATCCAGCACTCTACCAGTTAAGGTCACTTCCTGTATCTAAGGCTATGTCAGGACTGTATCAGAAGTATACAGATAAGCAGCACTCTACCAGTTAAGGTCACTTCCTGTATCTAAGGCTATTTCAGGACTGCATCAGAAGTATACAGATAGGCAGCACTTTACCAGTTAAGGTCACTTCCTGTATCTAAGGCTATTTCAGGACTGCATCACAAGTATACAGGTAAGCTGACCCTATCCTTTATACCAGAGCTGTCCACTTCAAGAGGACTTTCACCCCAAGCACTGCTTACACAGTTTTATCTTATCAGTAGAACAGTTTGTTTAGTACAATAAACAAGCACTGCTTCACTTTCTGGGGCTCCCCACTCATGGTTCCCCCGATATCAGAGTACTATTTTAACACTTGTCAAGAACTTTTGACCATGATTTTCAAGTGCTATTAATTTTCATGTGAACTTAAAACACCATGAATGGCACAAAGAATTTCAACCTCAAAGGCCTGATTTATGATAAAACCCAACTAGCTAGATATATACCGTCCCTTGAGTGCAACAAAGTGCAATCTGCAATGCTACAGCATTGCAGATGGCCCCTTTGTTGAACTCAAGGGACAATATAGAGATCAAAGAGATGTGGTTTCTGAATGACTTTGTGACATCTCATGTAAGTGGGGTGGGTTATCATGAAACTTGACTCTGAGGTTACACGTTAACTGTTTTTAAGAACCTTTTTTTTGGGGGGGGGGGGCAGGGAGGAGGGGGGGGGGGGTAATAAAGTAATTTTCAAGGATAGAAAAGATAAAGAAGTTAATCCTTAACCATATGCACACTAAAGTCAAATGTATCCTTATTTTCAGCAGCAACCATTTCCCATAATGCAGTTGTAGAAATTACTCAATGTTATCTTGCCAGAGAGAGATTTTTCCAATCTGCAAAGAAATATTGTTAAATATAACTCCATTTTTACCTTTAGAAGTGAAGAAAGTTTGTTTTACAGGACATGAAAATCCAACTCAACTTACTGACAAGGCTCCAAGCACATGAATAAGAGAGAAGATAACTTACCAACAGTCACAGCCAGAGTACCAATACTTTTTAGAATTATTTCAAGGCACTTGTTCATCATCTGCTTATCTTGTAGGAACAGTACCATATATTCAGAACACATAGAAGGAAGACTGAAACCTGCAGATGACAACCACCTTTCAAGAAGAACCGACTTCCTGCAGAGAAAATTGTTAAATATAACCATAGTTGTGACAAATCATTTCCCCACGGGAAGAGCAATGAAAGTGTCAATGACACTGTAGCTTAACTTGTGTGTTGTGTTTGATGAAAAGGATAATGTTCAATGTTTATGAAAGGATTATGAAATAAGACAAGAATTGTGATAATTGGGAATATGTTCATTTCTGTTCCCTGTATGCTATGTTTTTGATAAAAATAATATGAGGTGTACACTGTACTAAAGAGATGAGGGGTGGGTTAATATGACCTCACAGTTAATGTATGTGGCCCTCACAGTTAATGTATATCAACGAAATTTACCAAGTTACAGTGAAATTATTCCAAAACGAGTCTTCCAATAAAGTTACATAAATCCCTTCATAAATATGGCCTGTAGACTGTGCTAAAGGTTTTCGGGCTTCGGGCCCTTAGCCATCAGTTTCCCAATTGCGTCCAAAGGGGACGTTCTCATCTAGACATTATATGAAGTCAACCTACCAAGTTACAATGAAATCCCTTCATAAATATGACCTGTAGACTGTGCTAAAGGTTTTTAAGCTTTGGGCTCGGGCAGCCATCATGGTTGAATGATCGCAACCAAAAGGGGACATTCTCATCTGGGCATCATCTGGAGTGATCCTACGAAGTTACAATGAAATCCCTTCATAAATATGACCTGTAGACTGTGCTCAAGGTTTTCGGGCTTCGGGCCCCTGAAGCCGTCACAGTTGACCAATCATGACCAAAAGGGGATGTCATCATCTAGGCATTATATGGAGTCAAACTAACAGGTTACAATGAAATCCTTCCATAAATATGACCTATAGACTATGCTAAAGGTTTTGGAGTTTTGGGCTCGGGCAGCCATCAAGGCCGAATGATCACGACCAAAAGGGTACGTTCTCATCTAGACATTATTTTGAGTCATCCTACCAAGGTACAATGAAATCCCTTCATAAAAATCACCTGTAGACTGTTCTAAAGGCTTTTGGGCTTCGAGCCCCTGTAGCTGTCACAGTTGCCCAATCGTGTCCAAAAGGGGATGTTCTCATCTAGACATTATATGAAGTTAAAGCTACCAAGTTACAATGAAATCCCTTCATAAATATGACCTGTAGACTGTGCTAAAGGTATTCGGGCTTTGGGCTCGGGCAGCCATAATGGTCGAATGATCGCAACCAAAAGGGGACACTCTAATCAGGGAATCATCTGGCGTGATCCTATGAAGTTACAATGAAATCCCTTCATAAATATGACCTGTAGACTGTGCTCAAGATTTTCGGGCTTTGGGCACCTGTAGCCGTCACAGTTGCCCAATCGTGTCCAAAAGGGGACGTTCTCATCTAGACGTTATATGAAGTCAACCTACCAAGTTACAATGAAATCCCTTCATAAATATGACCTGTAGACTGTGCTAAAGGTTTTCGGGCTTCGGGCAGCCATCATGGTTGAATGATCGCAACCAAAGGAGACAATCTCATCTGGGCATCATCTGGAGTGATCCTACGAAGTTACAATGAAATCCTTTCATAAATATGACCTGTAGACTGTGCTCAAGGTTTTCGAGCTTTGGGCACCTGTAGCCGTCACATTTCCCCAATCGTGTCCAAAAGGGGACATTCTCATCTAGACATTATATGAAGTCAACCTACCAAGTTACAATGAAATCCCTTCATAAATATGACCTGTAGACTGTGCTAAAGGTTTTTAAGCTTTGGGCTCGGGCAGCCATCATGGTTGAATGATCGCAACCAAAAGGGGACATTCTCATCTGGGCATCATCTGGAGTGATCCTACGAAGTTACAATGAAATCCCTTCATAAATATGACCTGTAGACTGTGCTCAAGGTTTTCGGGCTTCGGGCACCTGTAGCCATCACAGCTGACCAATCACGACCAAAAGGGGATGTCATCATCTAGGAATTATATGGAGTCAACCTAAAAGGTTACAATGAAATCCTTTCATAAATATGACCTTTTGCCTATGCTATGGGTTGTTGGGCATCAGGACTGAAT
Organism: Pictodentalium vernedei; assembly: GCA_031216915.1. Taxonomy (NCBI): domain Eukaryota; kingdom Metazoa; phylum Mollusca; class Scaphopoda; order Dentaliida; family Dentaliidae; genus Pictodentalium; species Pictodentalium vernedei. The sequence continues at coordinate 43,318,550 of CM062293.1, forward strand.
GATCGTGATCAAAATGGGATGTTCCCATCTAGACATTATTTGGAGTCATCCAACCAAGTTACAATGAAATCCCTTCATAAATATGACCTGAAGACTGTACTAAATGGTTTTCGGGCTTCGGGCTCGGGCAACCATCATGGTTGAATGATCGCAACCAAAGGGGACAATCTCATCTGGCCATCATCTGGAGCGATCCAACGAAGTTACAATGAAATCCCTTCATAAATATGACCTGTAGACTGTGCTCAAGGTTTTCGGGCTTCAGGCACCTGTAGCCATCACAGTGGACCAATCACGACCGAAAGGGATGTCATCATCTAGGCATTATATGGAGTCAACCAAACAGGTTACAATGAAATCCTTCCATAAATATGACCTTTTGCCTATGCTAAAGGTTTTTTTGGCTCGTGCACCCATCAAGGCTGAATGATTGCAATCAAAATGGGATGTTCTCATCTAGACATTATTTGGAGTCATGCTACCAAGTTACAATGAAATCCCTTCATAAATATGACCTGTAGACCGTGCTAAATGGTTTTCAGGCTTCGGGCCCCTGTAGCCATAACATCTGCCAAATCACGTCCAAAAGGGGACTTTCTCATCTAGACATTATATGAATTCAACCCACCAAGTTACAATAAAATTCCTCAATAAATATGACCTGTAGACTGTGCTAAAGGCTTTCAGGTTTTGGGCTCAGGCAGTCGTCACGGTTGGCAGACCACGCCCAAATGGGGAAATTCTCATCTAGACATCATAAAGAGTCATTCTACCAAGTTACAATGAAATCCCTCCATATTAAACATGACCTGCAAACTGTGCTAAAAGTTTTTGGGTTTCGGGCTTGGGCAGCCATCATGGTTGACAGATCATGCCCTACAGGGGACGTTCTCATCTAGGCATTATACAGAGGCATCCTACCAAGTTACGATGAAATCCCTTCATAAATACGACCTCTAGACTGTGCTAATGGTTTTCGGATTTTGGGCTTGGGCAGCCATACCGATTGACCGATCTTGACCAAATGGGGACGTTCTCATCTAGACATGACCCCAAACTTGCATATGAAATTTCGTGACAATCAGACAAGAACTGCGGGGTGTAGCCCGTGCTGAAGGAAAATGTGAACAGACTCACAGACTAATAGACTCACAGACTAACAGACTTCCGCACGCGTGATGGCAATAGCTTATCTTGACTTTGTCAAGTTAAGCTAAAAATGAAAACTGGCTGTAAAGGCATCCATTGTGGGTAGATGGGCTTAGAAACACATATCGTATATACTAGGGATTTATATAAATAAGATGTTACAGTCTGTTGGTTGTTGAAGACCTAATGCTAAGGCTTCAGAAAGTAAATTTTCTTTTGATTTGTTGGCTTCACGCATTTTTTAACCCTTTACATTACATGAAAAGCAGACAACACTTGCAAACAAAATTCTTCAATAACTAAATATTTTCATTTTTTGCATCCAAAACATTACTTATGATGTCTCATTGGAACGAGCTCATTGAGCTCATTCCAATGAGGGGTTATAAGCTATTTTTTTGAGACAAAAAGTGAAGGAAAAAAAATTAAAATTGAATGGTAATTTTTATTGGCATTGGCCATTTTGGGCTGTTATGTTGGGTAAAGGGTTAAAAAAAATTTACAGAGCCAAGTGTATAATGGTACAGAGTTAAAGACGAGCAATACAGACCCCCAGCACTATCAAAATGGACCCCCAGCATTACCAACAATAAGGACTGATCAAAATAAAATGAACAAACATAACAAGAGGCCCCACGGGGCCTGAAGCGCTCATCTTGTACAGAACACAATTTAAACAGAGTCCAAGAATGAGTCTACATTAAGCAAGCCATCTCCATAGGCTACACTGTCAACCCTTGAGTCCCTCAGGAGTGACAAAAATAATCTGGGCATCATGCCTTTTCTTCAGTTGATCATAAAGTAAAATGTAGAGCACCCCTATGAAGCCCCTTGATACAACCTATGTGGATTAATCTTAGTACCTCTAGAGGGTACTGAGTACAAAATTTTTAATTCTTCAGCAAAATGGCCAATTCCAGCTCCCATAGAAAGCCCAAATATTAACCCAGGCTCTTGATTTGAACACAGTTAAATCTGACTTCCCTAGAGATGTTGTGCACCGAATATGAAAACATTCTGACTGTTGGATCTGAAGAAGAGAAATTGTAAAGAAATTTCTTCAAATTGCACTAACTTCAAATTTGGGCTACCACAGCGAGTCCAAATATTAACCTATGGATCCGATTTGAACAAACTTGAATCGCCCCCCCCCCCCCACCCCCCTAGAGATGTTGTATACCAAATGTGAAAGCATTCTGACAAGTGAATCACAAGAAGATTTTTGAAGAAATTCCCTCATATTGTACTAAGTTAAATTTCGTGTTCCCATATGGAGCCCAAATATTAACCTAGGCACTCGAATTGAACCTGGAATCTGAAGCCCCCTCCCCCCCCCCCCCGAGATGTTGTATACCAAATATAAAAGGATTGCGACTGGTGGATCTGAAGAAGAAGATTTTTAAAGAAATTTCCTCATATTGCACTAAGTAAAAATTTGGGCTACCATAGTGAGCCCAAATATAAACCTAGGGATCTGATTTGAACAAACTTGAATCTGAGCCCCATAGAGATGTTGCATACCAAATATCAAAGCTTTCTGACTGGTGGATCTGAAGAAGAAGATTTTTTTAAATTACTCTCCATATTGAACAAAGATAAAATTTGGGCTTCCGTAGGAAGCCCAAATATTAACCTGGGGACTTGGTTTGAACAATCTAGAATTTGACACTCATAACAATGATGTATACCAAATATTAAAAGATTCTGAATGGTGGTTCTGAAGAAGATTTTTAAAGAATATTCCCCATATTACCCTATGTTAAAACTTTGTGCTCCTGTAGAGAGCCCAAATATGAACCAATGAGCTTTATTTCAACAAACTTTTATCTGACCCCCCTATGAATGCTGTATACCAAATATCAAAAGATTCTGATGATTGATTCTGGAGAAAAGATTTTTTTAAATTTTTGCAAATATGCTGAGTCAGCATTTTTTCGATGCCCATTACAGAACACCCTAACATAACCGATGGCAATTTTTTTTCACCATTCAATTCTACTGGTCATAAGGATACTTCATACCAAATAAAAGCTCTCTGTTCCGTGGGGTTTAGGAAATATGGGCGTTTGAAAATATTTCTATTTTTAGCTCCCTTGGTTCCCATGGGGATGGGGGAATTATTTTTTTTTGCATGGGTCAAGTACTTATGACCCAATACTACCACAAACCAAATTTGGTTCATACCGGACCATCGGTTCAGAAAATAGAAATTTTGAGCGGGGCCAAACATCTTACCCCTCCTATTACAAAGCCAAATATTACTTCACGAACTTCGTTTGAACAAACTTGATTCTACACCTCATATAGAAGCTCCATAGCAAATATCAAGTCATTGTACACACTGGTTCTTGAGAAGCAGATTTTAAAAATATTTTGGAGCATTTTCCCCCCACTCCCTCCCTATGGGGCTGGGCATGTTGAGTTGAACAAAAATGAAATGCCCCTTTGGGACCATCACTCACACAAACTTTCACTTGAATTGACCCAGTGGCTTTGGAGGAGAAGACCAAAACATGGTGTTGACGGACGACGGAGAGCGATGAGATTGGCTCAGCTTGACTTTGTCAAGATGAGCTAAAAAAGGGGGGTTTGGGTTCACTGGCAATCCCTTGCTGTAACTGAACCCCTCACTGAACACTTTCACTGGTGTCTTTCAAAATCACTATGCATTGTGACACTTTAAATTTTACCTTTTTTGGTTGATATATATTTATGTGAAACAAAGTATGATTAACTATTTAAACTCCCAGCACACTGCTGTTGAAATAAAATATTTCAACCTGAAATTCTTTCCCACAATGTAACTAGGAATTTAACCAATTCAAACTTGTTTGACAAAAATCATTGAGTTTTGTCAAACAAGATTGAAGTGGTTAAATTCCAAGATGCATTATGGGAAAAGTTTGTTGCACAAAATTTCAGTATTTTGACATCAGTGTGCCAGGGGTTAAAATGCAGAGTCTATTTTATTTATTATATTTGTTTTGTAAACATCCAGTTGGATCTGTTTTGCAGAAAATTGGAAATTTAAATTAATTTCTGAGTGATCCTTGCCGCCAAAATTGTATATTCTACCACTATCGCTACTTAAAAGCTGGTAAGTTTGTTCTCATAAACTAATGACTTTTTAGGTATTTCAATTTTATGAGGGAGGCTTTATTGGCCATTACTTTAGGTAAGGCCCCACAAAGTAGATCTTCTGTTTCTTAGGCCATTTTTTGTAAAACAGCATGTGGGCGGGCGTTTTTTTAATTTTATTTTTGTAAGTATTTTCTTGCGATCAAAAGTTCATGTTCTTGGTTTTATGTTTTTGGCCTCGAAATCTACACAATAGCATGGGCGGTGAGGTATTTCGTCCCTTGAGTGCAAGAAGACATTGCAATGCTTTAGCATTGGAAAGCCTTGTTGCACTCAAGGGACAAATTTATCAATTTTATTAACTTGGGTAAAATATCAGACATAAACCATTTAATTTTTATTTTTTTTAAGTTTGCATTGGTTATAAAAATTGAGCATGTGGCAGCTAAAAGGATCATGTTGGAGGGCCTAAAGAGTTAACATAAAAATACTGCACCTTTCTGTTACTGGATCAGATGTGGTAACACAGTGACATAAGATTTCCAAGCAAACTCTGGTGCCTTCCAGTATTTGAATACCTCTCGCCTATAATTGAATAAAAAAACATTTTTATTTTAAGAAATTTTTGTGTTACTGTACTGACCCGTATTGAAGCCCATAATGGTGATTAAGCCCACCCCCCAACTTTCTGCATTTCGAATTCAAGGTGCCCTCTACGTGTTTAAGCCCACTTCCCTAATTTCGAAAACCGCCAGTTCGCAGGTGAATTTGAAACGAAATTAGGTGAGTAACAATGTGTTGTCATTACCTGGAGGCTGGAAAACAAAGCAGATTTCCTTTTCCATCTAACGTTCAAGAAATTGATTGTACAATGCCTTGATATGTCAAAATGAGGTAAGTGGTTTTATTTTATTAAAATAAAATTCATTCCGAAGCAAAAATGATATTGTTTTTATTTTCACAAATTCCCTTTGCTGAATAATATCCACAAACTTGACAACATGCACCTTACTTGTCAATTATTCCAAAAACACGCCCATAACAGACTGAATAATTTATACATGAACCAGGGCGAGTTAAATGTATATTTTTACCAACTGAATTGTAATTGCTTTCTATTGTGTCGGGTTATTTTTGAAGACAGCTTGGGGGTGAATCCATACAAGAATCTATACAAGATGCAGATATTACAAATTATTGTGTACACAATTAGAAACAACCACTCGATCGAACAGAGGTTCTGTTTGTTTTCTTTATTATAATAATCGCACATGGCTGTGTTTACAACACAGTCACACACAAAATAAATGTCTTTAAAGTCTGCCGATGGTATTTGTACATGGCTTTTCCCACAATATGTATAAAACTTGGGCCAGGCAGTGACTGAATCATACAGTCATCGCAATGGAATCTAATAATAAATCAAGCATTTAAACTCGTTAAGTGGTAATTTCCTATAGAAGTATTAGCGTCAATACATTTTCTATAGTAAATTTCCTGGGTATTCCAGGGTACCACCGTAAGTGTAGACTTTATGTGAATTTTCCTCCAACAGTCAATCCCCATATGTGTGCCACAGTGATGAAACCCTCGAGTATTAAGAGAAACTATCATGAAAAGTGTATTGACTTCAATATATCCCATAAGCGTACTCTATAAGGATGGCACCCTGGAGGATTACAGGAAACTACTATAGTAGTTTACCAAAGTAGCCCCTGGTCGGGGGAAAAGCAGCAGTCCAAGCAGACATTGAACTGTTGATGTGATTTTCACAAAATTCAAGCGCAAATATATTCCAACTGGCTATTAGATCACTGCCGCTCAAGAATGTTGTGAAAGTTACAGATCTACTTGAAATTTCCAACCAGGACGTTCATGATGGGGGGGGGGGGGGGGGGTTGGTATTGAGTCAAGAGTGGGTGTAACTTAGGGAGAATAAGTATTGTAATGAATATGAAAATGAGCGAGTCCCTCAGGTGACATGGAAAGAAAAAAAAAAAATCTTAATTCCTGTGAACGAACTTAATTTGTACCCGGTGTGAATTCGCATAAAATGATAATTTTTTGTTTCTTTGCATGTCACCTGAGGGGCGAGTTCACGCACGTACATCTTTGTGGTTTGTGCTATTTTGGGCATTTTTTTAATCACTTGTTTTATTTTATATTTGCATTATTCTTTTGATGTCTCATTGAGTAATTAGTGTTATTGAGTAATAACAAAGATAAAACTGGGTTCGTTATATTGTTATTTTGTCACTTCAAGTGGATTCCCTCTGATGAGATTGTATAGTTGGCTTGTTTGGGCGTTTAATTTGCTGGTTTTCATCCTTGTTTGCACGTGATGCAATTTCCAGAGACAACAATGTTTCCTGAAAAAAATCCAAACAACACACGTGGATTTTATAAAATTTTATTCACACAGCGGCTGAAATATGAGTAAATATATTAAAATAAATGAACACTGAAAGTAAAACATGTTACATACTCATTGGTGATTTGACAAATGATACTGAAAACCAATGTTGATTTTGTATTTCGTTCATAAAGTGATTGATGTGGGATCGTCATTTTATCAGTATCGTTTATCACGAAAAAAGTCTCAAGTCTTCATGTTTAAGCCCAGCCCTCAATTTGTTCTCAACCCACTGCAAGCACCCCGTGGGCTTAGACACAGGTCAGTACAGTATTGGTATAAATTTGAATATTCCATCTAGACACCTTCAAAGAAATATAATTTATCACATAATCACCACCAAACAGCCCATCACAGAAAATATCTTTCATCACACGTCTAATATGAGAATGATGTCAGAATTTAACATTGACTTCATAACGTTGTGCATTGGTTTGGGAAGTAGAATTGAATTAATCTTCTCATATATTTCATTAAATGATTACCTAATACAAACAGCAGATGACAATTGAAAATAAATACATTTCCTGAATAAGTAAACATTTTCATTTTTTGCCTTGGAAACATAGCTCATGACCCCACATAGAATGAGCTCGAAGAGATTGATCCAATAAAGGGCCTTAACCTGTGTTTTCAAGGTAAAAGTTGACAAAATAATAAAATTTGTTTGTCATTTTTTGTGAATAGCACTGGCCAGTTTAGTAGTTGCATTTGGTAAAAGATTAAATTACACATTACTGGATAGAAGAATTTCAAATTTGTCACGAATTGACATGAAATTTCTGAACCTCATTCACTAAAATCGATTTGAACCTTGGTTCTGGTTGAATTTAGTGAACTTGGTTAAAAAATTCTCTATATACAATACCTACAATACGTCCCCTGACAAAGTGTGCAATCTGAGGTATTTGAAAAAAAAAAATGAATTTTTCGAAGTCGAAAAAGGGACAAAACTCTGGCAAACAATGTTGGACCAAACCCCGATTTGAACTTGACCTGTGGTTTATGTTGATACACCTATATACCAAATTTTATTTGAATCAGTCAACAACAACTAAAGTTCTCATCGGGAAACCTCCAAAAAATTAAATTAATTTTCCAAGTCCAAAAAGGGGCATAATTCTGTAAAAACTATTGGATCACACCCCGATTCGAACTTGACCTGTATTTTATGTTGATACATGTACACACTAAATTTGATTTGGCCAACTATAACTTAAGTTATAGTCGGGAAACAAAAAAAAAATGAATTTTTGAAGTAGAAAAAGGGGCACAATTTTGGAATAAATTGGCGGACCGCACCCCGTTTAAGACTTGACCTGTATTTTTTGTTGATACACCTACATACCAAATTTCGTTCGATTTGGCCTACGATAACAGAAGTTATCATCGGGAAACCAAAAAAAGTTAAAAAATTTATAGTAATTTATATATTTTTTATACTTACCAATGACCCAGACATAGCTGGTGCTAACTCTTAAAATATAGGGCCAAACACAAATTTTGCCCCCCAATCCCCAAAATTTGCATCTAAAACTAAAGAAAACATGTCCTGAAAGGCCCTCCACACTTCGCCCCTACTGCGCATGCGCAGTGTCAAGGACGTTCCGAAATTGGCGCCATTAATCATTCTAATAACCAGTGCCTGGTAAGCGCTATGTACTCAGCGGGGAGGCAAGAGTTCCCAACTCCTGGGAGGGCCATCCCCGTCTGGGTCATTGGTAAGTATAAAAAATATATAAATTACTATAAATTTTTTAACATTTTTATACTGTACCAATGACCCAGACATAGCTGAATAGTAAAAAGGCTGGAGGGCCAAGAACATAGAGCAAAATGGAATACGCTCAATAAAATAAAATAGAGTCATCCCCTGTAGGGAAAAAGAAGTAATAGGCCTTACATGTATCTTTCTTATTTATGATAAATTAGAAAGATACAACACCTTCCAAAATTGAGCTTCATACATCCATGTACTCTATTAATATCCAATATAATCCTTATACTAATAATTTTTAAAGTAAGCCAATAAATAAAGTAAGACTAGAGAATAGAGACTCTTATACTCCTAAAAGTGTCTGAGGATTGCATAATCATGTCAGTTGACATATGCAATATTCAAAAGCTATACTTTAAAAACTAAGACTTGAATGAATTTTAAAAACCTAAACTTCTCACTAAACAACCATCCCAATAACAGCTCAGAATTACTAACTCCGGAGGAGGTATCCTCTTGTTTTCATAGTAAAACAGGTGACCCAAGGGAACACCCTCCCCCCCCCCCTTTTTCTTGCCCTGGGTCAAATAGCCCAGAGCGAAGAGGGCAGCCGAACGGAGACACTGCCGAAACAGACAGCCTACCTAGCTATAGTAGCAACTGTTAAGTGAATGACATTCTGAGCAGTAGATAATAGACCTAACAATAGAGGCCTCCAGAAATGGACTCGATATTTCTAAGATAAAATTCATGAATGTGGATGGCTGAGCGCAATGAGCGGCCTTCAAAAATCTATAATAGCGACACTATTAATGTAAGCCCAAGAAGTAGAAGAACTCTTACTTCATGAGCCGAAATCTTAAGCACAACTGCTAAGTCAATGATATACCATAAGCAGTACCGATAATTAATAGAATCCATTAACAATAAAATGGAGCGTAACATCCTTCTACTAGACATCAAAGACAGAAGAAGCTTACGCCCATAGTAATAAACAGATATCTGTTTATAAATACATAAACTGTACCTGGAAAGAGTAAAGGCCTATGCCCATACGAAGACGGAAGGACCTTAAAATAATAGGTTCCGGATAATAGGAGCCTAACTCTTATGCAACAATCCAACCTAAATAGTAACGGAAATAGTGATTCCGAAACTACAAAAGTGAAAATCATCCATCGATAGTGCATGAAACTCACTGACTCTACAGTAAAAGAGAAACCAACAGAATTACTGTCTAAAAGGTCAGAATTTGAAAACTACTGTTTCCAGAGGCTCAAATGATTACTTAGCTAAATAAGAACCGAAGTTAAAATCCGTATAGGAATTTAATCTAAAGATTCTAAGTCCATTTATCAAAATGTTACTAACTGACTTAGATAAAGAGACAAAAGACTCAATTGTAAACTATCGTAGAGTGCATAGGTATGAGGTAACATAAACCTATAACCTAAATAATAACAGGCTGCAGTAGATCTTGTGAAACAAGTATACTAAAAAATAGCAATGAGTAGTATGGAGGGATCAACAATATGAACCTAAGGATCCCTACACTACGACGGAAGAGCCTCCACTTTAGCCGCATAGAATAGCGAAGAAGAGGATCTCCTATAGTAAGAAATCGCGTCCAAAGCTCGTCCAGTACAGTGCTTACAATGCAATACGGACCACACAACGGAATACATGAAGGTTGCGACCTTGCTGGTTGTGATAAAGATGACACGATTTACCCAGTGAAAAAAGATCCTCACATAGAGGAAGATTTCACGATAAGACCCACAGTAGACAAGAGAGTAAATTACTCATGATCTCTGTGAAGATAGAGATGCTATCAACAGAAATGTATTGTGGTTGTTTATCTTAGCAATACCTGCTGAAACAACAGCGCCGGAGGATACGCGTATCCTATCCTTTCGTCCTATAGATCAATAGAGCGTTAACAACATTAGCTCAGAGATCTGGACAAGCCAACACATACGTCTGCAATTGATTAGCAAGCTGTGTCATAAATAAATCATCATTGGGCGCTCCCATAGATAGCAAATCTGATTGAATACTTGTTTGTTGAGAGTCCATTCCGACAGCAACAAGCGACCCGTAAGAGAACGGAAGTCCAATAAAACAATCAGACGACCCGGAATATGACGGACCAAAACTGAACTTGGTGTACTATAACCAACAGACGGATTCTTTCCATTAAATTGAATAACAGAAACGAAAGAGTGCCTCCCTGGTTCCGGAGATACGCCACTACTGTCGAATTAAAGGACAGGAATTTGGGCATGCGTTTCTGAATAATGTTCATGCAATGATATAAAGCAAGCCTAAAAAACATTATTCCGCGGAAGAAAACTGATTGCTAAGAGACTGCGGAACCCAAAGACCCTGGCACTTCAAATCCGTAGGGATCAGTATTATATCCCAATCTGTTTGACTGGCAACCGTCATAACAGCCACACTCGGGTCCGGCAACTGCGGTGGCACTCTCTGAGTCAACCACCGAATGTTTGCCCCAGTCTGAATCTCTTGTAACACTAGATAGACAAGAGAACGTGTAATTCGAGCAATTCATGGATTGCCGAAAAGTTGCCGTCGAAGAGAAGCTCCTCCGAGAACGAAGCGACTCTGAGAGAGTTCTTAACCTTACTATCCACACGTGTGGATGTAGCTAGGGCTGCGTCACGTCTAACTAACTCCAATCAGCCACTGAAGGGCGGAGTTATACGTGAACAAACTACTGCCCTCAAAAGAAATTACATTGAGAATAATATCCCGTAAATCTTTTCTTGAAGACGTAATGATAACGCCTCAGTAAGGCAGATTACGTATGATAAAGCGTCTAAGTTAAGTCTACTATACATAATGTCGTTCCCAACATTGAAATTGGAAAAGACATAAACGGCGAAAAAGAATATATGCAGTCTTTAATCACACCGTCTAGACGCATATGAACTCTCGGTATGCCCTGCTCTGCCAAAATAAACTATTCGTATAAATGATAAAATGGCAGAAATGAGCAACGCGGACAAGAAACTAAACTATCATGCTTAGTAGCAGGCTTGTATATATATATATAGCGTCGAAAAATAAAACACATGTTGTAATGACAATATTGGACTGCGTCGGTAAGTCAGGGACAATGTCCCTGAACCGATCGAAAAATCCGAGTCCAATGACGCTATAAGTCTCTTATCCAAGATCGCAGCAATGAAGTCCGAAATAACAATCACTGGAAGATAATGCCAGAAGATATGAAAGGCATCTTCCGATACTACTAAAGGGAAAACTCGAAATCTTTCGAATCCCTTTCGCCATCCTGTCGGACCCTATAAAGCGTTCGGTCGTCCGTAGCTGATGCAACCGCGGACCGCACCGACCCAGCGCCGTCGGATAATTCCTGATTCGACCGAGAAACTGTTAATTGCTGGGATGCTGCGAAACAACTGTGCTAACTCGGATAGCATGTCCGTCACTGAGGCCTGAGGAGAAGCAGTCTTACGACGCATTGCCGCTGGAAGCTCCGTAATCGTTACCCCGTGCATACTACCAATATGCGAGCGAACGGAGTGTATAGGCCTCGTGTCCCTTGGCTACCGGATGGCGCGACCTATTCGCCGTGGAATCACTGAATGCCGAAACTGATCAGATACTCGAGGTCACGTAGCCAATGTGCGGTCGTGTGCCCTGCTGTGAGGATGAGGAAGCATTAAGGACAGTCTCTCGGACTGTCAATATAACGGAGCGTCCCGACCGACGGACATATGCTCCGAATGTAAAATATCTGAACCACAACATGCGGTCTCCTATGTTGTTGGATGAGAGAGGGACCTCTCTCGCTCACAGCCCGGACGGACCTGGACCAGCCAGGAACCGGACTAACAGGCTTCCTCCGATCTGTCCTCAATCTGCTGTCACTGGGTGAGTACTAAAGTAATTAAAGTGCTCGCATCACCCAAATCTCCTTCCTAGACCGCAACGGACGAACCCGGCAGCCGAACCATTCGATGAATGTACGCTACACCGGGTGAGCTAGCGAATGTCACTCCGTAGGCGATAGACATATTCCATGAGCACTTATTGCCGCTAACTCTTCATTAACTATGACGACAGAGGCACACTTTTGAAAGACATCGCCATAACTCTTCGAACAAGAAACCACAAATGCTTGGTTAGCAAGCATAAAATAATAATATATATATAGCGTCGTTCAATAATTCGAAAGTTTGTGTGACATTATTGGACTATGTCGGAACTGAGGGACGATGTCCCTGAACCGAACCAAAAATTACTAAGTCCACCGACGCTATCAGTTTCTTATCCGGCATCGCAGCATTCTGGTCCGACGAAAGAAGCTGTAGAAGACCAAGTCAGATGACATACACAACAGCATATGTTGTTCCGAAAGGGAAAGCTCGAAATCCTCCGAATCCCTTTCGGTATCCCGTTGGACCGGATGAAACTTTTGGATGTCTGTACCCGCTTCCGCGGAGCGTCCCGACCCAGCATCGTCGGATAAAATATATGCGACAGATTCAGTTGATGCTGGGATGCTGCGATAAACTGTGCTATTAAGGAAAGCACGTCCGTTCCCGAGGCCTGTGCAGTAGCGGTCTTACGATGCATTGCCGCCGGAAGCTCCGTGTACGTTGACTCCCGCACACTTCCTATGCGAACGTCCGGAGTCTGCAGGCCTCGTGTCCCTGGCTACCGGATGGTGTGACCTGGTCGCCAAAGAATCCTTGATCGGCGAAGCTGGTAATATATCGGCGGTCACGCAGCCAAGGTGCGGTCGTGTGCGCTGACGAGAAGAGGAAGCCTTAGCAGTCTCCGCGGACTGCCTATACAACGGAGCGTCCCGAGCGACGGACGTATGCTCCGCTTGCGACACATTTTGTACCACAACATCTGGGGCCAGATGTTGTTGAACGAGAGAGGGGCCTCTCTCGCTTGCCGTCCGGATGGACCGGAACGAGCTATGAACCGGACTAAAAGGCTTCCTCCGTTCTCCCTCCGATCCGCCGTCACTGGGTGTGCATTAGGTTAATTTATAGTGCTCGCATCACCCCAAAATTCCTTCTAGACCGCAACGGACGAACCCGGCTGCCGAACCATTCGGTGAATGGACGCTACACCGGGCGAGCTAGCGGACGTCAAAGGCCGTCGAACCTACTAGGGTCCTCTTAGGCAATTGGCGTATTTACATGAGCACTTTTCCGCTAGCCCTTCATTAATTGTGACGACGGAGGCACACTGTTGGAAGACATCACAGATACATCACCCTAATCTTGATCGTCTGAAATAGAAATTGATAAAGTAGAGTGACCCTGCGGGGAAAGGACCGGAGAGTCCAGATCCCAAAAACATACCGTGACATACGCTTCCCATATTGTCATCGAAATCATACGATACAGAACAGGAGTTAATGCGAGTACACTGACCACATATAGAATGATAATAAAGTCAGAGGAAGACTTCCTCTTAAAACAATTGATCAATATCCTTTCAATGTGAAAAGAAAACAAGTCCTGGTACTCGCACTAATCCCTGGCAATCAAAATACATAATAATAATATGATCCATTAATATAGAAAAAATAATTGAAATCAAAATATTTTGAAAAAATATTTTTTCAGAACAGCCCAAGTTTCTGAAAAGTAACGTTGAGCCCCAATGGATCCCAAGCCTAAGTGTGGACAAAAATTTTAAAAATATTTTAAACAATTTATTCAACACTTACGAACAATAATAATGTATCTAGTTATGATTAAAATAACATCAAGATATTATTTTTTAGAAATCCCCCCCTCACACAGAGGGCTGTTGTAAATGTAAACAATGAGTGTAAAAACACTAAAATAAGACTCCAGGCACCCAGGCCCAAAATCAGTTACCAAAAATACACTATCTGATGCAAAACAGAGACTTCCAGGGAAGAAACTGCAGAACATCAGATGGTAGATGCAGAACACAACGCCTAACCACCCGTAGGTGAAGACGTAAACATGGGGAAAAGAACAGAATTCATTCTGTTATTCAGCTAAAACTCCCAAGAAAAATTTAGTAATAATAATTATAAAAACTATGCCACAAGCATGGGAGAATAGCAAGGGGGACTTAAAGGACAGGGAGAGAGGAAAACACTTAAAAAAACAGTGTAACTAAATAATCAGAATGACAACAAAATGGCTGCTGCCTTGAAAATAGGTAACTTAAAACAATTTCATTAAAAAATTTTAAGTTACAGCCCTGATAATATTCTGTCACACATTTTTTTCCTCTCCTCCTTCTCTATCCTCCTTAGAATCACCATTTCACTAATATTTATGTGTCTGGCATCATTTAAACTGAGATTTATAAGCACAAAGATCAGTCAGATGTTAACTGATGGAGGGCCAAACTTAGAATGATTAATGGCGCCAATTTCGGAACGTCCTTGACACTGCGCATGCGCAGTAGGGGCGAAGTGTGGAGGGCCTTTCAGGACATGTTTTCTTTAGTTTTAGATGCAAATTTTGGGGATTGGGGGGCAAAATTTGTGTTTGGCCCTATATTTTAAGAGTTAGCACCAGCTATGTCTGGGTCATTGGTACAGTATAAAAATATAAATTTTTGAAGTAGAAAAAGGGGCAAAACTCAGGCAAAAATTGTTGGAACGCACTCCGATTCAAACTTGACCTGCATTTTATATTGATACACTGACATACCAAATTTCATTTCATTTGGCCAACTGTAACTAAAGGTATCATCGGGAAACCAGAGTGGGATAGACAGACGGACGATCACATGGACAGACTCTGGCTATTTCAATAGTCCCCGCGAAAAAACGTTTTCGGGGGACAGAAAAACCTCAACAAACAGAAGTATTCAACTTACAGGAGTTTCATCATTCTTGTGTATACTTGTGAAAAAATAATCATTCATTGTAATATGTCCTGTTTCCAAGAACTCATGGAGTTCTGTCAAACAAAATATAATTAACAGATTAAACGCTAACAAGGGATGTGGGATGGCCAAAGAGGTCTATAAGTGTGCAGTATCAGTGGTTGTCATAAGAAATTCTTTTATAGATCACACCCTGCCATGATATAGCCTTTGATGATGATGTGGCACCAATAAATAAATAGATTTATCTCACAATCGGGGCGTTTTTGCACTGTTACGCAACTAAAGTTTAATGTATCTGGGCCCTTGTTTCGAATCCGTATCAAGGACCCCTGATACAAGCCTGTGATTCTGCTGTTGCCAAAACAACAAGGAAGCTCATTTCAGATTTTCAATGTTCTATTAGTGTTTGAAGACTCACATTCGCAAGCAGAGTTGCAGCTGTAGTTTGCTGTAAATTGTGCAAAACTCCTTCTATAACCGATTAACAGGATCCTTTTAAATATAATAAACTTTACACCAAGAGAAACATTTAATTCATCAGTTATTACTGCAATTAACAATCAAATTCACGTTGACAAAATACATGTTACATCAATTTTGCAAAAGCACAGTGAATCCCAGCGACAAGGAATTTCTCAGAAGCGTGACGTCATTCTACTTTTAAATTAGCATTCTTTCACCCACTGCGAAAAAGAAGTTAAAAAATTTATAGTAATTTATATATTTTTTATACTTACCAATGACCCAGACTTAGCTGGTGCTAATCTCCTTAATTCAGGGCCAAACACAAATTTTGCCCCCCCAATCCCCAAAATTTGCATCAAAAACCGAAAAATACATGTCCTATATGGCCCTCCATACATCGACTCATTCTTACAACCAGTGCCTGGTAAGCGTTATGTACTCAGCAGGGAGGTATGAGTTCCCAACTCCTGGGAGGGCCATCCCCGTCTGGGTCATTGGTAAGTATAAAAAATATATAAATTACTATAAATTTTTTAACATTTTTATACTGTACCAATGACCCAGACTTAGCTGAATATTAAATAGGCTGGAGGGCCTAGGACATAAAGGAAAATCCAATAAGCTCAATTATGTATAATAGAATATCCTCTCCAGGAGAAAAGAAGAGATAGGCTTTACATGTATCTTTCCTATTTATAATAAAGAAGAAAGACACAACACCGATCAGTAATTGAGCATAATAATCAATGATCTCTATTAACATCCAGTATAACCCTTTATACTAATATTTTTAAAGGTAAGCCAATAAATAAAGGAAGTCCAGAGAAATGAGACTCTTTATATTCATTAAAAGTGTCCGAGGATTGTATATTAACGCTCGTTTGACACATGACATATACAAATGCTTCACACCGAGCTACACTTTAAAAATATTACATGGATGATTAAACATTATCTTTACACTTTAAAACCATCCTGGTACCGACTCGGAATTACTGACACAGGGGGAGGTATTCCCTTGCTTTTCACTATAAAGCAGGTGACCTAAGGGAACACCCACCCCCCCCCCCCACCTTCCCCTTGCCCTGGGTCAAATACCCCAGAGCGAAGAGGGCAGCAGGACAGAGTCACTGCCGGAACAGAAAGCCTACATAACTATAGTTGCAACTGTTTAGTGGACGATATTCTGAGCAACTGATAACGGACCTAAACAATGGAGGTCTCCAGAAATGGACTCAATATTTCTGAGAAAAAAATTAGTGAATGTGGAAGGTTGAGACCAATATGCAGCCTTCATTAGATCAGTAATAGCAATACAATTAGCATAGGCCCAAGAAGTAGAAAGAGCTCTTACTTCATGAGCTGAGATCTTGAGTGCCGACTGCTGAGAAGAAGATAATTTTTCATAAGCAGTTCGAATAGTTAATTGAATCCATCTAGCAATAGAATGGACCATAATATCCTTTCTATTAGGCATCAAAGACAGAAAGAAACGCTTACGTCCCTTTCTGATGAACTCAGACCTACGTCTGTAAATACGTATTGCTCTAACAGGACACAGTAGAGGCCTACGCCCATCAGATGATGGAAGGGCCATAATAATAATAGGTTCAGGATACTTATTAAGAGCCTGATTCTTAGCCAAAAATCCAACATTAGTGGTAAAGGTAATAGTATTACCGACACTACGGTAGTGAGAATCCTCCACAGATAGTGCATGAAGCTCACTAACTCTTCTAGCAGAAGAGAAAGCTAAGAGAAAAGCTGTCTTATATGTTAAGAATTTGAAGTCAACTGTGTCAAGAGGCTCAAAAGGCGCTTCTTTTAGCTTAAGAAGAACCCAGGCCAAATTCCACTTCGGAATTAATCTAAGGGTTCTAGGTCTATTTATCGAAAAATTTCTAACTAACTTAGATAAAGAGACATTAGTTCCAATCCTCAAGCTATCATGATGTGCATAGGTATCAGATAGCATAGACCTATAACCCTTAATGGTGATAGGCTGCAGATTAATCTCATCAAAAAAGTATACTAGAAAGTTTGCTATGTCTGGAATGGAGGGATCATAAATATCTACTGAATGATCCTCACACCACTGACAAAAGACCCTCCACTTAGCAGCATAGTTTAGCGAAGAGGAGGTCCTCCTGCTGTTAGAAATCGCGTCCACTGCTCGTCCTGTAAAATGTTTTCCGTGCAAGAAGGACCGCACAATGGAAATACGTGAAGGTTTAGACCTTGCGGATTGTGATGGAGGATGCGCGATTTCCCTTGCGAAAGAAGATCTTCCCGTTGAGGAAGCTTCCTCGGCATGTCCCACAACAGACACCTGAGTAGATTTATCCACGGTCTCTATGGACCAGGAGACAGAGATGCTACCAACAGAATCTTGCATTGCGATAGATTTATCTTGAGCAATATCTGCTGAATCAACGGCACTGGAGGATACGCATATCCTATCATTCCGGCCCTAGAGATCGAGAGAGCGTCTACTGCAAACGCTCGAGGATCCGGACAAGGTGACACATACGTCTGCAACTGATTGTTGAGATGTTTCGCAAATAAATCTATCATTGGCTGTTCCCATTGGTAGCAAATCTGATTGAATACTTGCTTGTTGAGAGTCCATTCTGACGGCAACAGGCGACCCCTCCGTGAAAGGGAGTCTGCTAAGACGTTCAGACGACCCGGAATATGACGGACGGAGAGAAGAATCTGATGTTCTAGTACAAACAGAAGAATTCTTTCCGTTAGATTGAGCAACGGAATGGAATGAGTGCCACCTTGGTTCCGAATATACGCAACTACTGTCGTATTGTCGGACATAATTTGCACATGTGCATTCTGAATAACGTCTATCCAATGACGTAGAGCAAGCCAAATCGACATCATCTCTTTGATGTTGATGTGCTTGCTTAGAAACTGCGGATCCCAAAGACCCTGGCACTTCAAATCCGATGGGCTCAGTGTCGCGCCCCAGCCTGTTTGACTGGCATCTGTCATAATCGTAAAGCTCGGATCTGGCAACTGCAGTGGAACTCCCTGAGTTAACCACTGTATGTCTGCCCAAGTCTGAATCTCTTGTTTCACTTGGCTTGACAAGAGTATGTCCGTTTCGAGCGAATGAATCTTCACTCTCCAATTCTGAGTCAGATAGACCTGGAGAGGACGAGTGCGTAGCCGCCCCATCGGAATGAGATCCGAGGCAGCTCCGCACAGACCTATTAGTCTCATGAATTCCTTCGCTGACACTTTGTCTGAGTGAAGACAATAGCGAGCATAACAAATTACTAATTTCGCTCTGGTTAACGGCAGACGAACGAGATTGTTGTGCGTCTCGAAGCTCATTCCCAGGTGGGTGAATGACTTGGACGGCACCAGATCTGACTTCTCTTCGTTTACTATGAAACCGAGACGTCGGAGCAATAGAAGCAGATTGTGCATGTCGTTCTGAAGCGTTAACTCGTTGCCGTATCTCTGAAGAATATCGTCCAGGTAAGCCGACGTTACCGCAGACGAATGAGCTCGGAAATGAGTCATTACCGAGTTCATTACTCGAGTGAATGCCCAGGGCGCTAGATTCAGACCAAAGCACATCGCTCGGAACTGATAAACAACACCTAGGACAGCGAAGCGAAAATACTTTCCGAACGCCGGATGTACCCTGACGTGAAAGTATGCATCCTTGAGGTCTATGCTCGCAGCATAGTCGTTCACTCGAATGCTCGCTCTGACCGATCGAATGGTCTCCATATAAAACTTTGGAGCCACGATCAGCTTGTTTATCCAGCTTAAGTCGATCACTGGACGGAACGAGCCGTCTGGCTTCAGAACCAGAAAAAGATGGCTGTAGAAACCTGGAGATTCCTGGTTTTCTACGACCTCTATCGCGTTCTTCGTTAAAAGAGACTGGACTTCTGATAGAAGTGCCGTTCTTTTCTGACAATTTGACAGAAGCTGAGTCCATCTTGGACTTCGAGTTAATGGAGGCTTGCCTTTGAAGGACAGTTTTAGTCCTTCTGAAATAACCCCTAGAACCCAAGGGTCCTCCGTAATTGATTCCCAATTGCTTGAGAAACTCGACAGTCTTCCGCCCACCGGAACGCGACAGAGGTCTAGACCATCACTTCCTGGATCCGCGAGGCTTGCGGTAGGAGAAA
This sequence comes from Pictodentalium vernedei, assembly GCA_031216915.1. Classification (NCBI taxonomy): domain Eukaryota; kingdom Metazoa; phylum Mollusca; class Scaphopoda; order Dentaliida; family Dentaliidae; genus Pictodentalium; species Pictodentalium vernedei. The sequence goes on from CM062293.1 coordinate 43,338,417, forward strand.
CCATGTCCTCCGCGACCCGCACCTCACCCCGTCGGCCTAGGGTTATTTCGGCCAGCATAACGGCCCCTAGTCGAGTCGCTACTCTGCCGGTCTCTAGAGTAAGACCTAGAGGACGCACAGGAACCTCTATAGGAACTTCCCCTGGACGAACTCGTCCCGGAAGTGCCTGGCCTACTCCTGTCTGCTGGTTCCGATTTCTTGGAAGCAGACTTAAACAACAGAGAGTCTGAAGCTTTCTTTGTTAATTTATCATATATATCAGAAAGCTTGCCACTGAAGAGAAACTCTCCAGAGACCGGAGCGACTCTAAGAGAGTTTTTCACCTTACTGTCCACACGTGTGGAAGTGGCCAAGGTCGCGTCACGTCGAGCTAACTCCAGATTTGCCACTGAAAGGGCGGAGTTATAAGTGGAAAACGCTATGGCCCTGGACAGAACTCTTAAAGACGTTTGTACGTCTTGAAATTCAGGTTCTTCAAAGCGTAATGACAACGCTCTAGTAAGGTGATCTGCGTAGGAAAGAGCGTCTAAACTAGCTCTGTTAGACGATATCGTCGTTTCCATCGTAGACGACGGAAGTGACATAGACGACGGCATGGATATATCAAGGTCTTCAGCCTGGTCGTCTAAACGCAGAGGAACTCTCTGGATGCCTTGACCTGCCGTATCAAACTTGTTCCTTTGATTGATAAACGGCAGCTGTAGAGCAGATGCCGGTAGGAAGGCTGACCTGCCCGTCTTGTTGGCAAGTTTATCAATAGCGTCATTCAATAACTCAAAAATCCGAGAGACATTCTTGGATTGTGACGGAAATTCCGGGACAATGTCCCTAAACCGATTAAAAAACTTGGTGTCCAGTGGTGCTATCACCCTCCTATCCGGCTGCGCAGCATTTTGGTCTGGCGGAACAACTTCTGGAAGGTAATACCGGATGAATTCTACGGCTATTTTATGTTGTTCCGAAAGGGAAATATCTAATTCATCAGAATCCCTTTCGCCATCCTGCCGGACCTCATGTAAATCATGTAAATCTCGGTCGTCCGCACCGGATCCAGCGGCGGAACCTACCGACCCAGCATCTTCTGACATTTCATGTTCCGACAGAGGCTCTGACGGTTGCTGGGATGCTGCGATTAACTTTGCTATCTGTGATAGCACATCCGTTACAGAGGCCTGGGGAGCGGCGGTCTTACTGGATTTAGCCGCCGGAAGCTCCCTGGACGTTGCATCCTGCATACATCTCTTATGCAAACGTCCGGATGAAGAAGGCCTCGAATCCCTGGCTACCGGATGGCATGACCTGATCGCCGAGGAATCCCTGGTCGGCGAAGCTGACTGTAATTCACTGGTCACATAGCCAAGGTGCGGTCGAGTGTGCTGCTGAGAGGATATGAAAGCCTTATAGGTAGCCTCGGCGGACAACCTATATACCGGAGCATCCCGAGCTGCGGACGTATGCTCCGACTGCGTAACACTACGGACTACAACATCTGGTCCCAGATGCTGTTGTCTGAGAGAGGGACCTCTCTCGCTTGCAGCCCGTGTCGAACTGGACAAGCTAAACACCGGACTGTCAGGCTTCCTCCGATCCATCCTCCTTTCCGTCGTCACTGGGTGTGCACGTGGATGTTTTATAGTGCTCGCAACACCCAACTCTCTCTGCTGGACCGCAACGGATGAACCCGAGTGCTGCCCCATTCGGTGAATGGACGCAACCCCGGTCGAGCTAGCGGACGTCAACCCCTTCGAGTTCCTTTCAGGGAATTGACGAATCTCCATGAGCACTTTTGCCGCTAGCTCTTCACTTGTATGTGACGACGGAGGCACACTTCTGGACGACATCACGGAAACATCACCCTGTTCTTGTTCCTCTGAAAAAGAGAGTGAAACACTAGAGTGACTCTGAGGAGAAAGAACCGGAATGGATCTTTCTCCAGGAACAACATACCGTGTCACACGTTTCCAACGTTTTTCATCCCATTTGAAACACACAGAACAAAGATCAGTGCGAGTACAGAGAGAACAATTAATACAGAGATCATGAGAAGACTTCCTCCTATTACAATTTGAACAATAATCATTCATAGTGAAATGTAAACAATCAAAGTACTCGCACTAATCCTTGAAAATAAAGATACATAATACAACAATCCATTATATTCATTAATAAATAATGATTTGAAAAGAAAAAATTTTTTAAAAAAAACATTTTTTCAGAAGAGCCCAAGTTCCCAAAGGGAACCCTGAGCCCAATGGATCCCAAAAAAGCCTAAGTGTGGACAAAAATTTAAATTCATTTTGAAAAAATTAATGAGACACTTACGGACAATAATAATGTATCTTACTATGAATAAGAGATGCAGAAGACAAAAAGTTAAAAAATTTATAGTAATTTCTATATTTTTTATACTTACCAATGACCCAGACATAGCTGGTGCTAAATCTTAAAATATAGGGCCAAACACAAATTTTGCCCCCCAATCCCCAAAATTTGCATCTAAAACCAAAGAAAACATGTCCTTAAAGGCCCTCCACACTTCGCCTCTACTGCGCATGCGCAGTGTCAAGGACGTTCCGAAATTGGCGCCATTAATCATTCTAAAGACCAGTGCCTGGTAAGCGCTATGTACTCAGCGGGGAGGCAAGAGTTCCCAACTCCTGGGAGGGCCATCCCCGTCTGGGTCATTGGTAAGTATAAAAAATATAGAAATTACTATAAATTTTTTAACATTTTTATACTGTACCAATGACCCAGACATAGCTGAATAGTAAAAAGGCTGGAGGGCCAAGGACATAGAGCAAAATGGAATACGCTCAATAATATAAAATAGAGTCATCCCCTGTAGGGAAAAAGAAGTAATAGGCCTTACATGTATCTTTCTTATTTATGATAAATTAGAAAGATACAACACCTTCCAAAATTGAGCTTCATACATCCATGTACTCTATTAATATCCAATATAATCCTTATACTAATAATTTTTAAAGTAAGCCAATAAATAAAGTAAGTCTAGAGAATAGAGACTCTTATACTCCTTAAAAGTGTCTGAGGATTGCATAATCATGTCCTTTGACATATGCAATATTCAAAAGCTATACTTTAAAAACTAAGACTTGAATGAATTTTTAAAACATAAACTTCTCACTAAACAACCATCCCAATAACAGCTCAGAATTACTAACTCCGGAGGAGGTATCCCCTTGTTTTCATAGTAAAACAGGTGACCCAAGGGAACACCCCCCCCCCCCCCCCTTTTTCTTGCCCTGGGTCAAATAGCACAGAGCAAAGAGGGCAGCAGAACGGAGACACTGCCGAAACAGACAGCCTACCTAGCTATAGTAGCAACTGTTAAGTGAATGACATTCTGAGCAGTAGATAATAGACCTAACAATAGAGGCCTCCAGAAATGGACTCGATATTTCTGAGATAAAAATTCATGAATGTGGATGGCTGAGCGCAATGAGCAGCCTTCAAAAATCTATAATAGCGACACTATTAATGTAAGCCCAAGATGTAGAAGAACTCTTACTTCATGAGCCGAAATCTTAAGCACAACCGCTAAGTCAATGATATACCATAAGCAGTACCGATAGTTAATAGAATCCATTAACAATAGAATGGAGCGTAACGTCCTTCTACTAGGCATCAAAGACAGAAGAAGCTTACGCCCATAGTAATAAACAGATATCTGTTTATAAATACATAAACTCTACCCGGAAAGAGTAAAGGCCTATGCCCGTACGAAGACGGAAGGACCTTAATAACAATAGGTTCCGGATATTAGGAGCCTAACTCTTATGCAAAAATCCAACCTAAATAGTAACGGAATAGTGATTCCGAAACTACGAAAGTGAAAATCATCCATCGATAGTGCATGAAACTCACTGACTCTACAGTAAAAGAGAAACCAACAGAATTACTGTCTAAAAGGTCAGAATTTGAAAACTACTGTTTCCAGAGGCTCAAATGATTACTTAGCTAAATAAGAACCGAAGTTAAAATCCATATAGGAATTTAATCTAAAGATTCTAAGTCTATATATCAAAAAGTTACTAACTGACTTAGATAAAGAGACATAAGACTCAATTGTAAACTATCGTAGAGTGCATAGGTATGAGGTAATATAAACCTAAAACCTTAATAATAACAGGCTGCAGTAGATCTTGTGAAACAAGTATACTAAAAAATTGCAATGAGTAGCATGGAGGGATCAACAATATGAACATAATGATCCCTACACCAACGACGGAAGAGCCTCCACTTTAGCCGCATAGAATAGCGAAGAAGAGGACCTCCTATAGTAAGAAATCGCGTCCAAAGCTCGTCCAGTACAATGCTTACAATGCAATACGGACCACACAACGGAATACATGAAGGTTGAGACCTTGCGGGTTGTGATAAAGATGACACGATTTACCCAGTGAAAAAAGATCCTCACATTGAGGAAGATTTCACGTTAAGACCCACAGTAGACAAGAGAGTAAATTACCCATGATCTCTGTGAAGATAGAGATGCTATCAACAGAAATGTATTGTGGTTGTTTATCTTAGCAATACCTGCTGAAACAACAGCGCCGGAGGATACGCGTATCCTATCTTTCCGTCCTATAGATCAATAGAGCGTTAACAACATTAGCTCAGAGATCTGGACAAGCCAACACAAACGTCGGCAATTGATTAGCAAGCTGTGTCGTAAATAAATCATCATTGGGCGCTCCCATAGATAGCAAATCTGATTGAATACTTGTTTGTTGAGAGTCCATTCTGACAGCAACAAGCGAACCGTAAGTGAACGGGAGTCCGGTAAAACAATCAGACGACCCGGAATATGACGGACCAAAACAGAACTTGGTGTATTATAACCAACAGACGGATTCTTTCCATTAAATTGAATAACGGAAAAGAAAGAGTGCCTCCCTGGTTCCGGAGATACGCCACTACTGTCGAATTAACGGACAGGATTTGGGCATGCGTTTCTGAATAATGTTCATGCAATGACATAAAGCAAGCCTAAAAAACATTATTCCGCGGAAGAAAATTGGTTGGTAAGAGACTGCGGAACCCAAAGACCCTGGCACTTCGAATCCGTTGGGATCAGTATTATATCCCAATCTGCTTGACTGGCAACCGTCATAACAGCCACACTCGGGTCCGGCAACTGCGGTGGCACTCTTTGAGTCAACCACCGAATGTTTGCCCCAGTCTGAATCTCTTGTAACACTAGATAGACAAGAGAACGTGTAAATCGAGCAATTCATGGATTGCCGAAAAGTTGCCGTCGAAGAGAAGCTCCTCCGAGAACGAAGTGACTCTGAGAGAGTTCTTAACCTTACTATCCACGCGTATGGATGTAGCTAGGGCTGCGTCACGTCAACCAACTCCAATCAGCCACTGAAGGGCGGAGTTATACGTGAACAAACTACTGCCCTCAAAAGAAATTACATTGAGAATAATATCCCGTAAATCTTTTCTTGAAAACGTAATGGTAACGCCTCCGTAAGGCGGATTACGTATGATAAAGCGTCTAAGTTAAGTCTACTATACATCATGTCGTTTCCAACATTGAAGTTGGAAAAGACATAAACGGCGAAAAAGAATATATGCAGTTTTAATCACACCTTCTAGATGCATATGAACTCTCGGTATGCCCTGCTCTGCCAAAATAAACTATTTGTATAAATGATAAAATGGCAGAAATGAGCAACGCGGACAAGAAACTAAACTATCATGCTTAGTAGCAGGCTTGTATATATATATATAGCGTCGAAAAATAAAACACATGTTGTAATGACAATATTGGACTGCGTCGGTAAGTCAGGGACAATGTCCCCGAACCGATCGAAAAATCCGAGTCCAATGACGCTATAAGTCTCTTATCCAAGATCGCAGCAATGAAGTCCGAAATAATAATCACTGGAAGATAATGCCAGAAGATATGAAAGGCATCCTCCGATACTACTAAAGGGAAAACTCGAAATCTTTCGAATCCCTTTCGCCATCCTGTCGGACCCTATAAAGCGTTCGGTCGTCCGTACCTGATGCAACCGCGGACCGCACCGACCCAGCGCCGTCGGATAATTCCTGATTCGACCGAGAAACTGTCAATTGCTGGGATGCTGCGAAACAACTGTGCTAACTCAGATAGCACGTCCGTCACTGAGGCCTGAGGAGAAGCGGTCTTACGATGCATTGCCGCTGGAAGCTCCGTGATCGTTACCCCGTGCATACTACCAATATGCGAGCGAACGGAGTATATAGGCCTCGTGTCCCTTGGCTACCGGATGGCGCGACCTATTCGCCGTGGAATCACTGAATGCCGAAACTGATCGGATACTCGAGGTCACGTAGCCAATGTGCGGTCGTGTGCCCTGCTGTGAGGATGAGGAAGCATTAAAGACAGTCTCTCGGACTGTCAATATAACGGAGCGTCCCGACCAACGGACATATGCTCCAAATGTAAAATATCTGAACCACAACATGCGGTCCCCTATGCTGTTGGGCGAGAGAGGGACCTCTCTCGCTCACAGCCCGGACGGACCTGGACCGGCCAGGAACCGGACTAACAGGCTTCCTCCGATCTGTCCTCAATCTGCCGTCACTGGGTGAGTACTAAAGTAATTAAAGTGCTCGCATCACCCAAATCTCCTTCCTAGACCGCAACGGACGAACCCGGCAGCCGAACCATTCGATGAATGTACGCTACACCGGGTGAGCTAGCGAATGTCACTCCGTAGGCGATAGCCATATTCCATGAGCACTTATTGCCGCTAACTCTTCATTAACTATGACGACAGAGGCACACTTTTGAAAGACATCTCCATAACTCTTCGAACAAGAAACCAGAAATGCTTGGTTAGCAAGCATAAAATAATAATATATATAGCGTCGTTCAATAATTCAAAAGTTTGTGTGACATTATTGGACTATGTCGGAACTGAGGGACGATGTCCCTGAACCGAACCAAAAATTTCTAAGTCCACCGACGCTATCAGTTTCTTATCCGGCATCGCAGCATTCTGGTCCGACAAAAGAAGCTGTAGAAGACCAAGTCAGATGACATACACAACAGCATATGTTGTTCCGAAAGGGAAAGCTCGAAATCCTCCGAATCCCTTTCGGTATCCCGTCGGACCGGATGAAACTTTCGGACGTCCGTACCCGCTTCCGCGGAGCGTCCCGACCCAGCATCGTCGGATAAAATATATGCGACAGATTCAGTTGATGCTGGGATGCTGCGATAAACTGTGCTATTAAGGAAAGCACGTCCGTTCCCGAGGCCTGTGCAGTAGCAGTCTTACGATGCATTGCCGCCGGAAGCTCCGTGTACGTTGACTCCCGCACACTTCCTATGCGAACGTCCGGAGTCTGCAGGCCTCGTGTCCCTGGCTACCGGATGGTGTGACCTGGTCGCCGAAGAATCCTTGATCGGCGAAGCTGGTAATATATCGGCGGTCACGCAGCCAAGGTGCGGTCGTGTGCGCTGACGAGAAGAGGAAGCCTTAGCAGTCTCAGCGGACTGCCTATACAACGGAGCGTCCCGAGCGACGGACGTATGCTCCGCTTACGACACATTTTGTACCACAACATCTGGGGCCAGATGTTGTTGAACGAAAGAGGGGCCTCTCTCGCTTGCCGTCCGGATGGACCGGAACGAGCTATGAACCGGACTAAAAGGCTTCCTGCGTTCTCCCTCCGATCCGCCGTCACTGGGTGTGCATTAGGTTAGTTTATAGTGCTCGCATCACCCCAAAATTCCTTCTAGACCGCAACGGACGAACCCGGCTGCCGAACCATTCGGTGAATGGACGCTACACCGGGCGAGCTAGCGGACGTCAAAGGCCGTCGAACCTACTAGGGTCCTCTTAGGCAATTGGCGTATTACATGAGCACTTTTCCGCTAGCCCTTCATTAATTGTGACGACGGAGGCACACTGTTGGAAGACATCACAGATACATCACCCTAATCTTGATCGTCTGAAATAGAAATTGATAAAGTAGAGTGACCCTGCGGGGAAAGGACCGGAGTGTCCAAATCCCCAACAACATACCGTGACATACGCTTCCCATATTGTCATCGAAATCATACGATACAGAACAGGAGTTAATGCGAGTACACTGACCACATATAGAATGATAATAAATTCAGAGGAAGACTTCCTCTTAAAACAATTGATCAATATCCTTTCAATGTGAAAAGAAAACAAGTCCTGGTACTCGCACTAACCCCTGGCAATCAAAATACATAATAATAATATGATCCATTGATATAGAAAAAATAATTGAAAATCAAAATATTTTGAAAAAATATTTTTTCAGAACAGCCCAAGTTTCTGAAAAGTAACGTTGAGCCCCAATGGATCCCAAGCCTAAGTGTGGACAAAAATTTTTAAAATATTTTAAACAATTTATTCAACACTTACGAACAATAATAATGTATCTAGTTATGATTAAAATAACATCAAGATATTATTTTTTAGAAATCCCCCCCTCACACAGAGGGCTGTTGTAAATGTAAACAATGAGTGTAAAAACACTAAAATAAGACTCCAGGCACCCAGGCCCGAAATCAGTTACCAAAAATACACTATCTGATGCAAAACAGAGACTTCCAGGGAAGAAACTGCAGAACATCAGATGGTAGATGCAGAACACAACGCCTAACCACCCGTAGGTGAAGACGTAAACATGGGGAAAGAACAGAATTCATTCTGTTATTCAGCTAAAACTCCCAAGAAAATTTAGTAATAATAATTACAAAAACTATGCCAAAAGCATGGGAAAATAGCAAGGGGGAACTTAAAGGACAGGGAGAGAGGAAAACACTTAAAAAAACAATGTAACTAAATAATCAGAATGACAACAAAATGGCTGCTGCCTTGAAAATAGGTAACTTAACATAATTTCATTAAAAAAATTTAAGTTACAGCCCTGATAATATTCTGTCACACATTCTTTTCCTCTCCTCCTTCTCTATCCTCCTTAGAATCACCATTTCACTAATATTTATGTGTCTGGCATCATTTAAACTGAGATTTATAAGCACAAAGATCAGTCAGATGTTAACTGATGAAGGGCCAAACTTAGAATGATTAATGGCGCCAATTTCGGAACGTCCTTGACACTGCGCATGCGCAGTAGGGGCGAAGTGTGGAGGGCCTTTCAGGACATGTTTTCTTTAGTTTTAGATGCAAATTTTGGGGATTGGGGGGCAAAATTTGTGTTTGGCCCTATATTTTAAGAGTTAGCACCAGCTATGTCTGGGTCATTGGTACAGTATAAAAATATAGGTAACTTAACATAATTTCATTAAACAATTTTAAGTTACAGCCCTGATAATATTCTGTCACACATTTTTCCTCTCCTCCTTCTCTATCCTCCTTAGAATCACCATTTCACTAATATTTATGTGTCTGGCATCATTTAAACTGAGATTTACAAGCACAAAGATCAGTCAGATGTTAACTGATGAAGGGCCAAACTTAGAATGATTAATGGCGCCAATTTCGGAACGTCCTTGACACTGCGCATGCGCAGTAGAGGCAAAGTGTGGAGGGCCTTTAAGGACATGTTTTCTTTGGTTTTAGATGCAAATTTTGGGGATTGGGGGGCAAAATTTGTGTTTGGCCCTATATTTTAAGAGTTAGCACCAGCTATGTCTGGGTCATTGGTACAGTATAAAAATATCACTATCAGCAGTAACTGTTGTCAACCTAAGCAAAAGTGTCAACAAACCGGAAACATGACTCCAGGCACTGAAACAACATGGCCCAAAATCAGTCACCAATTAAAACACTATCTGATGCAAAACAGAGGCTTCCAGAGAAGAAACTGTAGAACATCAGATGGTAGATGCAGACCAAAACGCCTAAACACCCCTAGGGTGAGGACGTAAACATGGGGAAAAAACAGAAATAAATCTGTTACGAAGCCAAAACTCCCAAGAAATTTTAGTAATAAACATTACACAAAATTAAGCCAAAACATGGGAGAATAGCTAGGGGGGAATAAGGAAGGTAGAGAGGAAACACTGATCAAACAATGGTACTTCATAGCAAGAATGACAACATCAGGGCTATGCCTTGAAAAAAGGCAACTAGAAATAATTTCATAAATTAATTTTAAGTTACAGCCCTGAACATTTTCTTGCACTAAATATTTTCCTCTCCTCCTAATGTATCCTCTTTATTTCCACCATTTCACTCATGAATATGTGTCTGGCATCATGAAAACTGAGATTTGGAAGCACAAATAACAGAGAAGTGTGACTGTTTTGAGGGCCAAACTAAGAATGATAATTGGCGCCAATTTCGGGACCTCCTTGACACTGCGCATGCGCAGAGGTGTCGATGTATGGAGGGCCATATAGGACATGTATTTTTCGGTTTTTGATGCAAATTTTGGGGATTGGGGGGGCAAAATTTGTGTTTGGCCCTGAATTAAGGAGATTAGCACCAGCTAAGTCTGGGTCATTGGTACAGTATAAAAATATAGTTCCTATTAAAATATTCTTTAAAGACATTTTGTGGTCAAGTATTGTGTGATAAATTTATCATCACCACAGTATGTGTGTCCAGGAATTCGGATCAAGTCGAGTTGGAGGAACGGAATCGCATTTCGACGAGCCCTTCCGGGCTCGTCGAAATACTATTCCGTTCCTTCAACGAGACTTGATCGGAATTCCTGGACACACACACACTGTGGTGATAATATATATATATCACAAGATTTTTTTTTCAACTAATAGAAATTCACTGTACAAGCTGACCCTTGTTAGATAAGGAAAAGTAAGCAATGCAAATCAAGGGAGATATCAACCCATACAGACATGACGGAGTGTCATTAACTCCTTGCAAGCTCCTGGCGGATTTTCCTGCCCAGTACAGTATTTCTCTAGCCACAGAAATAAGTGTAGTGTAATTTGGACACATTTAATCAAATTGTCCTGCGAAAAGTTGCATGGATTTTTTTCACCAATGATCCGAGATAAATTTAGATGAATTCTTCAGCAAATCTAGTCATGGCTGCTGTGAAGTAGCCATGACAATATTTGATGAAAAATATCTTGAAAATACTCAGCAGGTTAAGAGTTAATATTTATACTAAGATTGCTATGAGTATTCAATGTTATCCAACACAATACAAACATTGAGAAATGTGTTAGATCCACAATGTGTGAAATCAAGTCTATATGCAAGACTGCCATATAAGAATGCATCTGATTGGTCATATTTGATAGATGCAGTAGTGACTGGCCCTATTTTACTTGTGAAACAGAACTAATTTACCACAGTAAACAAGCACTGCTCCATATCCTGGGTTTGGATGAGGAATAATATAGATTACGTCTACACAATTAACTGGTCAAATGTGTGGTGTGTAGTTTGGTGTTGGGAAATTAATTACAATTAAAAAAGCAATTCAATAAAGAAATATCCAATTAAGTAGACTCCACAGTAACAGTAAATTGGTTATGAAGATTTTTTGTAATCATTCACTTTTTAAAACAGCTGTCAGGCAATATCTGAAATATTAATAGTGTGATTACAAAATTAATTAAAACTGCTACAAACTTCAAATAAATCTTTTAACCCTTTACCCAACGAATCGACCACGTCCACCTGCATAATTTTTAAATTAAGCAGTAGAAATTTTTTTTTTTTTTCCAAAAATGTCAACAAAACCATATCATGCGACCCCCTCATTGGAACGAGCTCATCAAGATCATTCCAATGAGGGGTCACATGATATAGTTTGGTTGAAGGTTTTTGAAACAAGTTAAAAATCAATAATAAAAATAATAATTTTTGTTATCCTGTGTGTTGGTTAAAGGGTTAAACTTGTTTAACTCTTTACTTTATATATTCCACAGAAATGGCAAATGATATTAATAAACTAGATGTGTCAGTACATGTATGCCACCACGCCACGAAAAAATTATCTTTCTGAGACCAAACTCAAAAATTGATTTGTAGGGATCAATGACAAAGCCACATACCAGAAATCAGCCATTTATCTGAATGTGTGATGAAAAAAAAGACCGGAAAACTATCATGAGGGAATGACACAGAATGATGTATAGACAAGGGTAACACTATATGACCTAGCATTTTTATTTTATCATATTCCTTGTGACTAGATAAATATTATCTTAAATACATTGTTTAAAAAAAACCCTTTCCATCATTCCCAAGAAGCCGCACAGCAAACATTGGAGGGCCTTGTTAGAAAATTTTGTTTGCGATCAAACAATACTAGCTTTCCTTCTGAAAATTAGATCAAAATGAGATAACTTTTTTTCCATTGAGCTACTAAATATCAAACCTTGTCTGGCTCTGTATTCACAAGATCTTTGAGTTTGCTCACCAACAATAACAACGTGGCGGATTTCATCTCATTTGCAGGCTTTGCTTCATCTGATAGTCGTCTGAAACAATAAATTATTTAGGTCTAAAATCAAAACTAACCTTTTCTCTTTTTTCTAAATAAATTGAAATTTTTGTGCCAATGTGTTGCCTAGACATTAAAAAACAATTTTGTCTGAGCTTTTCTCTCTCAACAGCAGCATAATGTACATCACAATTTTTATCTTTCCACAAGCCTCTATTTTCTCCAATACAAGCAAGCCAGAAACATCTGACATCTGAAAAATGAGGTCCCCAGAGGGTGAATTTAGTGATGCTACCCTGCATAGCAGGGTAGCATCACTAAATTTACCCTCGGTGAATCTCAATCTGAATCAGGGTCTCAAAACTAAACAGAAAGAGGTACCCAGAGGACAAATTGGCTCACTGTATGGGATAGCAACATCAAATTCACCCTCTGGAGACCTCATTCTGCAAATGTCAGACCACTTATTTTCTGGCCTGAATACAAGTATTTATTTATTGGAGTTTTAGGTCATATTCTTCTGCACAATGGCTAATCGTGACCGCAACATGGAGATAAAATCAAGTTTAGTCAATCGTTTTCACCCATATTGCCCATTTTAGGGGACTTCCACCATAAGCATTGGTGATTGGGTCCTATTTTACCAGTACAGTGGAACCCTGTTAATTGAATAGCCACTTTGCCAATGAAAATTATTCAATTAGCAGGAGTATCCAATTAACAGGGATTGCGTCACTTCCCTGTATTCTAGAGATAAACTTAGCATATATTTTACATATCTCATGAGCTCTGTCAAACAAGATATAATAGATTAAATGCCTGTATTGGATGTACCGAGACCGAATAGGTCTATAAACAAAGAAAAACTGGGGAGAGTAGAGTAATTTCTCGACAGGTTACAAAATTTTTTTTATTCAAATAACAGGAGTTTACTCTCTAACCTAGATTCGATTAACAGGTCAAATTTGTACTGGAGGTATGGTAAATGGTTTTGTGTTGGGAAATTATATTCAATTAACAGGGTTATTCAGTTAAGAGATATCCAATTAAGTGGGCAGGCATTGCTTCACTTTCTAGGGTTCCCATGGGTGGGATCCAATACAAGTAAAATTGAAATACAACTCTGTATGGACAGGAGTAACACTTCAACTTGAAGACACTGCTTTTGGTAACAATTACATCAATAACACAAGCTAATTTAAGCTAATTTAATAGGCATAACAATGCCAAGCACAAGCTCAAGTGAAACAGAAATTATGTTTACAATGACATTGTTTTAACCCTTTACCTAACAAGAAAAGCAGACGACACATCCAAACAAAAGTATTGAATAACTAATTTTTTGCATTTTTTTCCTCAAAAACATAGCTTATGACCCATCATTGGAGCGAGCTCATTGGCCATTACGTTGGGTAAAGGGTTAATCCAGCAAATTACTAATGACAACAGCACTTTATTTTGTACACAATGAAATAGCTCCTTGTTTAAATGACAAGTTAATTACTTTCTTAAGGAGATATTTTGAGTTAAATTGTTCATTACCACCCTGAGGTTCCGATATGGTGTATCAAAGCCTCAACCTCGACTCTGGACCATACACAAGGTTTTTGGGCCCTGCGATTATTCGAATTTCGGGTCAAATCTCAAGACGGAATGCAAAATCGACTCAACTCGTCTCCGATTCGTGGATGTCCTTTTTCTCGAGTCGATTTGGTCCCGATAAATGACAGAGTTTTCATTGTGAGTTCTTTTTTTAAACGATGCAATAATCCAGTTTGGCCACGAAAGAACTAGGAAAATATGTTACAAAACCCTATTCGTATCACTGTTAAATGATACGGACATGATTTACTGATGCCTCATCGCAACCTTAGTGAAGTCGGCATTATACATCAGTCGTAACAGGCAAGCAGACTGTCATCTGCAAAATGAGGTCCCCAGAGGGTGAATTTAGTGATGCTACAATGCACAGCAGGGTAGCATCACTAAATGCACTCTCTGTGAACCTCAATCTGAATCAGGGTCTCAAAACTAAACAGAAAGAGATACCCAGAGGATAAAGTGGCCCCTGTATGGGGTAGCATCATCAAATTCACCCTCTGGGGACCTCGTTCTGCAAATGTCAGACTTCTTATTTTCAGGCCTGGTAACAGGATTCTAAACGGTTGTTTCTCACACGATTCGCCATTGACTTATTAGTGTCATTTACATCACCTGAAGATAAGGCTTTGCTCTCAAGGTGAAACACCCAATGGATGGTAGATAACTCTATTTGTGTAGAATTTAACGGAAGTATACAGACTCAAGTGCTCGGAGTGCACTTAATCTGTTATTGGTGTCTCGACTGCATGAACAACCCAATATGTCGTGCTTAATTTAAAAAATGTGTTAAGATAGGAAATCGGGCCGTCGGTTTTATAAGAATCGACTCGAAAAATGACTAGACTCTCAAGTTTTATGAATCGAATCGAGAATTGACTCAAACTAAAATATCTGACTCGCAGGGCCCTATAAGGTTTCTATTCCAATTTATACCATGATTACATATTCTACTACATATAAAAAGCCTATGACATAAATTTTAGCTTTACAGACCAACCGTGGAGAACACGCCAGCAATGGGATTTCAATAGTAAAAATTTACATCTACAGTGGAACTACATCCAAGCTGACCTTTGGTGACTTCGCCTTGAATGCAAACTTGTCTAAATTTATCACTTGTTACCTCGTGAAGAATGAAATGAAACCGGCAATTATTTATGTTTTTAAATAAGTTTACCTCATAGGATACAAAAAATTAACAAACATACATTGTCTAATGTTGATAAAGCATCCATAACTTGTAATAGTATTTTATTATGTAATTAAAATAAAAAATGTCATGTAATTTGCACGTTTCGTTTTCTATTTCCTTTCGGAGATAAAATTGCCAGTGGAAGTGCCGCCCATCAGTACTCATGTAAACAAAAACAGATTCGCACATGTGAATATTGATTTATTCAACATTTAAACTCTTATTAATCTGATTATGGTAGCTTGGCATACCAAATGTTTGTTGTTAACACCACTTTACCACTCGTGGTAAACATTTGGCACACCAAGCTACTATGGGTATATTCTATATATACACTCCAGGGTGATAATAACCCGTATGTGTTACAGATGAAAATTAGTCAAATATCACTTTGCTGTAATGTAGATAAATCAGAGATTATGATTGCATAATATACTGCTCAGGAAACCCAGTAATCTGATCAATCAGGAGTAGTGAAAATCAAAAAATAAATTTCACGTTAACCAATCATCTGAATGTTTAACCCTTTACCCAACACAGACGATTTCAAAAATTTATTATTTCAAACTACTTTTTATTCTTACAAATAACGAGGATTCTAAGAATGCAATTGAAAGCAATTCATCCTTGAATATTAACCCTTTACCCAACACAGACGATATCAAAATTTATTGTTTTAAATATCATTTTTTAAATTTTTTCAAAAAATTTCAACAAAACCATATTATGTGACCCCTCTTTGGAATGAGCTCAACGAGTTCATTCCAAAGAGGGATCACATGATATGGTTTTGTTGAAATCTTTCGAAAAATATTATTTTTTCTGCTGAATTTCCATATTACGCGGGCGGTTGCGATCGATTCGTTAGGTAAAGGGTTAACACAGAAACAATAGAATTTTGTCACCTTTTGTCTTTTTGACAAAAAATAAATAAATATATATGTACTGAGGCCAAAAAAGTTAAAAATATGTTTCTCATGCCCTCCCATGCAAACATAAAGAAGAGGCAGCTATGCCTAGACAGCTCTACCAGTCACTGCCTTTATGGGAAGCTAAAGACAAGACAAGAATCCAAGTGTTACTGCTTGTGACCTTAACGTACATGATATGACAATGGGTCAAAGTCATGACACAAGGATAGGTTATGTGTAACAATTGTGTGAAGTATGAACAAGATCTGTCCACACAGATTCAATTATACAGACCAGACAAAGGCTGTATAACAATATCAAAGTCTTGTTGTTTGTGACCTTGACCTTGGATCAAAGTTGGGACACAGTTTTTGTATCATGAGAAATAATTGTACAACTATGAATAAGATCTGTCAATCATTCGAAATTATATGAACCAGACAAGGGCTGTATAACAATATAAAAGTTTTGCTGTCTGAGACCTTGATCTTGATATGACCCTGGATCAAAGTCATGACCCACCTTCGAGTCATGAGTAATAATTGTACCAACTATGAATAAGATCTGTCAATCACACCAAGCTATATGGTCCAATGGTCCAGACAAGGGCTGTGTAACAATATCCAAGTTTTTCTGTCTGTGACCTTGACCTTCATATGACCTTGGATCAATGTCGCAACACACCTTTGAGTCATGAGCAATAACTGAACCAAGTATGAACAAGATCTGCCGATTAGATCAAATTATATGGACCGGACAAACAAAATGCTGACGACAGACAGACAGACAGACAGACAGGCGACAGATAGACCGAAGGAGAGATGACCGATCACTTAGCATTAGAAAAGCTTCATTGACATTCTATCAAGCGGAGCTAATATTCAGTGGTTAACAAATTATGGCCTGCACAAAACAAATGTCAAAGTTTTTCTAAGTGTCACCTTATCACCTTAGCGACTGGGTCCTATCTTAGTAAAACAGAGCTTTAAACACATTTAAATACTATTACATAAATGAAAGTGTCAATGACACTGTAGCTTAACTTGTGAGTTGTGTTTGATAAGGATAATGTTCAATGTTTATGAAAGGATTATGATATAAGACAAGAATTGTGATAATTGGGAATATGTTAATTTCTGTTCCCTGTATGCTATGTTTTTGATAAAAATAATATGAGGTATAAACTGTACTAAAGAATTGAGGGGTGGGTTAATGTGGACCTCACTGTTAATGTATGTCAACCAAAGTTACCAAGTTACAGTGACATTATTCCAAAACATGTCATCTTATCAAGTTACAATGAAATCCCTTCATAAATATAACCTGTAGACTGAGTTAAAGGTTTTCAGGTTTTGGGCTCAGGCAGCTGTCAGGGTTGAACGATCACGACCAAAAGAGGACGTTTTCATCTAGACATTATCTGGAGTCATCCTACCAAGTTACAATGAAATCCCTTCATAAATACGACCTGTAGACTGTGCTAAAGGTTTTCAGGCTTAGGCCCCTGTAGTCATCACAGCTGACCGATCGCGACCAAAAAGGGACATTCTCATCTAGACATTATATGGAGTCATCCTACAAAGTTACAATGAAATCCCTCCATAAATACCACCTGTTGACTGTGCTGAAGGCTTTTGGGCTCAGGCAGCCATCATGGTTGACAGAACGCGACCAAATGGGGAAGTTCTCATCTAGACATCATACAAAGTCATCCTACCAAGTTACAATGAAATCCCTCATATTAAATACGAAATGTAGACTGTGCTAAAAGTTTTGGGGTTTCAGGCTTGGGCAGCTGTCACGGTTGACCGATTACGATCAAAAGGGGACGTTCTCATCTAGACATGACCTCAAACCTGCATATGAAATTTCAAGACGATTGAACAAGAACTACGGGGTGTTCCTGTGCTAAAGCAAAATGTGAACAGACTCACAGACTTCTGCATGCATGATGGCAACTGGTTATCTTGATTTTGACAAGTTAAGCTAAAAATGACCAAATTCCTGAAATTGTATACTCCTGTTAATTGAATATATTCCACTGGCAAATTGCCGATTCAAAATTTACAGGGTTCCAAATGTATGACGAACTTGTCAAAAATGTCCTTGATTATAATTGTATCAAGTAAAATCATGTCCTAGGGCTTTGTTTTGACAGTGGAATCCTGCAAAGGAGCCAGTGAATTCCTAGTCCATACTTGGATGGTAAGCCTGTACGTTTTTTCATGTGATGCAGCCTTATGGAGGATAAGGGACCAAGCCAGAAAATAAGCAGACTGTCATCTGCAAAATGAGGTTCTCAGAGAGTGAATTTAGCATAGCAGGGTAGCATCACTAAATTTACCCTCTGTGAACCTCAATCTGAATCAGGGTCTCAAACCTAAACAGAAAGAGGTACCCAGAGGATAAATTGGCCCACTGTATGGGATAGGATCATCAAATTCACCCCCTGGGGACCTCATACTGCAAATGTCAGACTGCTTATTTTCAGGCTTGGGAGGGACACATCAAAAAATTACTTAAAGCTTTAATACTTTCCATTGCATTCTTAGAATCCTTGTTATTTGTAAGAATAAAAAGTGTTTGAATTTTTGTTTTTCTTCTGGTCAAGTTAGTTATTGGGTTAAGGTCACATATTTCTGCACAATGGCTAATCATGACCATGACAGTTTTATGGGTGGAGGAAGCCGGAGTACCCGGAGAGAACCACCGAGCAATGGCGAGCAACTGTCAGCTCCCCAACATACTAACTCCACACAAGCAGGGTTAGCATTGGTTGAAGACAGGTGCACCATCAACATGCAGTACGCTTTAGTACACAGCGTCACCGTGCCCCCACATGGGCAATGGGTGTGAAGTGTTTTGCCCAAGGACACAACGCGGTTGCCGCAGGTGGGATTCGAAGCGAGGACCTCTCGGCTTGCAGCCTGCACCTCTACCTACTGAGCCACCGCACCCCTTCTGGTCAAGTAGTTGTGAGTTTGAACAAGTACTTTTTGTTATGCACTTGTCTGCGAGACGAGTGGTTCAAAAAGTTTTTACTGGTTCCCTAAAACATTACTCTAAATTATTAGAAATTCAGAAATTTTTTGAAAATCATATCTAGTTGAAGTAAAAAGAAACTAACCTTTGAAGTGCCATTATATGATGAAATAGGACCTTGAATTTGGTGAGCTTTGTCTCCAGAACAGGTGTCCCAACATGTTGTGATGAAAAAGCTCTGCAGACAATAGATTAGCCTTGCATTGTTTTCTAATTAACCCTTTACCCAATGCAAAATTTATTATTTTAAATACCATTTTTTAATTTTTTTTTCAAAAAATGTCAACAAAACGAGCTCGTTCCAAAGAGGGGTCACATGATATGGTTTGGTTGAAATATTTTGAAAAATAGTATTTTTTCAGCTGCTGAATTTGCATATTACGCGGACGGATGCGGGCAATTCGTTGGGTAAAGGGTTCAAGTCTTAGCTGCCAATAAGCTAAGATCTGACTAGAAATTACTGTTAGACCACTATACTTAAGCGCTGGTGTGCGTTGAAAATTCCAGAGAACTATCTAGGCATTTAAAGGTTAACGCTTAACCTGCTTAGTATTTTTTAAATATTTTTTATTGAATCTAGTCAAGGCTGCTAAGCAGCTATGACTAGATTTGATGAAAAATTCATATCAATTTAAATCTCAAAATCATTTTTAAAATTACAGGGGGAAAGTTTTGTTAATCCTTTACCAAACGATGACGATATCAAAATTTATTATTTTAAATATCATTTTTTCAAATTTTTTCAAAAATTTCAACAAAACCATATCATGTGACCCCTTGTTGGAACGAGCTCGTTCCAATGAGGAGTCACATGATATGGTTTCGTTAAAATTTTAACAAAACCATATCATGTGACCCCTCGTTGGAATGGACTCGTTCCAACGAGGAGTCACATGATATGGTTTTGTTAAAATTTTTGGAAAAATAATATATTTTCAACTGCTGAATTTACATATTATGCAGACGGATGTGGCTAATTCGTTGGGTAAAAGGTTAAATGTGCCCAGAATACACTTATTTAGTGACAAGAGATTTTCAATCGTGGGCAAGAATATCTGCCAACAGCATATAAGGAGTTAAAGCACAAATCTGGGCATTGATTTCTTTTCTAAAAATGTATCAATTTAACAGTTATGAGTTTTTAACCTCCTGCACACTGATGTCAAAATATCCAGATTTGAAGTAGCCATTTTTCCCATAATGCAACTGGGAAATTTACCAAACAAGATTGAATTGGTTAAATTTCTAGTTGCATTAAGGGAAATATTTGCACCCTGAACTTTAGCTATTTCGACATCAGTGTGCAGGGGGTTAAACAACAGTATTCAACTCCAATGTATACTGAGTCAAAAAAGAAAGTATAATAAACTTTGAGGAGCAATTGTTTTAGTGTTATCGACTTTAATCCCAAATAAATTATTCTAAATTTATATTTCGTGTCTAGCTGTATGAATTTGCATAATTTCATGTTCTTACTGTTGCCAGCATCACGTCTGGACGCCGCAGTTCAGACATGGGGTGAAATGAAAAGTTCACATATGCAGTCAATAGCGTGTATGTCCACCGTTTGCCTCTTGGAGGGCAAGACATCGATGGCGCATGGACCTAATAAGTCTCTGGATGTCACCCTGTGGTATTGCATTCCACTCCTGCCTTAGAACATTACGTAAACCGCTTATGTCTGAAGATCATGAAGTCGTATCCGACAGTCCAATTGATCCCAAAGATGCTCGATTGGCGACAAATCTGGCGAAAGTGGGGGCCAGGGAAGAAGTTTGATGCTCTGCTCCTCAAGAAAGTCATGACAGATATGCACCACGTGACATCAGGCATTGTCTTGCTGGAATAACTGCCCAAACCATTTCACTACCCCTGCCGAAATGGTCGCATTCCCCCATGCAAGCATCAGAAAACTGTTTTCCTCGTTGGCGATACACTCTTGCCCTACCATAAGCGCACCGTAGACAAAATCATGATTCATCACTAAAAAGAACTGTGTTCCAATGCTGCTGAGTCCAGCGAACACGCTGACATACCCATTCCATTCTGACGGTACGATGACATTGGGTACGGATTGGTCCGTGGTATGGATGCCTACTTCGGATGCTGTATTCAGCTAGTCTGTTGCAGACAGTTTGTGCACTAATTCTTTTATTATTTCTACTAGGAGTAATTGCTGCTGTTCTTGTCGCCAGAAGGAAGCGATCCCGCAAGTGAGATGTCCTGATGTGTCGGTCTTGTGCAGGGGTCATAACTCTTGGTGGACCTGAACACGGTCGGTCGGCAGTAGACCAAGTGGTTCTATACCTTCCAATGAGACAGTAAAGAGTGGCTTCAGTGACTCCAAACTCAGTGGTGAGCTCATCTGGAGGTATCCCAGCCTCATGCATACCAATGGCGCGCAACCTCGGTTAACCTTGGCATTTTTTTAAATGTCGGACGACAAAAACTAGCATGATTTCTCAATAACCCAGGCTCTCTAGTACAACATAACATAAAGAAAATCGTCAGTCACCCATTCAATTTGACATTCTCAGGTAGCACATACTATTTTGAAATCAGTAGCAAGATTGTATATGGTTGGGTGGACAACAACAACATGTCATTAAACTCTTTGCACGACTTCTTGTCCACAAACATGCAACATTAGAACTATTATATTTCATCCTTTATGTTATTTTTCACATTTGTTTCTATTATCCTTTCTTTTTTGACTCGGTATATATTAATGTATGTTCACTGAAGGTATGTAAGTTATATGCAAGGTACTCTTATGGGTGTCTTCTAGACCAATTCCCCTTAGACCAACTACATAGTGTTTCTGATTAAGGGTTGATTAAGGATAATTAAGAAAGTTAAAAAATTTATAGTAATTTATATATTTTTTATACTTACCAATGACCCAGACATAGCTGGTGCTAACTCTTAAAATATAGGGCCAAACACAAATTTTGCCCCCCAATCCCCAAAATTTGCATCTAAAATCAAAGAAAACATGTCCTGAAAGGCCCTCCACACTTTGCCCCCACTGCGCATGCGCAGTGTCAAGGACGTTCCGAAATTGGCGCCATTAATCATTCTAATAACCAGTGCCTGGTAAGCGCTATGTACTCAGCGGGGAGGCAAGAGTTCCCAACTCCTGGGAGGGCCATCCCCGTCTGGGTCATTGGTAAGTATAAAAAATATATAAATTACTATAAATTTTTTAACATTTTTATACTGTACCAATGACCCAGACATAGCTGAATAGTAAAAAGGCTGGAGGGCCAAGGACATAGAGCAAAATGGAATATGCTCAATAAAATAAAATAGAGTCATCCCCTGTAGGGAAAAAGAAGTAATAGGCCTTACATGTATCTTTCTTATTTATGATAAATTAGAAAGATACAACACCTTCCAAAATTGAGCTTCATACATCCATGTACTCTATTAATATCCAATATAATCCTTATACTAATAATTTTTAAAGTAAGCCAATAAATAAAGTAAGTCTAGAGAATAGAGACTCTTATACTCCTAAAAGTGTCTGAGGATTGCATAATCATGTCCGTTGACATATGCAATATTCAAAAGCTATACTTTAAAAACTAAGACTTGAATGAATTTTAAAAACCTAAACTTCTCACTAAACAACCATCCCAATAACAGCTCAGAATTACTAACTCCGGAGGAGGTATTCCCTTGTTTTCATAGTAAAACAGGTGACCCAAGGGAACACCCTCCCCCCCCCCCCCTTTTTCTTGCCCTGGGTCAAATAGCCCAGAGCGAAGAGGGCAGCCGAACGGAGACACTGCCGAAACAGACAGCCTACCTAGCTATAGTAGCAACTGTTAAGTGAATGACATTCTGAGCAGTAGATAATAGACCTAACAATAGAGGCCTCCAGAAATGGACTCGATATTTCTGAGATAAAATTCATGAATGTGGATGGCTGAGCGCAATGAGCAGCCTTCAAAAATCTATAATAGCGACACTATTAATGTAAGCCCAAGAAGTAGAAGAACTCTTACTTCATGAGCCGAAATCTTAAGCACAACTGCTAAGTCAATGATATACCACAAGCAGTACCGATAGTTAATAGAATCTATTAACAATAAAATGGAGCGTAACGTCCTTCTACTAGACATCAAAGACAGAAGAAGTTTACGCCCATAGTAATAAACAGATATCTGTTTATAAATACATAAACTGTACCCGGAAAGAGTAAAGGCCTATGCCCATACGAAGATGGAAGGACCTTAAAATAATAGGTTCCGGATAATAGGAGCCTAACTCTTATGCAACAATCCAACCTAAATAGTAACGGAAGTAGTGATTCCGAAACTACGAAAGTGAAAATCATCCATCAATAGTGCATGAAACTCACTGACTCTACAGTAAAAGAGAAACCAACAGAATTACTGTCTAAAAGGTCAGAATTTGAAAACTACTGTTTCCAGAGGCTCAAATGATTACTTAGCTAAATAAGAACCGAAGTTAAAATCCATATAGGAATTTAATCTAAAGATTCTAAGTCTATTTATCAAAAAGTTACTAACTGACTTAGATAAAGAGACAAAAGACTCAATTGTAAACTATCGTAGAGTGCATAGGTATGAGGTAACATAAACCTATAACCTAAATAACAACAGGCTGCAGTAGATCTTGTGAAACAAGTATACTAAAAAATAGCAATGAGTAGTATGGAGGGATCAACCATATGAACATAATGATCCCTACACCACGACGGAAGAGCCTCCACTTTAGTCGCATAGAATAGCGAAGAAGAGGATCTCCTATAGTAAGAAATCGCGTCCAAAGCTCGTCCAGTACAGTGCTTACAATGCAATACGGACCACACAACGGAATACATGAAGGTTGCGACCTTGCTGGTTGTGATAAAGATGACACGATTTACCCAGTGAAAAAAGATCCTCACATAGAGGAAGATTTCACGTTAAGATCCACAGTAGACAAGAGAGTAAATTACTCATGATCTCTGTGAAGATAGAGATGCTATCAACAGAAATGTATTGTGGTTGTTTATCTTAGCAATACCTGCTAAAAACAACAGCGCCGGAGGATACGCGTATCCTATCATTCCGTCCTAAAGATCAATAGAGCGTTAACAGTATTAGCTCAGAGATCTGGACAAGCCAACACATACGTCTGCAATTGATTAGCAAGCTGTGTCATAAATAAAACATCATTGGGCGCTCCCATAGATAGCAAATCTGATTGAATACTTGTTTGTTGAGAGTCCATTCTGACAGCAACAAGCGACCCGTAAGAGAACGGGAGTGCGATAAAACAATCAGATGACCCAGAATATGACGGACCAAAACTGAACTTGGTGTACTATAACCAACAGACGGATTCTTTCCATTAAATTGAATAACGGAAACGAAAGAGTGCCTCCCTGGTTCCGGAGATACGCCACTACTGTCGAATTAAAGGACAGGAATTTGGGCATGCGTTTCTGAATAATGTTCATGCAATGACATAAAGCAAGCCTAAAAAACATTATTCCGCGGAAGTTAACTGATAGCTAAAAGACTGCGGAACCCAAAGACCCTGGCACTTCGAATCCGTAGGGATCAGTATATATCCCAATCTGTTTGACTGGCAACCGTCATAACAGCCACACTCGGGTCCGGCAACTGCGGCGGCACTCTCTGAGTCAACCACCGAATGTTTGCCCCAGTCTGAATCTCTTGTAACACTAGATAGACAAGAGAATGTATAAATCAAGCAATTCATGGATTGCCGGAAAGTTGCCGTCGAAGAGAAGCTCCTCCGAGAACGAAGCGACTCTGAGAGAGTTCTTAACCTACTATCCACGCGTGGATGTAGCTAGGGCTGCATCACGTCTAACCAACTCCAATCAGCCACTGAAGGGCGGAGTTATACGTGAACAAACTACTGCCCTCAAAAGAAATTACATTGAGAATAATATCCCGTAAATCTTTTCTTGAAGACGTAATGATAACGCCTAAGTAAGGCGGATTACGTATAATAAAGCGTCTAAGTTAAGTCTACTATACATAATGTCGTTCCCAACATTGAAATTGGAAAAGACATAAACGGTGAAAAAGAATATATGCAGTCTTTAATCACACCGTCTAGACGCATATGAACTCTCGGTATGCCCTGCTCTGCCAAAATAAACTATATGTAAAAAAGATAAAATGGCAGAAATGAGCCACGCGGACAAGAAACTAAACTATCATGCTTAGTAGCAGGCTTGTATATATATATAAATATATAGCGTCGAAAAATAAAACACATGTTGTAATGACAATATTGGACTGCGTCGGTAAGTCAGGGACAAAGTCCCTGTACCGATCGAAAAATCCGAGTCCAATGACGCTATAAGTCTCTTATCCAAGATCGCAGCAATGAAGTCCGAAAAATAATCACTGGAAGAAATGCCAGAAGATATGAAAGGCATCTTCCGATACTACTAAAGGGAAAACTCGAAATCTTTCGAATCCCTTTCGCCATCCTGTCGGACCCTATAAAGCGTTCGGTCGTCCGTAGCTTGATGCAACCGCGGACCGCACCGACCCAGCGCCGTCGGATAATTCCTGATTCGACCGAGAAACCGTCAATTGCTGGGATGCTGCGAAACAACTGTGCTAACTCGGATAGCACGTCCGTCACTGAGGCCTGAGGAGCAGCGGTCTTACGATGCATTGCCGCAGGAAGCTCCGAGATCGTTACCCCGTGCATACTTCCAATATGCGAGCGAACGGAGTGTATAGGCCTCGTGTCCCTTGGCTACCGGATGGCGCGACCTATTCGCTGTGGAATCACTGAATGCCGAAACTGATCGGATACTCGAGGTCACGTAGCCAATGTGCGGTCGTGTGCCCTGCTGTGAGGATGAGGAAGCATTAAAGACAGTCTCTCGGACTGTCAATATAACGGAGCGTCCCGAGCAACGGACATATGCTCCGAATGTAAATATCTGAACCACAACATGCGGTCCCCTATGTTGTTGGCTTCCTCCGATCTGTCCTCAATCTGCCGTCACTGGGTGAGTACTAAAGTAATTAAAGTGCTCGCATCACCCAAATCTCCTTCCTAGACCGCAACGGACGAACCCGGCAGCCGAACCATTCGATGAATGTACGTTACACCGGGTGAGCTAGCGAATGTCACTCCGTAAGCGATAGACATATTCCATGAGCACTTATTGCCGCTAACTCTTCATTAACTATGACGACAGAGGCACACTTTTGAAAGACATCTCCATAACTCTTCGAACAAGAAACCAGAAATGCTTGGATAGCAACCATAAAATAATAATATATATAGCGTCGTTCAATAATTCGAAAGTTTGTGTGACATTATTGGACTATGTCGGAACTGAGGGACGATGTCCCTGAACCGAACCAAAAATTTCTAAGTCCACCGACGCTATCAGTTTCTTATCCGGCATCGCAGCATATGTTGTTCCGAAAGGGAAAGCTTGAAATCCACCGAATCCCTTTCGGTATCCCGTCGGACCGGATGAAACTTTCGGACGTCCGTACCCGCTTCCGCGGAGCGTCCCGACCCAGCATCGTCAGATAAAATATATGCGACAGATTCAGTTGATGCTGGGATGCTGCGATAAACTGTGCTATTAAGGAAAGCACGTCCGTTCCCGAGGCCTGTGCAGTAGCGGACTTACGATGCATTGCCGCTGGAAGCTCCGTGTACGTTGACTCCCGCATACTTCCTATGCGAACGTCCGGAGTCTGCAGGCCTCGAGTCCCCGGCTACCGACCCAGCGCTGTCGGATAATTCTCGATCCGACACCGTTTCTGTCGGCTGCTGGGATGCTGCGATAAGCTGTGCTATGTGCACAAGAATGTCCGGCGTCGAGACCTGCGGAGGCGCAGTCTATCGCTGCTTCGCCGAGGGCAGCTCCGTATCAGATGGCTCCCGCATACTTTTCCTATGCGAACGTCCGGAGTCCATCGGTCTCGAATCCCTGGCTGCCGGATGGTGTGACCTGGTCGCCGAAGAATCCTTGATCGGCGAAGCTGGTAATATATCGGCGGTCACGCAGCCAAGGTGCGGTCGTGTGCGCTGACGAGAAGAGGAAGCCTTAGCAGTCTCAGCGGACTGCCTATACAACGGAGCGTCCCGAGCGACGGACGTATGCTCCGCTAACGACACATTTGTACCACAACATCTGGGGCCAGATGTTGTTGAACGAGAGAGGGGCCTCTCTCGCTTGCCGTCCGGATGGACCGGAACGAGCTATGAACCGGACTAAAAGGCTTCCTCCGTTCTCCCTCCGATCCGCTGTCACTGGGTGTGCATTAAGTTAATTTTATAGTGCTCGCATCACCCCAAAATTCCTTCTAGACCGCAACGGATGAACCCGGCTGCCGAACCATTCGGTGAATGGACGCTACACCGGGCGAGCTAGCGGACGTCAAAGGCCGTCGAACCTACTAGGGTCCTCTTAGGCAATTGGCGTATTACATGAGCACTTTTCCGCTAGCCCTTCATTAATTGTGACGACGGAGGCACACTGTTGGAAGACATCACAGATACATCACCCTAATCTTGATCGTCTGAAATAGAAATTGACAAAGTAGAGTGACCCTGCGGGGAAAGGACCGGAGTGTCCAAATCCCCAACAACATACCGTGACATACGCTTCCCATATTGTCATCGAAATCATACGATACAGAACCGGAGTAAATGCGAGTACACTGACCACATATATAGAATGATAATAAGGTCAGAGGAAGACTTCCTCTTAAAACAATTGATCAATATCCTTTCAATGTGAAAAGAAAACAAGTCCTGGTACTCGCACTAACCCCTGGCAAACAAAATACATAATAATAATATGATCCATTAATATAGAAAAAATAATTGAAATCAAAATATTTTGAAAAAATATTTTTTCAGAACAGCCCAAGTTTCTGAAAAGTAACGTTGAGCCCCAATGGATCCCAAGCCTAAGTGTGGACAAAAATTTTAAAAATATTTTAAACAATTTATTCAACACTTACAAACAATAATAATGCATCTAGTTATGATTGAAATAACATAAAGATATTATTATTTAGAAATCCCCCCCTCACACAGAGGGCTGTTGTAAATGTAAACAATGAGTGTAAAAACACTAAAATAAGACTCCAGGCACCCAGGCCCGAAATCAGTTACCAAAAATACACCATCTGATGCAAAACAGAGACTTCCAGGGAAGAAACTGCAGAACATCAGATGGTAGATGCAGAACACAACGCCTAACCACCCGTAGGTGAAGACGTAAACATGGGGAAAGAACAGAATTCATTCTGTTATTCAGCTAAACTCCCAAGAAATTTTAGTAATAATAATTACAGAAATTATGCCAAAAGCATGGGAGAATAGCAAGGGGGAACTTAAAGGACAGGGAGAGAGGAAAAACACTTGAAAAAACAGTGTAACTAAATAATCAGAATGACAACAAAATAGCTGCTGCCTTGAAAATAGGTAACTTAACATAATTTCATTAAAAAATTTTAAGTTACAGCCCTGATAATATTCTGTCACACATTCTTTTCCTCTCCTCCTTTTCTATCCTCCTTAGAATCACCATTTCACTAATATTTATGTGTCTGGCATCATTTAAACTGAGATTTAAAAGCACAAAGATCAGTCAGATGTTAACTGATGAAGGGCCAAACTTAGAATGATAAATGGCGCCAATTTCGGAACGTCCTTGACACTGCGCATGCGCAGTAGGGGCGAAGTGTGGAGGGCCTCTCAGGACATGTTTTCTTTAGTTTTAGATGCAAATTTTGGGGATTGGGGGGCAAAATTTGTGTTTGGCCCTATATTTTAAGAGTTAGCACCAGCTATGTCTGGGTCATTGGTACAGTATAAAAATATAAAACACATGTTGTAATGACAATATTGGACTGCGTCGGTAAGTCAGGGACAATGTCCCTGAACCGATCGAAAAATCCGAGTCCAATGACGCTATAAGTCTCTTATCCAAGATCGCAGCAATGAAGTCCGAAATAACAATCACTGGAAGATAATGCCAGAAGATATGAAAGGCATCTTCCGATACTACTAAAGGGAAAACTCGAAATCTTTCGAATCCCTTTCGCCATCCTGTCGGACCCTATAAAGCGTTCGGTCGTCCGTACCTGATGCAACCGCGGACCGCACCGACCCAGCGCCGTCGGATAATTCCTGATTCGACCGAGAAACAGTCAATTGCTGGGATGCTGCGAAACAACTGTGCTAACTCAGATAGCACGTCCGTCACTGAGGCCTGAGGAGAAGCGGTCTTACGATGCATTGCCGCTGGAAGCTCCGTGATCGTTACCCCGTGCATACTACCAATATGCGAGCGAACGGAGTGTATAGGCCTCGTGTGCCTTGGCTACCGGATGGCGCGACCTATTCACCGTGGAATCACTGAATGCCGAAACTGATCGGATACTCGAGGTCACGTAGCCAATGTGCGGTCGTGTGCCCTGCTGTGAGGATGAGGAAGCATCAAGGACAGTCTCTCGGACTGTCAATATAACGGAGCGTCCCGACCGACGGACATATGCTCCAAATGTAAAATATCTGAACCACAACATACGGTCCCCTATGTTGTTGGACGAGAGAGGGACCTCTCTCGCTCACAGCCCGGACGGACCTGGACAAGCCAGGAACCGGACTAACAGGCTTCCTCCGATCTGTCCTCAATCTGCCGTCACTGGGTGAGTACTAAAGTAATTAAAGTGCTCGCATCACCCAAATCTCCTTCCTAGACCGCAACGGACGAACCCGGCAGCCGAACCATTCGATGAATGTACGCTACACCGGGTGAGCTAGCGAATGTCACTCCGTAGGCAATAGACATATTCCATGAGCACTTATTGCCGCTAGCTCTTCATTAACTATGACGACAGAGGCACACTTTTGAAAGACATCTCCATAACTCTTCGAACAAGAAATCAGAAATGCTTGGTTAGCAAGCATAAAATAATAATATATATAGCGTCGTTCAATAATTCGAAAGTTTGTGTGACATTATTGGACTATGTCGGAACTGAGGGACGATGTCCCTGAACCGAACCAAAAATTTCTAAGTCCACCGACGCTATTAGTTTCTTATCCGGCATCGCAGCATTTTGGTCCGACGAAAGAAGCTGTAGAAGACCAAGTCAGATGACATACACAACAGCATATGTTGTTCCGAAAGGGAAAGCTCGAAATCCTCCGAATCCCTTTCGGTATCCCGTCGGACCGGATGAAACTTTCGGATGTCCGTACCCGCTTCCGCGGAGCGTCCCGACCCAGCATCGTCGGATAAAATATATGCGACAGATTCAGTTGATGCTGGGATGCTGCGATAAACTGTGCTATTAAGGAAAGCACGTCCGTTCCCGAGGCCTGTGCAGTAGCGGTCTTATGATGCATTGCCGCCGGAAGCTCCGTGTACGTTGACTCCCGCACACTTCCTATGCGAACGTCCGGAGTCTGCAGGCCTCGTGTCCCTGGCTACCGGATGGTGTGACCTGGTCGCCGAAGAATCCTTGATCGGCGAAGCTGGTAATATATCGGCAGTCACGCAGCCAAGGTGCGGTCGTGTGCGCTGACGAGAAGAGGAAGCCTTAGCAGTCTCCGCGGACTGCCTATACAACGGAGCGTCCCGAGCGATGGACGTATGCTCCGCTTGCGACACATTTTGTACCACAACATCTGGGGCCAGATGTTGTTGAACGAGAGAGGGGCCTCTCTCGCTTGCCGTCCGGATGGACCGGAACGAGCTATGAACCGGACTAAAAGGCTTCCTCCGTTCTCCCTCCGATCCGCTGTCACTGGGTGTGCATTAAGTTAATTTATAGTGCTCGCATCACCCCAAAATTCCTTCTAGACCGCAACGGACAAACCCGGCTGCCGAACCATTCGGTGAATGGACGCTACACCGGGCGAGCTAGCGGACGTCAAAGGCCGTCGAACCTACTAGGGTCCTCTTAGGCAATTGGCGTATTTACATGAGCACTTTTCCGCTAGCCCTTCATTAATTGTGACGACGGAGGCACACTGTTGGAAGACATCACGGATACATCACCCTAATCTTGATCGTCTGAAATAGAAATTGATAAAGTAGAGTGACCCTGCGGGGAAAGGACCGGAGTGTCCAAATCCCCAATAACATACCGTGACATACGCTTCCCATATTGTCATCGAAATCATACGATACAGAACAGGAGTTAATGCGAGTACACTGACCACATATAGAATGATAATAAAGTCAGAGGAAGACTTCCTCTTAAAACAATTGATCAATATCCTTTCAATGTGAAAAGAAAACAAGTCCTGGTACTCGCACCAACCCCTGGCAATCAAAATACATAATAATAATATGATCCATTAATATAGAAAAAATAATTGAAATCAAAATATTTTGAAAAAATATTTTTTCAGAACAGCCCAAGTTTCTGAAAAGTAATGTTGAGCCCCAATGGATCCCAAGCCTAAGTGTGGACAAAAATTTTAAAAATATTTTAAACAATTTATTCAACACTTACGAACAATAATAATGTATCTAGTTATGATTAAATTAACATCAAGATATTATTTTTTAGAAATCCCCCCCTCACACAGAGGGCTGTTGAAAATGTAAACAATGAGTGTAAAAACACTAAAATAAGACTCCAGGCACCCAGGCCCGAAATCAGTTACCAAAAATACACCATCTGATGCAAAACAGAGACTTCCAGGGAAGAAACTGCAGAACATCAGATGGTAGATGCAGAACACAACGCCTAACCACCCGTAGGTGAAGACGTAAACATGGGGAAAGAACAGAATTCATTCTGTTATTCAGCTAAAACTCCCAAGAAAATTTAGTAATAATAATTACAAAAACTATGCCAAAAGCCTGGGAGAATAGCAAGGGGGGACTTAAAGGACAGGGAGAGAGGAAAACACTTAAAAAACAGTGTAACTAAATAATCAGAATGACAACAAAATGGCTGCTGCCTCGAAAATAGGTAACTTAACATAATTTCATTAAAAAATTTTAAGTTACAGCCCTGATAATATTCTGTCACACATTTTTTTCCTCTCCTCCTTCTCTATCCTCCTTAGAATCACCATTTCACTAATATTTATGTGTCTGGCATCATTTAAACTGAGATTTATAAGCACAAAGATCAGTCAGATGTTAACTGATGAAGGGCCAAACTTAGAATGATTAATGGCGCCAATTTCGGAACGTCCTTGACACTGCGCATGCGCAGTGGGGGCAAAGTGTGGAGGGCCTTTCAGGACATGTTTTCTTTGATTTTAGATGCAAATTTTGGGGATTGGGGGGCAAAATTTGTGTTTGGCCCTATATTTTAAGAGTTAGCACCAGCTATGTCTGGGTCATTGGTACAGTATAAAAATACAATTATTCATAAAACTCTGCCCAACATCTATAAAATATCGACAAGCCAGAAAATGAGCAGACTATCATCTGAAAAATGAGGTCCCCAGAGGGTGAATTTGGTGATACTACCCTGCTGTGGGGTAGCATCACTAAATTTACCCCCTGTGAACCTCAAACTGAATCAAGGTCTCAAACATAATCAGAAAGAGGTACCCAGAGGATAAACTGGCACACTGTATGGGATAGCATCAGCAAATTCACCCTCTGGGGACCTCAATCTGCAAATGACAGACTGCTTATTTTTAGGCTTGAATATCAATAACATTAAATACATTTATAAATATTTATAAATATATCAAATTATTGATATAGAATTATTTTTAAAGTAGAACACACAAGTTGGTCTAAGGGGAATGGGTCTTTTGTGAATTGGCCTCGTGGGAGTTGGTCTACATGGAATTGGTCTAGTGGGAATGAACCCTCTTGTGTAAAAGCTAAAATGCTGTAAAAATGTCAATAATCTTTTGTTTACATACCTTTTTCTCTTTGATTGTGTAAATGGTAAACTTCTTGCTTTACTGCCTTCTCCACCTGCAACAGCTGTATCACTTTTTTCCTCTACAGGAGCCTCACAGGTGAATTCTCCAATAATTGCTTCTTTTAATGGATGAATCAAGAACTTCAGAAAAAAATAATACTAGAAATCAATCTCTCATTAACCCTTCACCTAACATGAAATACAGATGACACTTGCAAAAAAAAATTCTTGAATAACTAATTTTTTACAATTTTTGTCTCAAAACATAGGTTATGACCCCTCATTGGAACAAGCTCATTCCAACGAGGGGTCATAACCTATGTTTTTGAGACACAAAATGAAAAAATAATGAAAATTAATTGGCGATTTTTGACAATAGCGCTGGCTGGTTTTGGCCGTTACGTTTGGTAAAAGGTTAACAGAATGCATAAATATTAAATAATGGTGTATTGCTACAAATAAAGTGTGACGTGATACTCATCTTTTTTGTCTTCATCAACTGCAAGAGTTATTTATTTATTTATTGGTGTTTAAAGTTTCTGCACAATGGCTAATCATTATCATTGTGACAAAAAGAATCTGAAATTCATCACAAAATGACATGGAATTTCTGAATGTCGTTCACTAAAATTGATCTGTGCCCTAGTAACCATCAGCTCAGATCATTTATTATGCACTTGTTACAGAAATTTCATATGAAGATCTTCTAAATATCAAATGTGTTTTACTACAAATGAAACATAAGTGATGCTAATCATTGATGTTGTTGACAGATTATTCAAAATGAAATAAAAATGAATGTGTCTATGGAATACAAATGTCCAGGCAGCTTAAATTGTTGTAAAAACTGAAAAGAAAGGGTTGAGGGATCTAAATTGGAATAGGCCTATATTTCTTCAAAATAAAAACAACTTAATACGATAGAATCCTCTTCATTGAATATTCATTTTGCTAGTGAAAATTATTCAATTAACAGGAGTATACAATTAACAGGGATTTGGTCAGTTTCCTGTGTTCTGGAGGTAAACTGAGCATTTATTCTATTATATCTTGTTTGACAGAGCTCTTAGAGCTCTGTCAAACAAGATATAATAGAATAATTGCCTGTATTGGATGTAGTGAGGCCAAAAAGGTTGATAAATAAAGGGAATTTGGTGCCTGTCACAGTAATATTTTCGACATATTACACAAATTTATATACAATTAACAGGAGTTTACTCTACAACCCATATGCAATTAACAGATCAAATTTGTACTGAAGATATGGTAAATGGTTTTGTGTTTGAAAATTATATTCAATTAACAGGATTATACAATTAAGAGATATCCAATTAAGTGGGCTCCACTGCATTGATCAAACGTTATGGGAAATATTATTTTTAACCCTTTATCCAACACCTGCAACAACTAAAAAATTTAATTTTCTGTCTCCAAAAGTAGCTTTGAACACCTAAATGTAACGAGCTCAACAAAAGAAAGTTCACCACATTGTTGTCACCAGGAGTAATTCCATAAAATAGTGGGGTATGTCTGCTGCTACTTGTATTGATGAAGAACTGTTTATGTTAAGCTTTCATCATACCCAAGTCACATTCCAGTCAAGCCTGAAAATAAGCAATCTGTCATTTGTAGAATGATGTCCCTTTAGTGTGTATTTGCAGATGCTATCCCATACAGTGGGCTAGAGTCCCCCAATTTATCCTCTGGGTACCTCTTTCTGTTTAGACCTGATAACCTTGATTCTGATTGTGGTTCACAGATTGAAAATTTAGTAAATTTAGCAGATGACAGTCTGCTTATTTTCAGACTTTATTCCAGTGTGTTTTTTATTGGCCCAGCCAAACTTTAATCAAAGAGTGGAAGCCAGGAAAATTTTCAAGTTAACTGGTTGAGGGCTGGATTATTTTTGGTGGTCTGAACATGTTATTCAAACTTTATTTTATTACAAATTATTGTAGAGTGCCCACCAGCACTCTCCAATCATGTGTAATAAAACAAATTTATATAAACAAAAAAACATTCGCATTTGACTGAATATGAAACATGAGCAAGGAAAATATTGCCTTTTGCTCTGATACCCTCATTTCTTCTAAAGCCCCAATCATGGCTTCTAGCACTCAACCAGTTAAACGTCACTGTAACAATGACCCCCAAAATAAATACGTTTCTTCCTCTCATCGCACACAAATCATACATCAAGTTTAGTTTCTAAACGAAGGAAAACTCTCCCTCCTAAATTTGTAACACTTGCAAAATGGACAATGGGAGAGGTATTTTTTACACAGCTGCATAATTTCTTTAAAAGTCATTGAAAATCTTTACTAGTACAATAGACTCCTGTTAACTCCTAGCACTCTGGAAGGGCAACAGAGTTTTCTCCAATCTCCCTGTTTTTCTCTTTTTCAACTCTGAATTTAACAAATTATATCTTGTTTGACAGAGCTCAATGAGCTCTGTCAAACAAGCTATATTTGGTTAAATATCAAGCTGCATTATGGGAAATATTTGCTACTGAAAACTTAGCCATTTTCACATCAGAGTGCAGAGGGTTAATTGAAGACACTTTGCCAGTGAAAATTGTTCAGTTTACTAGAGTATTCAGTTAATAGAGATATGGTCATTCTGAAGAGAAACTGATCATTTAGTCTATTATATCTTGTTTGACAGACCTCATAGAGCTTTGACAAACAAGATATAAATGATAAAATGCTCTTATTGGATTTTATTACACATCCATTAAACTTTAAACCCTTGTAGTTAAACCCTTGTATTTAACGGAATCAATGCTATGACATAAATGTTTCTGTATTCAACTGGTGATGTACAGGCCAGAACTTTTTTTCCCAGCATTTTTTATACAAGTTCCTTTCTCGTCGAGTCATTAGTTACGCTTTGAAAAGTTTCCAAATTCCATTATACAATTATCGATCGTCTGTTATGTAATGTGAAAATGTCCAAAGCAAAATAAAGACGGTTCACAAAAAAATTAGTTAACCAAAACTCGCGACATCGACGCCGTAGCTGCGATGGGTGGTGCAATTTCACAAAATTCTAAGTTCATCAAGGGCCATAACTCCAAGAAAAATATTTGGAACAACACATGCATTGAACAGTGGCTAGACATCAATAAGATACACTTACATGCCAAATATAAAGTCATTCCATCAAGTATTTCAAAAGTTATTGAGTTTTGAAACTCGTTGGTCACAGACAGACCGACCGACATTCTAAGTTCATCAAGGGCCATAACTCCAAGAAAAATATTTGGAACAACACATGCATTGAACAGTGTGGCTAGACGTCAATAAGATACACTTACATGCCAAATGTAAAGTCATTCCATCAAGTATTTCAAAAGTTATTGAGTTTTGAAACTCGTTGGTCACAGACAGACCGACCGACAGACATACTGACATTGCCACTTATAGAGCTGCTAGTCGCAGCTAACTAGTCGCAGCTAAAAATGAGATAATATTAAACAACAATAATTTCCAACCACAACATTAACCTAGTCCCGTGGCCATCTCATCTGCGGATCCCTGGGATATGTAAATTGGTCAACTTTATTTCAGTAAATCTTCAGACATCATGACATGTTTCAAACTTCTTTTAAAAAAGTTTCTCCCTGCTGTTTTGAAAATCTGCCTAAAATTGTACTTCTATTTTTTCTGTCCATAATAACCACAAAATGGTTAGGCGTGAATGGATATCAGCTGAGGAGAAACAGTGATACAAATTTCAACAAACACGCCCAATAGAAAAGATAATGAATGTAATTTAGACTGGCTCCCAAAAGGTTGTTTTGATTTTTAATCTATCAATTTGATCAGTACAGCTACAAGCAAAACAAACAGACTCTTCTTTGGGTTTAAACATCGGAATTACAATTTGTTTATTTAACTGAATTTTAATGCATGGGATATGTAATAAACACAGAATGTGATGTGTGTTTGAATCTGTGGGAGTTTTACATAACTCATTTTGACAACGCCATTCCAACTCGTTATGTAAAGTACCCACCGATTCAAACACACATCGCGTTACATCTATTACTGAGGCCAAATAGGCCTATAAACAAAAGGAATTCAGTGACTCGCAGGTTAATTTCCCAACATATTTCATGAGCTGTTATTCAATTAACAGGAGTTTGCTCTATAATCCATACCTAATTAACAGGTCAAATTTGTACTGAAGGTACAGGCCTTAAAATAAGCAGTCTGACATTTGCAGAATGAGGTCCTCAGAGGGTGAATTTGATGGTGCTATTCCATACAGTGGGCCAATTTATCCTCTGGATACATCTTTCTGTTTAGTTTTGAGACCTGATTCAGATTGAGGTTCGCAGAGGGTAAATTTAGTGATGCTACCCTGCTATGCTGGGTAGCATCACTAAATTCACCCTCTGGGGACCTCATTTTGCAGATGACAGTCTGCTTATTTTCTGGCTTGTGAAGGTATAGTAAATGGTTTGATGTTTGGATATTATATTCAATTAACAGGGTTATTCAATTGTGAGATATACAATTAAGTGAGCTCCATTATATTTATGATGTAATGGAAGAGAAAAAACTCTCCGAGTACACGTGTAGTTTTTTCTACGAATTTATATACTAAGTGTTTCAAAATACTGATGTCTCAACCAACAATATTTTCTTTTTGTATTAATTTTAAGCCTGTTGAAAACCTGAATGGGACAGCAACTAGAGGTGTGACTGTCCCAGATGGGCCTGTCCATATCCCCCACCGTCCTCGCCACCATGATTATTCTAAGATAAAATGGAGCACAACTCTGACAAAAAAAGTTTGATTGAAACTGTAATCGCAAGTGCACAAGATCCCATGGTAGTGAATATCCATACCAAGTTTCAAAGGAATCAACCCATAAACATCTAAGAAAATCTCCAGACAAAATTCAGGCATTTGAAGATGAAAAGGGGCATAACTTTGGGAAAAAAGGTCGATCGAAACTAGAGATGGGCGGTTAACCAAACATTCGGTTCGGTTTTTGTTTTGTTATCAAAACCGAAACAATTACAGAAAATCCGTCGTCGCGGTTTTCCACTTCAATGTTGAAAAACTCTAATCAGGTCTTCACTTCTCAGAAGAGAGAAACAACCTAAAGTTGACCTTGTTTTCAAACTTCAGAGTCACGATATACTTTTCTCAGAACAGCTGCAATTACTTCTTACACATCGTGGTTTAAACGTTCATGTTTATCAAATGTGATTTCCTTTGCAGAACTGGAACTTGTCACTTGTTGCACATTTATAATAACAAATATATTTATTTTTATGATTCAAATCCCACCCGTGGCAACCGCGTTGTGTCCTTGGGCAAGACACTTCACCCCCATTGCCCACACGGGACCACGGTGGCTTTGTGTACTAAGGTTTACTGCATGTCGATGGTACACAATACCACCGTGTCCCTACATGGGCAATTGGGATGACAAAGAAGTGATAAGGAGTATATATGCCAGGGTTTCCGCTACCATGGCTGAGGGCCGTCAACCAGACCCATTCCCCCTGCCGATCATTTACTGATAAAGCAAAAAATCCGGTCAGTAAAACAAACAACATTACTCTGTAAAATTCTAGTCAAGATGCAGTCATTCTCCCAACAGAGTTGACACATTTTAGGAGCGCCGTTTCCAGAAGTGGCATTCTGCAACTTAAGATTGTCGAGCGTCATTCGGAAACTGTTGCTATTTTCTGCCGTTTGACGATTAGGTAAGATGTCACATGCCGATTGTAGAGAAGAAACAGTGTTCAATTCTAAAAATTTTCTTCAGGCGGCGAGAACCATGGTCGTGCCAGGTGATCTGTGATTTTTCCGTCCTACTGGACCCACTAATTTATTCCTAGTGAAAACTCTGTACAAGCAGGATGTTCTTACCTGTAAATCCTCACTCTTTCCAATTTCATCAATCAGCTCTGCTACAATTCTCATCCTGACAGGATTGAGTACATTTCTCATCAGCCACCTGACAGGCAATGTCCTAAATATATGGCAAATCAAATCAGACAGAGCATATTTGAAGGATGATGTTTTTATGTTTGAAAATCCACTGACATGCAATGATGTTGATAGCTTCGTTAAAAAATACTCCAACTGTGATGAAGAGAAGTGTTCCAAAAAGACAAGCTTCCTATCAGCTTGTATAGTTAGACTAATACATTTTGCGAGGCTTTCTTCCAGATCAATCAAAGTTCTGCAAATATAAAAAAAATTCTGATTTCGCTACTAAGCTACGACGGATGGTAAAAAAGAAACAAATTCCAAGTCCATCAAGGGCAATAACTCAGCTAAAATTTGAATAACACCAGCATTAAAAATGGGTCTTGACATCCATAAGATACACTTACATACCAAATATGATTTCATTCCACCAAGCATATTAAAAAATTATTGAGTTTCAAAACTTGATTTCAGACTGACTGACCGACTGACAAACATTGCCACATCTAGAGCTGCTTGTCACAGCTAAAAATAATTAATCATGCAGCACTAATAACATATGGTACCCAATGGATAAGAGATACATAGCCTCATTCATACTCAAGGATGTCCTGTGTACAGTGCTCATTACCTAAAGGACGAAATTAATTTGAGGACTTTCAAGGACACTTGCAAGCCATTTTCAAGGACCTTTTGGACAATTGTTTAAACAATTGCATGCTAATTTCATGTACCCTTGAGTAAACTTATGATTTAGAATACAGTAGAATCCTCTTAATTGAATATCCATTTTGCCAGTGAAAATTATTCAATTAACAGGAGTATACAATTAACAGGGATTTGGTCAGTTTCCTTGTTCTGGAGGTAAACTGAGTATTTATTCTATTATATCTTGTTTGACAGAGCTCATAGAGCTCTGTCAAACGAGATATAATAGAGTAAATGCCTATATTGGATGCAGTGAGGTCAAAAAAGGTTGATAAATAAGGGGAATTTGGTGCGTGTCACAATAATTTTTTTGACAATTACAAAAATTTATATACAATTAACAGGAGTCTACTCTACAACCCATATGCAATTAACAGATCACATTTGTACTGAAGGTATGGTAAATGGTTTTGTGTTTAAAAATGATATTCAATTAACAGGGATATACAATTAAGAGAAATCCAATTAAGTGGGCTCCACTGTATAGACGATCAGTTGTAAATGTACAGTTTTCGATCATAAATCAATAATAATAATAACAACACTTTGGCCATCCACTGGTTTGCTGTGGTTCTCAAAGGAGACTTTAGACTATTTTATGCTAGTTTCATATTGCCTTGAGTAAAGTTATGATTTAAAAAAAAGATGATCAGTTAAAAATGATAAATTTTAAGTAATTTGGACATTTTTTATACTTATCAATGGCCCAGACTTAGCTGGTGCAACCTCAATATTATTAAGGGCCAAACACAAATTTTGAACCCCCAATCCCCAAAATTTGCATATAATACCAAAAATTAAAAGTCCTAACTGGCCCTCCATACTTTTGTTACTTGTGCATGCGCAGTACCCAGGAAGAGACCGGAATTGGCGCCTACATCATTCTTCCTAGTTGTGCCTACTAAAGTTATAACTCAGCGGGGAGATATGAGTGCCCACTAATGGGAGGGCTATCCCTGTCTGAATCATTGGTAAGTATTAAAAATATACAAAATACTTTAAATTTATCATATTTTTATACTAAAACCAATGGCCCAGACTTAGCTGAATCATAAAAAGGCAGAGGGCCTAGGACTTAAAGGAATAGCAGACCAAAATACAGCTCCTTAGCCTGCATGAGAACTCCCAAGGTGAAAAGGAGATTAAAAACCAATGACTGTTCGAAGAAAGAATATACCACTCCAAATAATGAAGCCAAAAATAGAGATCGTATGCCCAGATGGCCTGTTGGAAACTCCATAACTGATTCAAGCAGCCTCAAAATTCTCATAAGCTCGATACTAATGCAGAGGAAGAATTTAAGAGAATCTATTCAATAATATGTCTGCCTAATCACACCAACCCGGCGCGACTCGTAATGCTTGTGTTAGTTATCTAAAATAGTATAGAAACCGTAGGGCTCCCTCATGTCTGACCGATTCCATAATGCCACTAAGGACAGAGTGGGACGTGATGAACATGGAACTACTGCAAGGAATATACGGTTGAAACAGCGTCGACATATCCCTTGAAATCAAGACAGTACGCCATGGTGCCAACAAATAATACACCATACATACATAATATCCAATCCACTGAGTGGAAATATAATCCACAACAAAAGATTTGGATAAAAATGAAGCGGGAGACGAAAAACTGTTACAGCACCCTATCATAAAAACCTAGATGAACTCCTTGCGCCTCGTTCCGATTAGAGCAGGAAATATTCCTGAAAAGGAGTTAACTATAGGCATTCGAAAGAACGCTCATCAATCACACTAGGCTAATATGACATCATCAATAGGGCTAAAAGCCTCAGACAACTAACACAAAAACAAGAACAAACTATTCTCTTGCAATAGTACCTTGTCCGACAGGACAGTGGTCTCAGCCTGGCTGAAGCAGCTAAAGGTCTTCCGCTGGTAATGCGGCCCTAGAAGCTCACAAAAGGAGACTTCAACGCTAGCCACTAATGATAGAGAAAAAACACCACTCATAATTCTAGCTAGGCTACTATAGTGCCAAAAATAAGACTAAAGTCTGTGATACTTTAGAAAACAACACCGAGAAGGAAGACGTGAACTCTTTCCTTTAGTGGTTCTATTCCCAAAAGACAGTGGTCTCAGTCTAGTTAATGAAGCTTAGAAGACTTCATCTCCGTGAAGACAGATATCTCAGTGTAATTTTTGCGATTTTAGAAAGCTCACTAGATGGAGACTTACAACATTAGTCGCTCAAGGTAAGGAATAAAGGACCGCTCTTCTAACAGCCATAATTCCAAAGAGAGAGTAGTCTCA
Source organism: Pictodentalium vernedei (assembly GCA_031216915.1). Classification (NCBI taxonomy): domain Eukaryota; kingdom Metazoa; phylum Mollusca; class Scaphopoda; order Dentaliida; family Dentaliidae; genus Pictodentalium; species Pictodentalium vernedei. Next base: position 43,380,388 of record CM062293.1, read on the forward strand.
GCTTAGCTAACACAGCTTATTAGTCTTCATCTCCACGAAGACAAATAGTCGCTCAAGTTAAGGGAAAAAGGGCTGCACTTGAATCTTATAAGGCATCAACAAAAGGACTAAAAGCCCCAGACGCCTAAGAATGCAACACCAAGAAGGAAACAACATACTCTTTCCTTCTAATGGCCCTAATTCCAAAAAGACAGCAGTCTCAGATTAGCTAGCGCAGCTAATAAGTCTTCATCCCATGAAGACAGATATCTCAGTGAAACTTGCGACTTTGAAAGCTCGCTAAACGGAGACTTACAACATTAGTCACTCAAGGTAAGGAATAAAGGATCACTCTTCTAAAGGCCATAATTCCAAAGAGACAGCAGTCTCAGCTTAGCTAATGCAGCTTATTAGTCTTCATCTCCATGAAGTTAAATATCTGTTTCACCTGCAGCCTTCGAAAGCTCACTAAACGGAGACTTACAACATTAGCCGCAATCTATAAGAAAAAGACCGCTGTAAAATATATAAGGCCACTATGACGTTAGCCACTAATGATACATAAACACAGACCGCTCTCAATTCACATAAGCCAAACTAAGGCGACAACAATAGGACTAATTGCCTGTGACGTCCAGGAATACCACACCGAGAAGGAAAACGTAATCTTTCCTTCTAATGGCCTTATTCAAAAAAGCTAGCAGTCTCAGTGCAGCTAACACAGCCTAGAAGTCATGTACCAGTGAAAACAGATATCTGTGTGTTACCCTGCAGCCTTAGACAGCTCACTAAATGGAGACTTATGACTTTAGCCGCTAATGTATAAGAAAAGTTTGCTCTAACAGTACATAAGGCTACTATGGCATCCACAATAACACTAAATGCCTCTGACACCTAGGAATACAACACCGAGAAGAAAAAGACATACTTATTCCTTCTAACAGCTCTATTCCAAACAAGACAGCTGTCTCAGCCCAACTATGAGCTATCAATCTTATATTCGTAAGGAATAGATCATTGCCTTTCTTATACTATTGCTAAGCCAAGGGAGGCGTCGTTAATCAGACCAAAAGCCTTCAACACCTGAGCCGAAAGATCCGGGAAGGAAAGATCTTCGTCTTTCCTTCATCCGGTACCTTAAGCTGTTTTTTGCCTAGCAAACACAGACTTTTGTTCAGATGGAACAAGATTTGAAGAACTTATGAATAATAAAAATTCATAGGATGGAGAATCAACCACCATAGCCCTCCCACCATCTGAATGTTCGACCCCACTGAAGTGTGGAAGGAGCATCCCCACTCGCACATTTCAGACGGGTGCTCTGACTCATTGAGGTTTCTCACGACAGAAAACAGTTGATCCCGACTGGTAACATGATGGAGAACGCTCTCCAACTCGCGATCTGACCCCAGATCTCACAGAGTATCTCACTGAGAAACTTGTAGGCTAATCCCCTTTGCGTGTGCTTCCATGTAAGAAGAAGCCATTACCACAGCTGACCCCGGCTGCAGTGTGGAAGGAACATAACGATGCATGTTCTGACTCATTATAGTTTCTTGCAACGGACACAGTCAACCCCGACTGCTAACGGGATGGAGAGGGTTCTCCAACTCGCGATCTGACCCCAGATCTTGCAGAGCATCCCACAGAGAAACTTTAAGGCTTCTTCTGCTTTTGTCATCATCACTGGGTGAGCTTTATGTTATGAGGTGCTCGCTCTACCCATGTTATACTACTCAACCACAATGGACCTACCTGGCATCCTGGCTCCTATACAGGGACGACCGCTTCACCAGTCGAGCTAACTGCATGCAGAGAATTAAGCTTCTAATGGCTTTAATCCTGTGCAAATATCATGAGCACCTTGGCAGCTAGCTCTGTTCACTCATCAGAGTGGGGCTCATCAGAGCGCAAAGATGGCAGCACGTAACGGACAGGTGTCAAAGTTCCATCACCATGTTCTTGTTCCTCTGAAAAAGGGACTGAAAGACTAGTATTAGTCAGCGGTGAAAGCTTCTACATTGGAACTTCACTGCCCACCACACAGGTCGACACCCGTTACAACATTCGCATCCCATAGTACAAGTATGATGGAGTGCCGTGACTACCGGCAACCAACAATTCCATGAAAACCATCTTTGATTTGTGTCTGGCATCTTCAAAAATGAGAATTTATTGCACAGATGTCAGTTCAAATGTTTACTGGCTTGGGCCAAACAAAAGAATAATGTTTGCGCCAATTCTGGTCTCTTCCTGGGTACTGTGCATGCACAATTACTAAAAGTTTGGAGGGCCAGATAGGACTTTTAAATTTTGGTATTGCATGCAAAATTTGGGGATTGGGGGTGGGGGGGGGGGGTTCAAAATTTGTGTTTGGCCCTTAATAATATTGAGGTTGCACCAGCTAAGTCTGGGCCATTGATTTTAGTATAAAAATATGTACAGTTTTCGAACATAAATTACTAACACTTTGGCCATCCACTGGTTTGCTGTGGTTCTCAAAAGAGACTTTAGACTATTTCATGCTAGTTTCATATTGCCTTGAGTAGAATTTAGAATACAGCTGATCAGTTAAAAAAGTACAGTTTTCGATCATAAATTAATATTGTTCCTGCATCCCGATAAATTCTGTCTTTTGATTGGTCAAAATGCCTTGGATGAGTAGCCAAGGCAAAGGGTGGACCCAACATCCAAGGTATATGAAAGTGTGCATCATCCAGTGGAGCCCACTTAATTGGATATCTCTTAACTGAATAATCCTGTTGAATGAATATAATTTCCCATCACAAAACCATTTACCATACCTCCAGTACAAATTTGACCTGTTAAATGAATATAGGTTATAGAGTGAACTCCTGTTAATTGAATAAAAAATCCTGTACCCTGTCGAGAAATTACCCTGACTTTCACCAGTTTTCTTTTGTTTATTGACCTATCTGGTCTCAGTACATCCAATACAGGCATTTAATCTATTATATCTTGTTTGACAGAGTTCATGGAGCTCTGTCAAACAAGATATAATAGAATAAGTGCTCAGTTTATCTCTAGAATACAGGAAAGTGACTCAATCTCTGATAATTGAATACTCCCGTTATTTGAATAAATTTGTTAAAGGAATAATTTTCACTGGCAAAATGGCTATTCAGTTAACAAGTCTCCACTGGCAATGTGGTCATTCAATTAACAGGGTTTAACTCCTTGCGTTCTACTGGTGGATTTTCCAGCCCAGGACAGGATTTCTCTTTAATTTAATCAAAATTTCCCCCCTCCCCTAAATTGAATGGATTTTTTCACCAACCATTCCTTGACTTAGATTTAGATGAATTTTTTATAGCAGCGATGACTAGATTTGATCTAAAATATCCTAAAAATATATTCAGCTGGTTAAGAGTTAACTGTCTGTGACAACAATGAATGATCAAGTTACTTGACAGAAAAACGACACATCATATAAACACAGGATTTGTACAGGTTTAACAAAATGAAATTCAGGCACTATTAAGCACTTTTCAAGGGCCATGTCATTCATTTTCAAGGACTATTTTTCCATGCTAAGAAACCAACTGTGACATGTTCTTTTTATAACTGCTCTCCACACAGTGCATATTTCAAGAATGAGTGTGTGTCAGGTAATATTCAGGCCCATTTCTGTCCTTTTGGTTAAGTTTCAGAACTTCTTGCAAAGTTGTTGGGTTGTTAGTGGTAATTTGACATTCAAAATCGATTGTTCACAAACAATAATTTATGATTTATTACCAAATACCTCTGTTATTTTCGTACAAAGTCAAGGTGAATCTTTGATATATTATCGCTTCCAGTAACTATCCTTTTGTGTGACACGATGAAATAAATGAAGCAGGCGGAGATGCAGACATTGATTGGAAAAACCAGTTTGCAAAACACAATTCATCGCTCATTTGAATTGGATGCTCTCCATAGTATAGCAGCCTGTGTGTACAGTGAGCCACATGATAGTATGCAACTAGATCACATGCAGCCGTTTCAATTTTCTGATTGGTTAAAATTGACCTGTACATTATGATGAACGTCATCGTAATTTGTGTTCTTGTGTTTTCTCTCATTATCATGAACAAGAAAAGTAGTGTGCAGAGCACACAGGTGTATTATAATATTCGTGTTTTAAACTTTAATATGCTACAGCGAATTCCCGATTTTTTTTTGTTATTTTGGGCACTAAAACGTGGCATTTTGAGGGGGATTTTTTTAGCAGAGTAGGTTTGGGTCCAGGATTCAAGGACTTTTCAAGGGGAGTGGTGGTAATTCAAGCACTATTCAAGGGGAAAAGCCAATTTAAGCACTTTTCAAGACAGGCATTGGAATTCAAGCACTTTTCTAGACCGTACGGACCCTGAAACCCATAGATGTTTTGCTGGACATGTTATTTATTTATTTATTTATTAGTGTTTAAGGTCACATACTTATGCACAATGGCTAATCGTGACCATGGCAGTTTTATGGGTGGAGGAAGCCGGAGTACCCAGAGAGAACCACCGAGCAACGACGAGCAGCTGTCAGCTCCCCAACATCGTAACTCTGAACTCTGCACCGCAGCACAGACAGGGTTAGATTGGTTGAAGACATGCGCACAGTATGCCTTAGTACACAGCATCATCGTGCCCCCATGTAGGCAATCGGGTTAAGTGCCTTGCCCAAGGACACAACGCGTGAGTGCGAATCAGTCGCTGAAATGGTCACCCATCCAACTACTAAACGCGCTCGACATTGCTTAACTTCGGTGATCTGACGGTAACCGGTTACCGAGACGCCACCGTGCCCCCGCTGAAAATGTTAGGTAGGTAGGTCTATTAACCCTTTACCCAATGTAACGGCCAAAACCGGCCAGCACTTTTCACAAAAATCGCCAATTAATTTTCATTATTTTTTTCATTTTTTGTCTCAAAAACATAGATTATGACTCCTCTTTGGAACGAGCTCATTGAGCTTGTTCCAATGAGGGGTCATAACCTATGTTTTTGATAACTAGAGGGGGGTATCAGTACCCCGTGGCTCACCAACAGGTGGCCAATGTAAAGGGGTGGCTAGAGTAAAAAAAAAAGTTCAAAACTTGCACACAAAAGTCCAAAATTAATGAAAATAAGCAGCTAAAGGGTTAAATAATATATTAATAACCCCTAAGAAGCATGCTAACATAAAATAGGAACCATGGCAATATAGTACAAGGTAAGTCTCCACTTTGAAAAAAAGAAAGACAAACCTCAAAACCTGCACATAAAAGTAAAAAAAGTATCACATTTGTTTCAAAGGGTTAAAATTTAGAAAAATACCCTAAAAATATTACAATAACCAGCGTGGTAATATGCCAGTGAGATAAAACTCTACTTAAAAAAAAATATCAAAACCTGCACACAAAAGTACAAAACCTGCACAGAAAAGTCCAAAATTAAAGTAAATAAGCAGCTAAAGGGTTAAATAATATAAAAATAGCCCAAGAAGCATCCTAACATAAAATAGGAACCATGGCAATATGCTACAAGGTAAGTCACCACTTGGAAGAAAAGAAAGACAAACCTCAAAACCTGCACATAAAAGTAAAAAAAAGTGTCACATTTGTTTCAAGAGGTTAAAATTGAGAAAAATACCCTGTCACAGTAACCACAACGGCAACATGCCAGTAAGGTGAAAGTCTACTTGAAAAATATCCACTTGGAAGAAAAGAAAGACAAACCTCAAAACCTGCACATAAAAGTTTCACATTTGTTCCCAAGGGTTAAAATTTAGAAAAATACCCTGAAAATGTTACAGTAACCACCATGGTAATATGCCAGTGAGGTAAAACTCTACTTAAAAAAAAATATCAAAACCTGCACACAAAAGTACAAAACCTGCACACAAAAGTCCAAAATTAAAGTAAATAAGCAGCTAAAGGGTTAAATAATATAATAATAACCCCAAGAAGCATCCTAACATAAAATAGGAACCATGGCAATATGCTACAAGGTAAGTTGCCACTTTGAAGAGAAGAAAGACAAACCTCAAAACCTGCACATAAAAGTAAACAAAAACATCAAAACCTGCACACAAACGTCAAAATAAGTCCAAAATTTGATTCAAAGGGTTAAAATTAAGACGAAATACCCTGGAAAAGAGTTAAATGTTATCGTGAACCCCCACAGCAATACGCAAAGAAGAAAAAATTTTGTTTAAAAGCACAAAAATCCAAACCTGTAAACAAAAGAAGTCCAAAATTGAAGTAATTAAGCAGGGAAAGGGTTAAAGAATACAACGTAGCCCTAAGATGCATGTTTACATACAATAGAAAGCATGGACATATGCTACAAGGTAAATCTACACTTGGAAGAAAGGAAAAAAAAAAAACCCATGAAAACCTGCACGCAAACGTCAAAATAAGTCTAAAATACTATTCAAAGGGTTAAAAAAAATTTAAAAATGCACTGGAAAGATATCAATGTTATAATAACCACCACTGCAATATGCAGTAAGGTCAACCTCACTTGAAATTGTTTTTTTTATCGCAACCTGTACATAAAAGTAAGAAACTGTAAGCCTAAGTCCAAAAGCTGTACATAAAAGTCCAAAAATGAAGTAATTCAGCAGGAAAAGGGTTAAATAATACAAACATAGCCCTAAGATGCATGTTTACATACAATAGAAAGCATGGACATATGCTGCAAGGTAAATCTCCACTTGGAAGAAAGGAAAAAAAAAACATCAAAACCTGCACGCAAACATCAAAATAAGTCTAAAATTTGATTCAAAGGGTTAAAATTAAAACAAAATACCCTGGAAAAGAGTTAAATGTTATAGTGAACCACCATAGCAATATGCAGAAACTCTACACTTGGAAGAAAGGAAAAAAAAAAAACCCATGAAAACCTGCACGCAAACGTCAAAATAAGTCTAAAAATCTACTGAAGGGGTTAAAAACTTTTTAAAAATGTACTGGAAAGATATCAATGTTATAATAACCACCACTGCAATATGCAGTGAGGTCAACCTCACTTGAAATTGTTTTTTTTTATCACAACCTGTACATAAAAGTAAGAAGCTGTAAACCTAAGTCCAAAAGCTGTACATAAAAGTCCAAAATTGAAGTAATTCAGCAGGAAAAGGGTTAAATAATACAAACATAGCCCTAAGATGCATGTTTACATACAATAGAAAGCATGGACATATGCGGCAAGGTAAATCTCCACTTGAAAGAAAGGAAAAAAAAACATCAAAACCTGCACGCAAACATCAAAATAAGTCTAAAATTTGATTCAAAGGGTTAAAATTACGACAAAATACCCTGGAAAAGAGTTAAATGTTATAGTGAACCATTATAGCAATATGCTGAAACTAAAAAAAAATGTGAAAAGCCAAAAAATCAAAACCTGTACACAAAAGTTCAAAATATTTGAGAGCGGACGCCGACGCCGACATGAGGGCTATGCCATAGGCTCACACAACTAACGTTGGTGAGCCAAAAAAAATTAGTTATTCAAGAATTTTTTTGGCAGGTGTCGTCTGCTTTTCATGTTAGGTAAAGGGTTAACCACCCTTTTCCAGGGTTGTTTGTTATTTTAACTATTTATTTTTCAAATTTTAAAAAAAATTTCAACAAAACCACATCATGGGATGTGACTCGTAAATTTAGTTAGTGTCTTCTGTTCTCTCAACTAGACATGACCTCGAACCTGCACAGGAAATTAAGTGATGATTGGACAAGAATTACTTTGTCAAGTTAAGCTAAAAAAATAAAAATAAAATATGTTCACACAGACACTTTTTGAAAAAGGTTGGGAGAATATTATTGAAAATATTTTTATTTGGACTTATCTAGAGTCCTATTATTAACTCTTAACCCGCTGAGTATTTTCAAGGCATATTTCATCAAATCTAGTCATGGCTGCTGATAAGAATTAACAGAATGTGCTGCTGATGAAGAATTAATCTGTATGTAACACAATAAATCATTGGTGAAAAATCCATTCAATTTAATACAGGGAGAAAATTTGATGAAATGTGCCAAAATTATACTTACTCAAGTAACAAGAGAACCCCTGTGCTGAGCAGGAAAATCTGCCAGCAGCATGCAAGGAGTCATTACTGTCCTTGCTAACAATGCTTATTTCTGTGCGTATTAAATAAATATTTCAGGATTTTAATCAATTATTGCTGATGTGGCATTAAAAATAAATAAATAAATAAATAAATAAATAAATAAATAAATACCCACTTTTGTCTAGTTTATTGATAATTTATATGTTGATTAACTGGACCCAGTGAGGTCTGTCAATCAAGATGTGAATTAGGTACTTGATTCTTATTTATTTTTTTATTTATTGGGCTTCAACGACACTTTCGACAGCAAGGGTCACCTCATGCCGGACAGTTTTATTATGGAGGAAGCTGGAGTATCTGGAGAGAATCAGTGAGCAGTGATAAATAACTGTCCATTCATCAGCGTACTAACTCCACACAAGCAGGGTTAGCATTGGTTGAAGACAAGTGCCCCAATGACGTGCAGTATGTCTTAGTACTCAGAACCACTGTGTGTCCTTTCTTTCCAAATGGACCAAACCTTTCAGTTTGCAGTCCAATGTTGTAACCACTGAGCCACCATGCTTCCCCCAACCCCATCCCCCAACCCCCCTACCCCCCCCCCCAAATCTTATAGTATCTCGAGAAATTACCCTAAAAATCACCATATTCATCTTGTTTTTAAACCTACCGGTATTTGGTTTCTGTACATCCAATACAGGCATTCAATCTAGTATGCCTTGTTTGACAGAGCTCAACGTGCTCTGTCAAACAAAGTAGAATAGAATAAATGCTCAGTTTATCTTTAGGATTCAGGAGAGTGACCAAATCCTTGTTAATTGAATACTCCTATTAACTGAAGATTTTTAAATGGTATTCAATTAACAGGGTTGCACTGTATTATAGCAATTTCAAACAACTTACTTATTCTCGTGATCTGATGGTCCCGAACACAGATGTTCTATCAAAGCTGCAATACAGACTTTATAATAATCTAATACACTTAAAAAAGGAAGGCCTTGCTGCTTTAAAAGCTGGACAATGACTTCCAAAGAAACCTGAAAAAAAAAAAAAAATTACTTACACAGATACAAGTTACACATTAAGAAATTCCATCAAATTTTCTCATTAAGCCTGGCACAATCTGCAAAAAAGTGATGATTTACAAAATCGAAATTATTGATCTGCTGAGATCACAGTACAAAAACATTAACTCCTTGCCAGGACAGGATTTATCTTGCCACTGAAATAAGTACAAATTTGGGCACATTAAATCCGGTTTTGACCCTGTAAATTGAATGTATTTTTTCCACTAATGATTTCTTGAGTTAAATTTAGATGAATTTTTCATCAATTCTAGTCATGGCTGCTTGAAAGCAGCCATGACGAGATTTGATGAAAAATAGCTTAAAAATATTCAGCGGGTTAAGAGTTAACACTATTTGTCATATGTGTGTAAATTTGGTGCAAGATAAGTGTTTCATTTTCTAGTTACGGCAAAAGTAATGTATTGGCTTGATCAATTCATCAAACAAATATTTAACAAGAGGCCCCAAGGGGCCTGAGGGTGCTCACTTGACATGGTAGTCTAAATATTAAACCAGGGACTTGACTTGAATAAGCTGCATACGCCCCTTCTAAGAAAAGCATATAGCAACTAGATGAAGCGATTGTGCCCACACAATACACAGGATTTTCCTTTTATTTTCAGTTCCTGCACTTTTACGTCCCAAAATTGAGATAAACGCATAAAAAACAGATTTTTTTTTATTTTTGTTCGGGGATTTTCGAAGTCCCAAACAAAATATTTTCAGACTAAAATTATTTTTTCTTCTTAAAATTGACTAAAACGCATAAAAATACAAAAAACTCATTTCCGGATTTCGGTCCAAAATTTCTAAGTCCCACCCGGAACCCAAATTTTCAGTGTAAAAAAAAAAAAATTTGTCTTAAAATTGAGTGAAATGCATAAAAAAAACCAAAAAACTAATTTCCGGATTTTGGTCCAAAATTTCTAAGTCCGGACCGAGACCCCAAATTTTCAGCCTAAATATGAACCCAGGGACTTGGCTTGAACAAACTTGAATCTCACCCCCCCCCTAAGCATGCTGCATACCAAATATCAAAAGATTCTTATTGGTAGATCTGAAGAAGAAGATTTTTAAAGAATATTCCTCATACTGCACTAATTTGAACATTTGGGCTCCCATAGGGAACCCAAATATGGACCAGGGATTTGATTTCAACAAATCAATGTTCCAAAGATGTTATATGTAAAATATGAAAGCTTTTGGAGCAATGGTTTGGAAGCAAAGGATTCTTTAATTTTTTCCCATTGCCCACAGTGTTAAAAACTTCTGACTCAGAATTTGTTCAAAGTCCCGAAAAAGTACCTTATGACAAAACCGAACAAAATTTTTTTTTACCATTCCTTTCTGTTGGTCCCAAGGAAGCCTCACACCAAATAAAACTTCTCAGTGCCGTGCAGTTTTGGAGATATGGACGCTTTCGTTTTTTTCTATTTTTGGCTCCTGAGGTTCCAAAGGGTTACAGGTAAAACATTTTTGGCATAAATCAAGTACTTATAACCCAATAATACCTCATATTAAATTTGGTTCAAATTGGCCTCTCAGTTCAGAAAATAGAAATTCTGAGCGAGGCAAAAATTCTTGCCTCTCTCAGAACAAAGGCAAAGATTGCCTGTCAAACTTCTCTTGAACAAACTTGAGTCTACACCTCAAATGGAAACTGCATACCAAATATCAAGTCTCTGCTACGGCTGGTTCATGAGAAGAAGATTTTTTAAAGTGTGTGCCAATGCCCCAACGCGCCAAAAATTTTCCAAGTCGAAACAGTGACAAAGGGTCATAACTCTGGAAAAAATGTGCGGAAGAAACTCATGCTATACAGGTATTGTTCCCCCATGACGCTCCATCACAACACCAAATATCATTCAAATCGGAGTAGCAGTGGCTGAGATACAAGAGAAAATATTGGTATGGACGGATGAATGGATGGACGAATGGACAGATGGATGGAAATAGGTCTCCACTGGATAACCCTTCTATTTTTCAAGTCGTATGCATAATAAGTTTCACTGTCAGTATAGAACTATAGTGTATGTTTATTTTTCCGTTTTGAAAAAAAATTAGAATAATGTAAACTAATTCTCACACATCTGTTAAAGCTAGAAGTTATCTCCTGGTTTGTCACTGCAAAATGTCCTAACCTTTCACAACAGGCATTTCCGCCCAGCGATATTCACAAAATTCGCCATTCAAAACTGATTATTTCTTCGGAGTTTGACTTCAAAAGAGAGGTCATGACCCGGGTCACCCCTCATTGTAACAAAACTGTTCCAATGAGAGATTATAACCTACCTTTTGGAGTGAAAAAGTTAAAATTTTTAGTCATTTAAGAAAATATTTACATGCCATCAGTTATTCATGTTAGTTAAATGTTTAACTTAGCTTCAGAAGAAATAAACAACAATTTACCTAATTTCAAGATTTCAGAATATGTAGGAAATAATAACCATAAACTGGCTGCTACTTCATCTATGCTGAAAGCATCTGTAATCTCTTTTTTTAAAGTTGGTTATTTTTCAAGACTCCTTGCCCTGAATCTATAGTGTCTATTTTCAGAAAAAAAAAATGATTGTTTCTGCTAATTTACTAAGCTTAACCTTTAAGGGCCTGTATCAGACTTTTGCGACCTCTGAGGTGGCGTATTTTGTTTTCAGAGTGTCAAAAACATTTAACCATGATAAATGTTGTCAGTACAAAGATAAATATATTTTGTAATTGCTGATAAATGACTAAAATGTTTGGAACTATTTGTATAGTCGCAGCGTAAAATACATTTAAAGATTTGGTTCGGAACTCCCAAATGATGTCACAAAGACTGTATTTTTAGATTTAAATTGTTGTCTTCAAGAAGGCGTTGTTCTATAGTTGGGAGATAAAATACTATCTCCGTTTTCAGCCCAATTATATTAGAATGGTGATAACTGTCGCAAATATCCGTTTTACAGCCTCTGCTAACGCGTCGCTGGCAAATCTCAATTTGCGACAGTAAAACCATCGTTTATGGCCCCAAACAATCAAATACAACATAGTTATCCCTTAAATCTTGAGATATGACCATACTCAATAGAAACATCTTACAAGAAAGCATTTTCTCACCAAATACTTTAGGAATTCATTGAAAAAGACTATATGCCCTCAAGCCAAGTTCTCTATAAAATGGTCAAAACTTACTGTCTTGACTTCTGGTCCACAGAATTCTATATGATAGCAGACACATTTCCATACCACCTGCATTAGATTTACAGCAAACTGGCTCATGTCATCCACAACAGTCTGTATTATTTTCCTGAAAGATTGATCAAATATTTTTCACTTTTAAAATATTGACCAAGCAAATGGCTATAGCCATAAAATATTAACCCTCTGAACAATGGTGGCATCTTCTATGCCAGTTAAATGGCACAAACTGAGAGAGTCCATATGCATTATTTGGGGGTAGAGCAATTAATATTTTCAACATGAAGCCTCCAGGCTACCACACACGTTCACTTAGTAGCCACCCTACTTAATGAAATTATGACGTATCGTGTTCCTGGACTGGAACAGTGGTCTCTCGTGTCGAAAGAGTTAATCACTGAACATGGCCCTGAAAACTAAAAATTCGCACAACACAAAAATTTAAAATATCTGATGAATAATTAAATAATTGAGTATTCCATGTGTTCTGTACTGGCCTTGTATATACTTGGTTAACTAGCATTCCCTTTTGGGGTCTGTCGGTGGCCGAGTGGTGTGCGTGGTTCAGTATAGTTTCGCTAGGCGGTTGGTGTCGAAGGAAACTCTCTCGGCGTGGATTCGAACCCCCGCCATGCCAATGTAAACGAAACCAGCGTCCTTTCTTAATTCTATGGCATCCAAGAAATTTGAAAAAGACAAGTACTGTCGCTGATTTCTTCTGAGGTGCAGTTCTTAGAATTAAGTGCTTAGATGCAACTATCTGATGAATAATTAAATAATTGAGTATTCAGTGTGTTCTGTACTGGCCTCGTATATACTTGGTTAACTAGCAATCCCTTTTGGGGTCTGTCAGTGGCCGAGTGGTGTGCGTGGTTCAGTATAGTTTCGCTAGGCAGTTGGTGCCGAAGGAAACTCTCTCAGCGTGGGTTCGAACCCCCGCCATGCCAATGTAAACAAAAATTAAAATTTTATACCAAATTTTTATTTCTTGATAGACTTATCAAAGTAACACAAGAGCCTTAACCTCATTAACAATTAATTTTTTTTCTTGATAGACTTGTCAAAGTAACACAAGTGCCTTAAACTCATATTTAATCCCTTAGAGAACAGAAAAATAAAAGAAAGTGTCAATGACAGTAGCTCAACTTGACAAACTTGAACTTGGTAAGTTATAAGCGAAATGGCAAAATTGATCATAGGTACCAATGTCATTTCGTGAAATTTCAACATAACAGCATTGTGTGTGCACAACGTCAAGAGTAATCCTTCATTTTTAAATGTAAACTGTAAGACAGGCTAAAGGAAGAATGTTGATACACAAATGCAGTAAGTTCAGAGGTTATTGTAAATGGCAACCTGAATGCCAATCAAAAGCTCCTATCTAAAGGTCTCGCCCAATGAGCACACCAAGTTCAAATCGATCCTATGATAAATGTGGCCTGTAGGCCATGTCAAAGAAGAATGTTGATGCACAAATGCAATAAATTCGAACATTGTTGCTAACAGCAACAGTTTTTGATGGAAATGAAAAGAAAATTGATAGCTCCTCTCTTTGACACCCTGCATAAGCAAACAAAGTTTCAAAACAACCTGATAATGAATGCACCCTCTGAGGAATGCCAAAGGAAGATGTTAATGCACAAATGCACTAAGTTTGAAGGTCATTGCTTGTGGCAATGTTTGTTTCTCTCTTTTTTTATGGAAATTCATAAATATACCCTGCAGAGAGTGCAAAAGGGATAAGTTGCTACACAAATGCAGTAATTTTTTAAAAGAAATGAAAATAGCTCACATCTAGAGGTCACCCCGAACACACATACCAAGTTTCAAAGTGATCTGATCAAAAATGTGCCCGAAAGGGTGTGCCAAAGGGAAATATTGAGGCCTGATTAAACTAAGTTCAAAGGTTGTTGCCAGCGGCAACATTTTTTGACAGATATGGAAGAAAATCAATAACTCCCATATAGATATCACCTCACACAAGCACACCAAGTTTTCAAGTGATCCAATTATAAATGTGCACTGCAGGGAGTGTCAAAGGGAATTATTGATGCATAACTGCACTAAGTTTTTACTAAGTTCATCAGAGGTCATTGCCAATAGCAACTATTTTTGATGGAAATGTAAGAAAATCAATAGACCCCATCTAGAAGTCACCCCAAACAAGCATACCAAGTTTCAAACTGATCTGGTCAAAAATGTGCACTGCAGGGTGAACCAAAGGGAAAGACTGATGCACAACTATACTAAGTTCATCGAAGGTCGTTGCCAGCGGCAACATTTTTTAACGGAAATCGAAGAAAATCGATTGCTCCCATCTAGAGGTAACACCAAACAAGCATACAAAGTTTCAAACTGATCTGATCATAAATGTGCCCTGTAGGGCATGCCAAAGGAATATATATTGATGCCTGACTAAACTAAATTCAAAGGTCGTTGCCAGCGGTAACATTTTTTGATAGAAATGGAAGAAAATCAAGAGCTTCCAACTAGAGGTCACTCCAAACAAGCATGCCAGATTTCAAAGCAATCCGATCATAAATGTGCCCTGTAGGGTGTGCCAAAGAGAAATATTGAGGTCTGGCTAAACTAAGTTCTAAGAACGTTGCCAGCGGCAACATTTTTTGACAGAAATGGAAGAAAATCGATAGCTCCCATCTAGAGGTCACCCCAAACAAGCATACCAAGTTTCAAAGCGCTCTGATAATAAATGTGCACTGGAGGGTGTGCCAAATGAAAATTCTGATGCATAACTGCACTAAGTTCATCAAAGGTCATTGCCAGCGGCAATATGTCTTGCCAGAAGTCGAAGAGAATCGATAGCTCCCATCTAGAGGTAACACCAAACAAGCATACCAAGTTTCAAACCGATCTGATAAAAAATGGGCCCTGTACAGCGTGCCAAAGGAATATATTAATGCTTGACTAAACTAAGTTCAAACATTTTTTTGACAGAAATGGAAGAAAATCGATAGCTCGGATTTACAGGTCAGCCCCAAACAAACATGCCAGGTTTCAAAGCAATCCGATCAGAAATGTGCCCTGTAG
Source organism: Pictodentalium vernedei (assembly GCA_031216915.1). Taxonomy (NCBI): domain Eukaryota; kingdom Metazoa; phylum Mollusca; class Scaphopoda; order Dentaliida; family Dentaliidae; genus Pictodentalium; species Pictodentalium vernedei. The sequence goes on from CM062293.1 coordinate 43,395,705, forward strand.
GGTGTGCCAAAGGGAAATATTGAGGTCTGACTAAACTAAGTTCTAAGAACGTTGCCAGCGGCAACATTTTTTGACGGAAATTGAAGAAAATCGATAGCTCCCATCTAGAGGTGAACCCAAACAAGCATACAAGATTCAAAGCGATCTGATAATAAATGCACCCTGTGATGTGTGCCAAAGGAAATTGTATGCCTGGACAAGAAGTGATGGCAATAGCTCTGCTTGACTTTGTCAAGTTGAGCTAAAAATGACAAATTGGACAATAGTTATTGTTCTAAACAGTATTACTGGACACCAGACTTGTGTGCCCTGCATTTTCAGCCCTTGGTTGGTCCAGTTTTGTCAAAACTTTGTTATTTTTTACTTTCTATTCTTTTGGCAAACCCTTAGCTAGGAATTAAATATGAGGTTAAGACACATGTGGCACTTCGGTAAGTTGCGAAAAAATGGCTCATGCAATGTATTTTGTTCAATCCATTTCTGTTTTCTTAAAATTTTCTAATTTGAATTTTGTTTTCGTGCACATTTTTTACTGTTTTTGCATGACAGGAATGTGCATCCCTTCTAAGGGAATGAACATTCCTTCTGTGCCCACAATAATGACACTTTTATCTCTATTGTTCTCTTTGTCGATCTCACGCATCAAAATAAACATGGAAACCAATTTTTTACCGCTTGGTTTACTTTCATTTGTTAAAAATTCCACAAGCATTATACCATGATTTCTCTGTGTATTCAATGTTCACCCTTTACCCAATGTAACGGCCAAAAACGGCCAACGCTATTCTAAATGAAAGTGTCAGTGACACTGTAGCTCAACTTGTCAAGACAAAGACATGTACATGTATAGTATGTGACACAGCAATGACAAACATCTAGGTAATGACCTGATAACAAAGGTACATATAAAGTATTGTAACGGTCTGTACATAAATACTGACCGTTGCCTGTAACAAATGTATCGGTAAAGTATTGTAAAGGTGGGTGACAGTCATATGCTAAACAAGAAAAAAATCTTTGAGTCCCAGAGTCGGTCTGACTGAACCCCAAAATATTTGTTCTCATAGCACAGTGATAACAAAGGCACCCCAAAACACACTCATTCCTGTCCCAAGGTGAAAACAAAGGTACCCAAGAAGTTTCGTGAAGATCAGTTCACAAATATGAGCTGTATAGAAGTTGTGACAAAAAACTGATTGGACCTAATTTTGGTACAAAATGGCCACTGGCAGCCATCTTGAATTTTGGACCGCACTCAGAAACACTCGTTCTCGTCCCAAGGTGATAACAAATGTACCCAAGAAGTTTCATAAAGATCGGTTCATAAATACGGCCTCTAGCCTGAGCCGTGTAGAAGTTGTGTACAAAAAACTGATTAGACCTAATTTCGGTACAAAATGGCCACTGGCAGCCATCTTGAATTTTGGACCGCACCCAGAAACATTCGTTCCCGTCCCAAGGTGATAACAAAGGTACCCAAGACGTTTCGTGAAGATCGGTTCATAAATACAGCCTCTAGCCCGAGCCATATTGACATGTGCACTTACAGTGTATAAGTAGCACTGAATAAATCAAAGTTCATCTAATTTGCATAATTTCTGCACGAGAAAAAAACCCGTACTATATGTGATGTATTCCATGTTACTAAACATTCATACAAAAATTTATTCAAATCAGAACTTTCATACAGAAGTTCTGTACAAAAGACCGATTGCACTAATTTTGGTACAAAATGGCTGCTAGTGGCTATCTTGAATTTCGGACCACACCCAAAAACACTCGTTCTCATCCCACGGTGATAACAAATGTACCCAAGAAGGTTCATAAAGATCGGTTCATAAATACGGCCTCTAGCCTGAGCCATATAGAAGTTGTGTACAAAAAACTGATTAGACCTAATTTCGGTACAAAATGGCCACTGGCAGCCATCTTGAATTTTGGACCGCACCCAGAAACACTCATTCTCGTCCCAAGGTGATAACAAAGGTACCCAAGACGTTTCGTGAAGATCGGTTCATAAAAACAGACTCTAGCCCGAGCCGTATTGACATGTGTACTTACTGTGTGTAAGTAGCACTGAAAAAATCAAAGTTCATCTAATTTGCATAATTTCTGAACGAGAAAAAAACCCGTATTATATGTGATGTATCCCATGGTACTAAACATTCAGACAAAAAATTATTCAAATCAGCACTTTCATATGGAAGTTCTGTGCAAAAATCTGATTGCACCCAATTTTGTACAAAATGGCTGCCAACGGCCATCTTGAATTTCAGACCGGACCCCAAAACACCCGTTCTCGTCCCACGGTGATAACAAAGGTACCCAAGGAGTTTCGTAAAGATCGGTTCATAAATACGGCCTCTAGCCCGAGCCATATTGGCATTTGCACTTACAGTGCTGAAAGTAACACCAAAAAACATCAAAGTTAGTCTAATTTGCATAATTTACGCACGAGAAAAAAAGCCGTATTATATGTGATGTATCCCATGGTACTAAACATTCATACAAAAAATTATTCAAATCAGAGCTTTCATATGGAAGTTCTGTACAAAAAACAGATTTCTGCATCGTCGGTACAAAATGGCGGCTGGCAGCCATCTTGAATTTTGGACCGCACCCAAAAATACTCGTTCTCGTTCCATGGTCATAACAAAGGTACCCAAGAAGTTTCGTAAAGATCGGTTCATAAATACGGCCTCTAGCCCGAGCCGTATCCAATTGTTGACGGACAGACGGACAGTCGGACAACGGGCCATGGCATAAGCTCAAATTTGGCGTCGCCAAAGTTGAGCTAAAAATCGCCAATTAATTTTCATTATTTTTTTTCATTTTTTGTCTCAAAAACATAGGTTATGACTCCTCGTTGGAACGAGCTCATCGAGATCGTTCCAATGAGGGGTCATAACCTACGTTTTTGAGACAAAAAATGAAAAAATTAGTTATTCAAAAGTGTCGTCTGCTTTTCATGTAGGGTAAAGGGTTAAGAGACACAATACACATGTTCTAGAAATGTTCTAGGTACACCATGCATGGAATCTGGCTGACTCCTAAAAATGATAAATTTTAAGTAATTTGTATATTTTTTATGCTTACCAATGGCCTAGACTAGCTGGTGCTACCTCTAATTAATCCAGGGGCAAACACAAATTTTGCCCCCAATCCCCAAAATTTGCATGCAAAACTGAAAAAATTAAGTCCTTGATGGTCCTCCATACTTTTGTGATCTGCGTATGTGCTGTATCCAGGAAGGTACCAAAATTAGCACCAACCATCATTCTATCTACTTTGCCTGCTAAATGTTATAATTAGTGGGGAGGTATGAGTGCCCACTCATGGGAGGGCCATCCCCGCCTGGGCCATTGGTAAGTATAAAAATACTAGCTGGTGCTACCTCTAATTAAGCTGGTGCTTAATTACACAAATTACTTAAAATTTATATTTTTATACCACAACCAATGGCCCAGACTAGCTGAATCGTAAAATGGCTGGAGGGCCTAGGACTTAAAGGAAAATTCAATCTCTCAATTACTTCAGTAAAGGACAGCTACTACAGGAGAATAAGAGAAGACATAGGAATTATATATGTCTTTCTCTTTTACGAGAAAAGAGAAAGGCATAACACCAACAATGTAACTGAGAATTACATAATATATAATTTCTCCATTTAATGCCAGCATAACCCGTTATGCTAATTCGGTGAAGGAAACCAATTATAAAGCTAGTCCAGAGAATGAGATGCTTTATACTCATTTAAAAGTGTCCGAGGATTGTATATTAACACTCGTTTGACACATAACATATACAAATGCTTCACAGTGAGCTAAAAACAGTATGTAAATGAGACATAGTTAGCGCTTCACACCAAGCTACACATTAAAACTACCAAGCACCGATGCAGGACTACTGTCAATGGAGGAGACATTCCCTTGCGTTTCTCTATAAAGCCAGATAATCATAAGGGAAAAACCATCCCCCTCTCCCCCTTCCTCAGAACGAAGAGAGCAGCAGAACAGCTTCAGTGCTCGAGCAGACTGCCTAAAGACCTTATAGATGTAACATTAGTGGACGACATTCTGAGCAACAGAAAGAGGACCCAAAGATCTAAGGTCATCGGAGATGGAGTCTAAATTTCTCAGGTAAAACTTGGTAAAAGAAGAGGGCTGTGTCCAGTAAGCAGCCTTCATAAGATCAGTAATGGTTATACTGTTAAAATAAGCCCAAGAAGTGGACAGTGCTCAAACCTCGTGCACTGAAATCTTGTTGACAGAACGTTGATTTGAAGATGGATATTTGTAGGCAATACATATTGCCAACTGAATCCATCTAGCGAGAGAATGGACAGGAATATCTTTTCTGTTAGGAATCGAAGAAAAAAAGAAACATTTTCTTCCCTTTCTAATAAAATCTGATCGATGTTTATAAATGTGCATTGTTCTGACTGGACACAGCAAGGGTCTACGGTTATCCGAGGATGGTAAAGCCTTAATGACAATAGCTCCGGTCGCTTATCCGGAATCTGATTCTTAGCCAGAAACCCCACTTCCGTAGTGAGGGTAATAGTATTACCCACACTACGGAAATGAGATTCATCAACAGATAATGTTCACTGACTCTGCTAGCAGACGCAAAGGCTAAGAGAAACGCCGTTTTATAGGTCAAGAACTTGAACTCTACAACATCTAACGGCTCAAAAGGAGCTTCTTGAAGCTTCAACAGAACCCAAGCCAAATTCCACTTAGGAATTAATCTGAGGGTTCTAGGTCTATTAATAGAGAAATTTCTAACTAGGTTGGATAAAGAAGTATCTGATCTAATAGCCAAGTTATCATGATGAGCGTTAGTGTCTGATAACAATGACCTATAGCCCTTAATAGTGACAGGCTCCAGTTTGAGTTCGTCAAACAGGGAGACCAAGAAATTGGCAATCTGTGGAATGGACCGATCGTATACGTCTATAGACTGGTCAATGCACCAACAGAAGAAAACCCTCCACTTCACTGAATAATTCAACGAAGAGGAGGCCCTCCTATAGTTAGAAATTGCGTCTACTGCTCGTCCTGTAAAATGTTTTTCGTGCAAGAAGGACCGCACAACGGAAATACGTGAAGACCAGGGACCAGCCGTGAGGGCGACTAGGGCGATTAAGTCGCCCTTCTAAGCCCAAAGTCGCCTAGAAAAATAGTCGGGGCGATTACAAGTCGCCCTCTAAAAATTGGCCAAAATGAGAAAAGGCTGAACTGAGTGATGCGAGGTTTACATGAAAACGAGTATTTTCAAAAATCGAATGTGCTCGAGTGTGATAAATGGGCATTTTAATTCGTCAAATAAACGTCCATTTATTTGAAATCACATGACAAGCAATTGTCCATTGTCGCTTTTGGCGGATTTTTTTATTTCTATTTTGTTGCGTTCCAGTCGGAGCTTCAAGTGTCGAAACGAAAATAGGTGACTTACGCGACTCAACAAACAACCCAGTTTGAAAGTAGGTTACGTCGCTTAGGATGCCGAAAATGTATACACAACGGACTATTTTATAACACATTATTTTCATTTCGATTTGCTGACGACTGTTAACTGTTGGGCTGTCTATTCCCAGAAAAACACGAATGGAATTGAAACACATGAAAAAAAGCGTTAGTGATGTTAAGAAAAGCTTTGTGCAGGACACAAGTGTGCATGTGGACGATCTTGAAAAAGGGTCCTCCTAAACATCGGAATGCCATAAAATGACGCGGAATGACACCGGAATGCCATAAAAATGATGCGGAATGACATTTCTTTTACAAAATACTCGACCCCAGAACGTATTTTGTTTATTAACTAACAAAGTACCTCCCAAGCAACCTTCTTACATCTGGTCCTGTTCACACTTTCAGACTTAGGAAATTATTAGCTTAGTAGACTTTGTTGAAAGGCAACCACAGGAGGGTGATGGGGGATTGGCACGAAGAAGAGGTGAGGGGTCATGAAGGAGAAGGTAGCAGTGGGGGATTTTCAGTCAATAATTACATTGTGATTTTTTTAACCTGGCACAGATGCATCATAGACAACTGGACCTGGATTATTTGTACGTTAATGGAGGACCATAAATTGAAAATATGAAGGGGCGGCGGGGGTGGTACATGAATATTCTTAATTTTCCCCACTTGCCTATGAAGTCTCCCTACATGACTCTGCAGTCTCCCTATTTTTTCTGGAGGGAGACTTGAAGTCTCCCTAAAATTCCCCCCTAGGCTGGTCCCTGGTGAAGACACCTGAGAAGATTGATCCAAGGTTTCTGTGATGACAGAGGTGCTACTAGCAAGAATTTGCAGTGAGACTGTTTGATCTTTAACAGAATCTGCTGAATCAACGGAGCTGGAGGATACGCATATCCTATCATTTCGTACCATGAGATAGACAGAGCGTCTACTGCATACACTTGATGATCTGGGCATGGCGACACGAACATCGGTAACTGATTGTTTAGGAGTGTCGCAAAAAGATCCCACTGGTAGCAAATCTGCCTGAATATTTGCTTGTTGAGAGTCCACTCCAATGGCAACAGGCGAACCTTTCCAAGAGAGCGAGTCTGCTAATACGTTCAGATGACCCGATATATGACGCACTGAGAGATGAACGTGATGATTCAGAACGAATAGGAGAATCTTCTCCGTTAATTCACATAACAGAATCAAGTGAGTGCCGCCTTGGTTCCTGAGGTAAACAACTACTGTCGAGTTGTCCGGCAGAATTTGAACATGGACATTTGCTATTTGATGAATCCAATGTTGTAGTGCTAACCAAATTGACATCATCTCCTTGATGTTTATGTGTTTTTCCAGGAACTGCGAGTCCCATAGACCCTGGCACTTCAAGTCTGCGGGACTTAGGGATGCGCCCCAGCCCGTCTGACTCGCATCCGTCATAATTGTGAAAGTTGGATCCGGCAATTGAAGAGGAACTCCTCGAGTTAACCACTGAAGATCTGCCCAAATCTGAACCTTTTGTTTTACTAGGTCCTTTAAAATACTACTGGTTTTGAGCGAATGCATCTTCACTCTCCAGTTCTGAGTAAAGAATATCTGGAGGAGACGCGTGCGCAGACGGCCAATCGAAATAAGATCCGCAGCCACTCCGCACAGCCCCATCAGTCGCATAAACTCCCTTGATGTTACTGCGTCTGAGTTTAGACAATAGCGAGCATAACAACTGACTAATTTCGCTCTGGGTAACAGCAGACAAGCCAGATTGTTGTGAGTCTCGAAGCTTATTCCCATGTGAATGAACGACTTGGACGGAGCTAGATCCGACTTTTTCTCGTTTACTATGAAACTGAGATGTCAGAACATTTGTAGCAGACTATGAACATCATTCTGAAGAATAACTCTGTTGCCATATCTCTGAAGAATGTCATCCAAGTAAGTCGACGTTACCGCAGACGAATGAGCTCGGAAGTATGACATTACAGAGTTCATTATTCGAGTGAAGGTCCAGGGAGCCAGGTTCAGACCGAAGCACATTGTTCTGAACTAAACCTTTCCTTGCAGGGCAAACCGCAGGTACTTTCTGAATTCCAGATATACCAGAACATGAAAGTAAGCGTCTTTTAGATCTATGCTTGCCGCATTGTGATCCACTTAACTGCTTGCTCTCACCGACCGAATAGTTTCCATATAGAACTTTGAAGCCAGGATCAGCTTGTTTATCCAGCTCAAGTCTATTACAGGTCGGAACGAGCCGTCTGGTTTCGGTATGAGGAACTGGTGACTGTAAAAACCTTGAGAATTTTGATTCTCGACCGCCTCTATTGCTTCCTTTAATAAAAGAGCTCGTACCTCCACTAGGAGAGACTTTTTTGAAAGGATCTGCCGGAAGATTTGTCCAACGCGCACATCTTGTTAGTGGGGGTTTTGTTCGAAATGATAGCTGTAGATCTTCCGAGACTACACTTCTCACCCACTGATCTTCCGTGACTACTATCCAGTTTTTCGCAAAGTTTGATAACCTTCCATCAACTGGCAAGCAATAGAGGTGTTGACCATCACCTGTAGGACTTATGAGTCTTACGGGAGGAGAAACTAAGTGTCTTCCCTGCGAAGAACCTCATCCCGTCAGCTTAGGGGCATCGCAAGGAGTTCCCTTTAGATGATTTAGATTTATAACGTCCTCGCTGACCCCGGTCTGCTGAAGCATGTTGTTGAGATGCCGACTTCAAAAGCAGAGCACTGAAAGCTTTCTTGGTAGCCTGTTCATAGACTAATGAAAGCTTGTCGTCAAACAGAATATGTCTGGAGACCAGAGAGAGAGTTTTTCACCTTGTCATCCATAAGTGATGACAACGCAAGGGAAGCATCACGTCTGATTAACTCCAAATTTGCCACTGTCAGGGCGGAGTTGCACGTGGCATACATGACTGCCCTGGACAGAACTCTAAGCGAGGAGCAAACATCCTCAAATTCCTTCCCATTAAGACATTGCATCATAGCTCTGGTAAGGTGATCTGAGTAGGACATCGCATCCAGATTCGCTCTATTTGATGAAATAGCACATTCCATCATGTCCGAGCGTATGTTGAACGAAGCAGGTAAGGATATATCTAAATCCCTGGCCTGCTCATCTAAACGCAGAGGAGCTCTCTGGACATCTACTCCAACCATTTTAAATGAACGTGGTCCAAGGAACGGTATATTTATGGAAGATGTCGATAAGAAACCACCTTTCCTCTTAGCACTACAGAGGTTATATATGGCATCGTCGACATGGCCGAAGGCCTGCGACACCTGTCTAGACTGTACAGGGAAGGAAAGAACTTCCTCTTTCCTCCACATGAAGTCTGCGTCTAAAGACGGCAGCGGTTTCTCCCTACTTGTCACAGATTGTTGATCAGGTGCAACAAATTCAGGATAGTATTGATGGATAAATTCCATCGCTACAATATGTTGTTCTGAAAGGGAAGGGTAATCCTCTTCCTTGTCCCTTTCACCATCTGACTGAATCAGCTGTGACGTTTAGTCCACTGCATCTGGACCGACCCAGCACCTACCGATAGCTCACTACTGGATTCTGCGGAGAGGCTGCTCTTGCACTTGCTGGGATGCTGCAATTAGCTGCACAATCTGCAACAGCAAGTCCATTACGAAGGCTTGAGGAGCAGCGGTTTTCTGTTCTTTAGCCGCTTGCTGCTCTTGGAATGCAGTTCCGGAGATGGATCTCTTCTCTGAACGTCCCGATGATTGAAGCCTCGGTTCCCTAGCTACCGGGTGAAGACTGGCCCCAAATGTTGTTGTGTTAGAGAGGGACCTCCCCCACTCGCAGCCTTGTCAGACCTCGCAGAGCCTCCCGAAAAGAAATCTGCTGACTTCCTCCCTATTTCCGTCGTTGCTGGGAGAGCTTTTGATTTTAAGGTGCTCGCTCTACCCAAATCTACACTTCCTTCAACCGCAACGGACTTACCCGGTGTCACGGTTCCCACGGACGGAGTAACCGCTTCACCGGTCGAGCTAGCTGCTTGCAAGGGATTAAGAACACTAACTAGAGGCCTTATCCCTTGTTTAATATTCATGAGCACCTTTGCAGCTAGCTCTGTTTGCTCATCAGAGTGCGACGACGGTAGCACACTTTTGGTGGGTGTCACATTACCATCACCATGTTCTTGTTCCTCTGAAAAAGAAACTGAAAAACTCGAATTAGTTCCAGCAGGGGAATCTCACCAGCAACAACATACCATGACACCCGTCTCCAATGTTTGTCATCAAAATTAACACATGTAGGACAAGAATCCACAGGAGTACATTGACTACTGGCAACAAGCATGTAAATCTGAGGAAGACTTCCCGGCCTTGCATTTAGAGCAGTAAGCTTTCATGATTCAATCAAAATACAAAGTCGATAGCACTCCTACAAACTCGAAAATAAAATATATGATAAAGATACATGAATAATTGCAATCAAAATCAAATTTCGAAAAATTAAATCCAAAAATGTTTCGAAAAATTTTGAAAAAGGCCTAAGTTCCCAAAGGGAACATGATGAGCCCAAGGGCATCCCAATAGAGCCTAAGTGTGGACAAAATCCAAATTTTGAGCTACACTACCGGAATCATAATCAATGTATCCTACAATAATCCTATGGTAATATAATACTAAATACTACATATATTTGAAGACGCTGTCAATGTAAACAACGTCAAGGAAAAAACCAGAAACAAGGCATCAGGCACACAAAAAAGCCTCAAGTCAGTAACAGATTTTTATGCTACCAGCTGTAAAACTAGATCTTCATATGAAGAAAAAACGATACATCGGATAGAAGAGGCAAGACCAAAATGACCCAACACCCCTAGGGTGGGACTGTAATCATGGGAATAAACAGAATAAACATTCTGTAATACACATTAAACTCCAAAGAAATTTAATAAAAAATTTCAATAAAAACTAGAAACTGTTTTAGCACACTAAAACATATGTCTCCCCTTCCTTTCTATTTAATGCACTGCAAATTATATATACATGAATAATATTGACAATCAAACCAAATATCTACGGTCTAGCTCAAAAGGGAAAAAAAAAGCACATAAATCTGACCTTCAGATCAAAGGTCAAGGTCACATGAAGGTCACTATGGTACGCGACACACCGGCTCATGGTGATACATCCACATGCCAAATATCTAAGGTCTAGGTCAAAAGACAAAAAAGTTATGCTCCGGACAAAGTTTCCCTTTAAAAGCACATAAATCTGACCTTCAGGTCAAAGGTCAAGATCACATGAAGGTCACTATGGTATGTGATACACCGGCTCATGGTGATACATCCACATGCCAAATATCTAAGGTCTAGGTCAAAAAACAAAAAAGTTCTGATCTGGACAATTATTCCCTATTTGATGTACATAAATTTGACCTTGAGGTCAGAGGTCAAGGTCACATGCAGTTCATCAAGGTAGCGGACATGCGGTTTCATGGTGACACATCCACATGTCAAAAAAAAAATATTCTGGTCTGGACAATTACTCCCTATTTAAAGTACATAAATTTTACCTTCAGGTCAAGGTCACATGATGGTCATGATGACATGTGGTCTCATTGTGATACATCCACATGTCAATCATCTAAGTCCTAGGTCAAAAAAACAAAAAAGTTCTGATCTGGACAATTATTCCCTATTTGAAGTACATAAATTTGACTTTGAGGTCAGAGGTCAAGGTCACATGCAGTTCATCAAGGTAGCGGACATGCAGTTTCATGGTGACACATCCACATGTCCAAAAAAGAAAAATCTGGTCTGGACAATTACTCCCTATTTAAAGTACATAAATTTGACCTTGAGGTCAAGGTCACATGAAGGTCATGATTACATGTGACATGCGGTCTAACTGCGATACATCCACATGTCATATATCTAAGTCCTAGGTCAAAAAACAAAAACGTTCTGGTCTGGATAATTATTCCCTATTTGAAGTACATAAATTTGACCTTAAGGTCAGAGGTCAAGGTCACATGAAGGTCATCGAGGTAGACGACATGCGGTCTCATGGTGACACATCCACATGTCAAATAACCAAGTCCTAAGTCAAAAAACAAAAAAATTCTGGTCTGGACAATTACTCCCTATTTGAAGTACATAAATTTGACCTTGAGGTCAAGGTCACATGAAGGTCACAATGGTCTGCAACACACCGGCTCATGGTGATACATCCACATGCCAAATATCTAAGGCCTGGCTCAAAAGACAAACAAGTTTTGGTCCGGACAAAGTTTCCTTGAAAAAAACACAAATATGACCTTCAGATCAAAGGTCAATTTCACATGAAGGTCACAATGGTACGCTACACACCGGCTCATGGTGATACATCCACATGCGAAATATCTAAAGCCTGACTTGAAATACAAAAAAGTTCTGGTCCAGAGTTTCCCTTAAAAAGCGCATAAATCTGACCTTCAGGTCAAAGGTCAAGGTCACACGAAGGTCAATATGGTACACTACACACCGATTCATGGTGATACATCCACATGCCAAGTATCTAAGGTGTAGGTCAAAAGACAAAAAAGTTATGGCCCGGACAAAGTTTGCGTGATGTTTCCCTTAAAAAAACATAAATCTGACCTTCAGGTCAAAGGTCAAGGTCACATGAAGGTCACTATGGTACACTGCACACCGGTTCATGGTGATACAACCACATGCCAAGTATCTAAAGTGTAGGTCAAAATACAAAAAAGTTATGGCCCGGACAAAGTTTGAATGAGAAGAAGAAGAAGAAGAAGAAGAAGAAGAAGAAGAAGAAGAAGAATATGCACTAAAACAATATGTCTCCCTTCTGGGAAGGGGAGACATAAATAGCCAAAAAGCTTAGAAGTTTAACAGGAGGCTTCAAGGAGGGATAGGGAAGGAACACTTAACGAACAGTGAATAAATCGTTAGCAAGAAAGATGACGTCAGGCGTATGTCCCAAAATTGGGAAACATGAAATAATTTTTATAATTATTATAAAGTTATAGCCCTGAATGTTTCCAACCACTGTTGTTGTTCAGTTCCATCACGCATGCACAGCCTTGGATCCACCAATTTTACCATTGATTTGTGTCTGGCATCCTCAAAAAAAGGAGATTTAAAAGCTCAGATGTCAGTTCATTGTTGCTGACTTTAGGGCCAAAGAAAGAAAGAATGATGCTTTGCGCCAATTTCAGTACCTTACTGGATACTGCACATGCGCAGATCACAAAAACATGGAGGACCATCTAGGACTTAATTTTTTCGGTTTTGCATGCAAATTTTGGGGATTGGGGGGCAAAATTTGTGTTTGTCCATGGATTAATTTGAGTTAGCACCAGCAAGTCTGGGCCATTGGTTGTGGTATAAAAATATGTTATGTAAGAACGCAACCGATTGTGCATTATACATCTAAGTGACGCTATGATGTCAGTGACTTGCTTTGACACAAAACAATGAGCTCTGCCATTCAAAACTGAATTGGTTAGATTCCAAGCTGCGTTATTGGAGACATTTGTGGCTTGAAGCTTTGATATTTCAACATCAGCGTGCAGATGGTTAAATGATGCAGCAAATTTTAAAGCCAGATATTTTTACACAATGTTCAGACTAATGGTCTAGAACATTATGTTTTATTAACTTTGAACAGTTGTATTAAATTATCACATGCAACAATCTGGATAACTTGACCTGGTATTTTAACCCGTAGGGTCCTAATTCCAACTTTGATAACTTTTTAATGCAAAGGAACAGGTGCCCCAACATGCATTGTTTGGGTAAACTCAAAACTTGTTTTCTAAGTACCTTGTCAGTCGTTTCTTGTCAAGTTTTGGCTGCCTCTGTAGGCAGCCAAGACTTGACTAGAAACAACTGCAAAGCCACTAGAGGTAGACTTTCAACATATAGCGAAAATGTATCAAAAATCTCTAGGCCCCTAAGGGTTAACATCTAGCTACTGGGAAACTGATTCTCTGTATCTCACATCCAGGAGGTATCAAATTTTACAACTTTAATATTTTTTTGATTAATTGAGCATAAATAAAAGCTAGCTTTCACCATTTATAGAACTATCAATGCAATATAGCTGAGTTGGTAGACTCAAAAGGAACTGAACATTCAGTGATGGGTTAAATCGCATTAACTGTGGAATAAGAGTTTTCAATGAGGGGTACATGTGGGCATCAATATTGCAGTAAAAATTTAAAACTACTCACAAAATATTAATCTGTAATATTTCACAGGACTCAGCATCCTCGACAACAATTTCCACATCACTAATCTGAACAGGTGATTCTGAAGACTGTAAGATAATTCCATAATTAAACAAGCATTACGCATCACCAATGCAGGGCCACATTTTTTTCGCACCTGTAAGGCTTGTCATTATAAGAAAATCAAATCTATTGATATTTGTTAAGTTGCCGTGTTAACAAGTTGAAAACAGGCAAAATTAACCACTTAAGTGCCATAACTCTGCTCAATATGGCAGAACCGTATCAGTATTTGAACTCATTCAAGATATTGTTAAGAAAGTCTGACATACCAACTATTGACCAAGTCCATTAATATTTATAGAAGTTATCATCAGGCAAAAATTAACTAAACAAGAGCAACGCGAAGCTTAGCAAATCCCCCCACCCCCTGACGGTGTCATAACGCCATGGTGGCCATATTGAATTGGCTAGCCAGACCAAAATCGAAAAGAGGCATTGTCATCCACAAGTAACCTCAAAAATTTTGATTTTATCAAATAAGTGGTTTTCAAATCCAAAATGCAGTGAATACAATACAGAGGTTGAGAAAAATTGTTTAAGTCGAAAAAGGGCCATAACTCTGGAAAAAATTATTGGACAGAACATCCCCCTATGTGGGTCTATCAGCATACCAAAGGAGATGCTCTATGAGCTCTGTCAAACAAGAGATAATAGAATAAATGCTCAGTTTATCTACAGAAAACAGGAAACTGACCAAATCCCTGTTAATTGTATACTCCGGTTAACTGAATAATTTTCACTGGCAAAATGGATATTCAATTAAGAGGATTCTACTGTATTATAGAGAAAATGCTCAGTTTATAACCAGAAGGTAAAAACTGAATTAACCCTTTACCTAACACGAAAAGAAGACGACACTTGTAAACAAAATTCTTGAATAACCTTTTTTTTTAATTTTTTGCAACAAAAACATAGCTTATGACCCCTCATCGGAACAAGCTCAAAAAGCTTGTTCTAATGAGAGGTCATAAGCTATGTTTTTGAGGTAAAAAAACAAAAAAATAATAAAAATCTAATAGTGATTTTTGTGAATAGTGCTGGACTGTTTCGGCCGTTATTTTGGGTAAAGCATTAAAGCCTTTAAATTACAGAAGCAGTGGGTTTTGTACATGCTCTTTCACATGCAAGTAAAATTTGCGAATCAATATGTTTTTAAATCAGCGGCTTTTTAAACCTTTAACTCTTAACCCTTTGAATATTTTCAAAATATTTTTCATCAAATCTAGTCGGGGCTGCTGTGAAGCAGCCCTGACCTGAGTTGATGAAAAATTCATTTAAATTTATCTAAAGAAATCATTGGTCAAAAAGTTCATTCAATTTAGAGGGGATAAATTTTACTTATTTCAGTGGCACAGGATTTTGTATCCTGGGCAGGAATAATCACCATCATTTGCAAAGAGTTAAAAAAATAAATCCAAATAAAATTTGAAATTTGATTAAAAGTTTGACTCTTTTAAACGAGCTGCAACAACAGTAACAAAAATTCAATGATATTCAAGGAATCTGACTGATTTTCAAGGACATTTTCTGAATGTTAAAAATTCAAGGAGTTTGACAAAAATTCAAGGACTTTTCAAGGTTGCATGAATCTTACATAACAACAAACTCTCATGAGTTGAATTCAAATAAACAGTTAACAGACTCCTATACACTAGAAAATATGATAATTTTATTTCTAGATACATTTGGGTACTATTTTCTATGAATGGTATTCTCTCAGAGTTGAAATCACATTCACCCTTTGAACCCTGGTGGTAACTTCCATGTCCGTTCAGTTGGAAGAGTCCATATTTATTATTTAGAGGTAGACCAATTAGTATTTTCAGCATGCAGTCTTATTGCAGAAAATATTGATTGCTCTATCCCACTTTTTAACTTAGCAGCCACTCTGCTTAGGGTGGTATGAAAGTATGACTTATCATGTTCCTGGACAGGCAAAGAGCCCTCTTGGGTTCAAAGGGTAAAGGAATTTGTAAACAAATCTCATTCTCAAAAAAACTGAATCAATAGCCAAAATATGAAAAGAATCATACTTTATCAGCAGATTTGTGTACCTATAATATAAAAAATTTTTTTTATCAATACCTTTGCTGGATTTTGAAAACTCTTGGATAAAAGTTCTGGGGAGACCTTGAATCTGGTGAGTTTCTGACCTGATCCATCAAAGTCATCACTGTACATCAATTTGTCTATCTGGGTTAAATCTGACAAAATACAAATCATCATGAAATCAAAATATGGTTATACATTAATAATATTCAGCAAAACTTATACTAACACCTTTAGTAATGGAATATCTGGTCATCAGAGTGTGAACACCATCTGAGCAATCACCATGGCTAATTTGGACATTCCAATTAATCTACAGAAAGCTTTGTCAGCTCTGGGAGACTCTTGCCCTCTCAACTGGACTCTCCAGACGAGATGCAAGAGCGTTCATCTGACGATGGAGTTTGATACAGAGGACACCACCACGCCTTCTTCGGGGATAGGTAGTACCTTTTGTGAGAGGAACCCCTCACACACTGGTCCTCACCCGATAAAGCCTGGACCTGGCCCTGAAAAGAAGATCAAGAAGAAGAGCCCATCAACCAGGTACTGTGATGCCCGACGCCTGGATGGTTTCCTGAAAAGGAAGAAGGAAGAGAAGGCAGAGGAGAAGATAGAGGAAGCCACTACCATTTCCCCACCAACTCCTGTCACTCCCATCCACACCCCAGCTGCTTCTCCTTAACCTGGAGGATGGCAACGTCACCAGTGTGGTGGAGACTGAAATGGAAACTGGCTCTCTGAAGTCTACTCCAATCTCTCCCCTCCTTCCGGATCAGGAGCAGGATCATGGACTATCAGACCTCATGGCAGCACTGGAAAGCAGGAGGCAAGACATCAGAGATACCATCAGGGAGACATCGGATAGCAACAACTATGTGACGGCAGAACACAGCATCCACAGTACTCCTGAAGCAGCTAGGACTCGACCATTCCATTTTACTCACTCCTCAAACAAGAACATCTGCAGCCGACTACACCGACAACCACTACAGTCTCACCATAACAGCCACATCCCACCAAAAAGAAAATCAAGTGGCATAAACACCGCTAAACAGTCAGAGAGGGCGGAAAGGGGCTTGCCCGACACCATTCCTGCATGCCTTTGGCACGCAAAAACCATTACATCTTCAAATCTGGTCATTCTACATTCAGTATCCTATGACAGTACAACCCTCTTATTTGAATAGCCACTTCTTTGCCAGTGATAATTATTCAATTAACAGGAGTATTAAATTAACAGGGATATCATGTGGTCTCTTTCCTGAATTCTGGAGAGAGACTGAGTATTTATTCTATTATACCTTGTTTGACAGAGCTCATGGAGCTCTGTCAAACAAGATAAAATATATTAACTGCCTGTATTGGATGTACTGAGGCCAAGTAGGTCAATGAACAACAGGGATTTGGGGATTTTCATGGGAATATCTCGACATATTGCAAATTTTTTTTACTTAATTAACTGGAGTTTAATATGTAACTTACATGCAATTAACAGGTCAAATTTGTATTGAAGGTACGGTGAATGGTTTTGTGTTTGGAAGCTATATTCAATTAACAGGATTACTCAATTAAGAGATATACAATTAAGTGGGCTCTGCTGTACCACCAGGTGTATAATATATCATGTATTTTGCTCAAAGCAAGTATTGTTGAACAACAAGCCGTACTAATTGCAATTTAAGGTGACCTAAAAAGGTGACCTTAATTTTTCACTTTTTCAGATGCGTAGCCATCAATAAAATAATTTTCGGTTTTGCAAGTAAATTTTGGGGATTGGGGGGGGGGGGGGTGCAAAATTTGTGTTTGGCCCTTGATAACTCTGAGTTTGCACCAGCTAGTCTGGGCCATTGGTTTATAGTATAAAAATTTACAGAGTGTAAATCTAGACTCTGGAAATTGAATGTAGTGCATAATATCAATGCACGAAGTTCAAATATCACATGATCAACTGGTATTCATGGGATAAATCACATGATCAACTGGTATTCATGAGAAAACAAGCCAAGACCAATACCGGGTCTGGACCTGCGTCGCTGCATGCAATTGAATCAGCAAACAGGAAGTGGCTGCACAGCAGATCTGGAAATTGCATTCACGATACAACTGATCATTATCAGGCTCCAGATGAAATATAAAATCAATCCCTTGCATAGAAGCCGAGAAAACCTTGACGGAAAATTTCAATGTTCAGTGGGTACAGTAAAATTTCAAAGTATCAGCAAACAGGAAGTGGCTGCACAGCATATCTGAAAATTGCTTACACGATTCAACTAATCATTATGAAGCAGCAGACCAAATATAAAATCATTCCCTTGCATAGAAGCCAAGAAAACCTTGATGGAAAATTTCAATGTTCAGTGGGTACAGTAAAATTTCAAAGTATCGGCAAACAGGAAGTGGCTGCACGGCAGATCTGAAAATTGCTTACACGATACAACTCATCATTATGAAGCAGCAGACCAAATATAAAATCATTCCCTTGCATAGAAGCCAAGAAAACCTTGACGGAAAATTTCAAGGTTCAGTGGGTACAGTAAAATTTCAAAGTATCGGCAAACAGGAAGTGGCTGCACAGCAGATCTGAAAATTGCTTACACGAAACAACTCATCATTATGAAGCAGCAGACCAAATATAAAATCATTCCCTTGCATAGAAGCCAAGAAAACTTTGACGGAAGAAGTGTTTCGGATGGACTGACGGACGGACAGACGAACTGACGGGTGGAAGAAGTCGAGCGGTTACTAGACCTGCTCTGCCGCTGGTGACGCATGTAATAACATCACCTAAGAATCACTGACAAAAGTATTCATTGAAGAAAATTTTGGTTATGACGTAAACATTTATATTTACTCATTTATTTATTGAGATTTAATGTCACTTTTGACAGCAATGGCAAGTGGCTGTCAGTCACCCCAACATACTAACTCTAGACATGCAGGGTGAGTACAGTGGAGCCCACTTTATTGGATATCTCTTAACTGAATAACCCTGTTAATTGAATATAATTTCCCATCACAAAACAATTTACCATACCTCCAGTACAAATTTGACCTGTTAATTGAATGTAGGTTATAGAGTAAACTCCTGTTAATTTAATAAACAATCTTGTAACCTGTTAGAAGTTAAAAAATTTATAGTAATTTCTATATTTTTTATACTTACCAATGACCCAGACATAGCTGGTGCTAACTCTTAAAATATAGGGCCAAACACAAATTTTGCCTCCCAATCCCCAAAATTTGCATCTAAAACCAAAGAAAACATGTCCTGAAAGGCCCTCCACACTTCGCCTCTACTGCGCATGCGCAGTGTCAAGGACGTTCCGAAATTGGCGCCATTAATCATTCTAATAACCAGTGCCTGGTAAGCGCTATGTACTCAGCGGGGAGGCAAGAGTTCCCAACTCCTGGGAGGGCCATCCCCATCTGGGTCATTGGTAAGTATAAAAAATATAGAAATTACTATAAATTTTTTAACATTTTTATACTGTACCAATGAACCAGACATAGATGAATAGTAAAAAGGCTGGAGGGCCAAGGACATAGAGCAAAATGGAATACGCTCAATAAAATAAAATAGAGTCATCCCCTGTAGGGAAAAAGAAGTAATAGGCCTTACATGTATCCTTCTTATTTATGATAAATTAGAAAGATACAACACCTTCCAAAATTGAGCTTCATACATCCATGTACTCTATTAATATCCAATATAATCCTTATACTAATAATTTTTAAAGTAAGCCAATAAATAAAGTAAGTCTAGAGAATAGAGACTCTTATACTCCTAAAAGTGTCTGAGGATTGCATAATCATGTCCGTTGACATATGCAATATTCAAAAGCTATACTTTAAAAACTAAGACTTGAATGAATTTTAAAAACCTAAACTTATCACTAAACAACCATCCCAATAACAGCTCAGAATTACTAACTCCGGAGGAGGTATCCCCTTGTTTTCATAGTAAAACAGGTGACCCAAGGGAACACCCTCCCCCCCCCCCCCTTTTCTTGCCCTGGGTCAAATAGCCCAGAGCGAAGAGGGCAGCAGAACGGAGACACTGCCGAAACAGACAGCCTACCTAGCTATAGTAGCAACTGTTAAGTGAATGACATTCTGAGCAGTAGATAATAGACCTAACAATAGAGGCCTCCAGAAATGGACTCGATATTTCTGAGATAAAAATTCATGAATGTGGATGGCTGAGCGCAATGAGCAGCCTTCAAAAATCTATAATAGCGACACTATTAATGTAAGCCCAAGAAGTAGAAGAACTCTTACTTCATGAGCCGAAATCTTAAGCACAACTGCTAAGTCAATGATATACCATAAGCAGTACCGATAGTTAATAGAATCCATTAACAATAAAATGGAGCGTAACGTCCTTCTACTAGGCATCAAAGACAGAAGAAGCTTACGCCCATAGTAATAAACAGATATCTGTTTATAAATACATAAACTCTACCTGGAAAGAGTAAAGGCCTATGCCCATACGAAGATGGAAGGACCTTAAAAATAACAGGTTCCGGATAATAGGAGCCTAACTCTTATGCAAAAATCCAACCTAAATAGTAACGGAAGTAGTGATTCCGAAACTACGAAAGTGAAAATCATCCATCGATAGTGCATGAAACTCACTGACTCTACAGTAAAAGAGACACCAACAGAATTACTGTCTAAAAGGTCAGAATTTGAAAACTACTGTTTCCAGAGGCTCAAATGATTACTTAGCTAAATAAGAACCGAAGTTAAAATCCATATAGGAATTTAATCTAAAGATTCTAAGTCTATTTATCAAAAAGTTACTAACTGACTTAGATAAAGAGACAAAAGACTCAATTGTAAACTATCGTAGAGTGCATAGGTATGAGGTAACATAAACCTATAACCTTAATAATAACAGGCTGCAGTAGATCTTGTGAAACAAGTATACTAAAAAATTGCAATGAGTAGTATGGAGGGATCAACAATATGAACATAATGATCCCTACACCAACGACGGAAGAGCCTCCACTTTAGCCGCATAGAATAGCGAAGAAAAGGATCTCCTATAGTAAGAAATCGCGTCCAAAGCTCGTCCAGTACAGTGCTTACAATGCAATACGGACCACACAACGGAATACATGAAGGTTGCGACCTTGCGGGTTGTGATAAAGATGACACGATTTACCCAGTGAAAAAAGATCCTCACATAGAGGAAGATTTCACGTTAAGACCCACAGTAGACAAGAGAGTAAATTACCCATGATCTCTGTGAAGATAGACATGCTATCAACAGAAATGTATTATGTATTGTGGTTGTTTATCTTAGCAATACCTGCTGAAACAACAGCGCCGGAGGATACGCGTATCCTATCATTCCGTCCTATAGATCAATAGAGCGTTAACAACATTAGCTCAGAGATCTGGACAAGCCAACACATACGTCTGCAATTGATTAGCAAGCTGTGTCGTAAATAAATCATCATTGGGCGCTCCCATAGATAGCAAATCTGATTGAATACTTGTTTATTGAGAGTCCATTCTGACAGCAACAAGCGACCCGTAAGAGAACGGGAGTCCGGTAAAACAATCAGACGACCCGGAATATGACGGACCAAAACAGAACTTGGTGTACTATAACCAACAGACGGATTCTTTCCATTAAATTGAATAACGGAAACGAAAGAGTGCCTCCCTGGTTCCGGAGATACGCCACTACTGTCGAATTAAAGGACAGGATTTGGGCATGCGTTTCTGAATAATGTTCATGCAATGACATAAAGCAAGCCTCAAAAACATTATTCCGCGGAAGAAAACTGGTTGCTAAGAGACTGCGGAACCCAAAGACCCTGGCATTTCGAATCCGTAGGGATCAGTATTATATCCCAATCTGTTTGACTGGCAACCGTCATAACAGCCACACTCGGGTCCGGCAACTGCGGTGGCACTCTCTGAGTCAACCACCGAAAGTTTGCCCCAGTCTGAATCTCTTGTAACACTAGATAGACAAGAGAACGTGTAAATCGAGCAATTCATGGATTGCCGAAAAGTTGCCGTCGAAGAGAAGCTCCTCCGAGAACGAAGTGACTCTGAGAGAGTTCTTAACCTTACTATCCATGCGTGTGGATGTAGCTAGGGCTGCGTCACGTCTAACCAACTCCAATCAGCCACTGAAGGGCGGAGTTATACGTGAACAAACTACTGCCCTCAAAAGAAATTACATTGAGAATAATATCCCGTAAATCTTTTCTTGAAGACGTAATGATAACGCCTCAGTAAGGCGGATTACGTATGATAAAGCGTCTAAGTTAAGTCTACTATACATCATGTCGTTTCCAACATTGAAGTTGGAAAAGACATAAACGGCGAAAAAGAATATATCCAGTCTTTAACCACACCGTCTAGACGCATATGAACTCTCGGTATGCCCTGCTCTGCCAAAATAAACTATTCGTATAAATGATAAAATGGCAGAAATGAGCAACGCGGACAAGAAACTAAACTATCATGCTTGGTAGCAGGCTTGTATATATATATATATATAGCGTCGAAAAATAAAACACATGTTGTAATGACAATATTGGACTGCGTCGGTAAGTCAGGGACAATGTCCCTGAACCGATCGAAAAATCCGAGTCCAATGACGCTATAAGTCTCTTATCCAAGATCGCAGCAATGAAGTCCGAAATAACAATCACTGGAAGATAATGCCAGAAGATATGAAAGGCAGCTTCCAATACTACTAAAGGGAAAACTCGAAATCTTTCGAATCCCTTTCGCCGTCCTGTCGGACCCTATAAAGCGTTCGGTCGTCCACACCTGATGCAACCGCGGACCGCACCGACCCAGCGCCGTCGGATAATTCCTGATTCGACCGAGAAACTGTCAATTGCTGGGATGCTGCGAAACAACTGTGCTAACTCGGATAGCACGTCCGTCACTGAGGCCTGAGGAGAAGCGGTCTTACGATGCATTGCCGCTGGAAGCTCCGTGATCGTTACCCCGTGCATACTACCAATATGCGAGCGAACAGAGTGTATAGGCCTCGTGTCCCTTGGCTACCGGATGGCGCGACCTATTCGCCGTGGAATCACTGAATGCCGAAACTGATCGGATACTCGAGGTCACGTAGCCAATGTGCGGTCGTGTGCCCTGCTGTGAGGATGAGGAAGCATCAAGGACAGTCTCTCGGACTGTCAATATAACGGAGCGTCCCGACCGACGGACATATGCTCCGAATGTAAAATATCTGAACCACAACATGCGGTCCCCTATGTTGTTGGACGAGAGAGGGACCTCTCTCGCTCACAGCCCGGACGGACCTGGACAAGCCAGGAACCGGACTAACAGGCTTCCTCCGATCTGTCCTCAATCTGCCGTCACTGGGTGAGTACTAAAGTAATTAAAGTGCTCGCATCACCCAAATCTCCTTCCTAGACCGCAACGGACGAACCCGGCAGCCGAACCATTCAATGAATGTACGCTACACCGGGTGAGCTAGCGAATGTCACTCCGTAGGCGATAGACATAATCCATGAGCACTTATTGCCGCTAGCTCTTCATTAACTATGACGACAGAGGCACACTTTTGAAAGACATCTCCGTAACTTTGCGAACAAGAAACCAGAAATGCTTGGTTATAGCAAGCATAAAATAATAATATATATAGCGTCGTTCAATAATTCGAAAGTTTGTGTGACATTATTGGACTATGTCGGAACTGAGGGACGATGTCCCTGAACCGAACAAAAAATTTCCAAGTCCACCGACGCTATCAGTTTCTTATCCGGCATCGCAGCATTCTGGTCCGACGAAAGAAGCTGTAGAAGACCAAGTCAGATGACATACACAACAGCATATGTTGTTCCGAAAGGGAAAGCTCGAAATCCTCCAAATCCCTTTCGGTATCCCGTCGGACCGGATGAAACTTTCGGACGTCCGTACCCGCTTCCGCGGAGCGTCCCGACCCAGCATCGTCGGATAAAAAATATGCGACAGATTCAGTTGATGCTGGGATGCTGCGATAAACTGTGCTATTTAGGAAAGCACGTCCGTTCCCGAGGCCTGTGCAGTAGCGGTCTTACGATGCATTGCCGCCGGAAGCTCCGTGTACGTTGACTCACGCACACTTCCTATGCTAACGTCCGGAGTCTGCAGGCCTCGTGTCCCTGGCTACCGGATGGTGTGACCTGGTCGCCGAAGATCGGCGAAGCTGGTAATATATCGGCGGTCACGCAGCCAAGGTGCGGTCGTGTGCGCTGAGAGAAGAGGAAGCCTTAGCAGTCTCCGCGGACTGCCTATACAACGGAGCGTCCCGAGCGACGGACGTATGCTCCGCTTGCAACACATTTTGTACCACAACATCTGGGGCCAGATGTTGTTGAACGAGAGGGGGGCCTCTCTCGCTTGCCGTCCGGAAGGACCGGAACGGGCTATGAACCAGACTAAAAGGCTTCCTCCGTTCTCCCTCCGATCCGCCGTCACTGGGTGTGCATTAGGTTGATTTATAGTGCTCGCATCACCCCAAAATTCCTTCTAGACCGCAACAGACGAACCCGGCTGCCGAACCATTCGGTAAATGGACGCTACACCGGGCAAGCTAGCGGACGTCAAAGGCCGTCGAACCTACTAGGGTCCTCTTAGGCAATTGGCGTATTACATGAGCACTTTTCCGCTAGCCCTTCATTAATTGTGACGACGGAGGCACACTGTTGGAAGACATCACAGATACATCACCCTAATCTTGATCGTCTGAAATAGAAATTGATAAAGTGGAGTGACCCTGCGGGGAAAGGACCGGAGTGTCCAATTCCCCAATAACATACCGTGACATACGCTTCCCATATTGTCATTGAAATCATACGATACAGAACAGGAGTTAATGCGAGTACACTGATCACATATAGAATGATTATAAAGTCAGAGGAAGACTTCCTTTTAATACAATTGATCAATATCCTTTCAATGTGAAAAGAAAACAAGTCCTGGTACTCGCACTAACCCCTGGCAATCAAAATACATAATAATAATATGATCCATTAATATAGAAAAAATAATTGAAATCAAAATATTTTGAAAAAATATTTTTTCAGAACAGCCCAAGTTTCTGAAAAGTAACGTTGAGCCCCAATGGATCCCAAGCCTAAGTGTGGACAAAAATTTTAAAAATATTTTAAACAATTTATTCAACACTTACGAACAATAATAATGTATCTAGTTATGACATCAAGATATTATTTTCCAAAAATCCCCCCCTCACACAGAGGGCTGTTGTAAATGTAAACAATAAGTGTAAAAACACTAAACTAAGACTCCAGGCACCCAGGCCCGAAATCAGTTACCAAAAATACACTATCTGATGCAAAACAGAGACTTCCAGAGAAGAAACTGCAGAACATCAGATGGTAGATGCAGAACACAACGCCTAACCACCCGTAGGTGAAGACGTAAACATGGGGAAAAGAACAGAATTCATTCTGTTATTCAGCTAAAACTCCCAAGAAAATTTAGTAATAATAATTACAAAAACTATGCCAAAAGCATGGGAGAATAGCAAGGGGGGACTTAAAGGACAGGGAGAGAGGAAAACACTTAAAAAACAGTGTAACTAAATAATCAGAATGACAACAAAATGGCTGCTGCCTCGAAAATAGGTAACTTAACATAATTTCATTAAAAAAATTTTAAGTTACAGCCCTGATAATATTCTGTCACACATTTTTTTCCTCTCCTCCTTCTCTATCCTCCTTAGAATCACCATTTCACTAATATTTATGTGTCTGGCATCATTTAAACTGAGATTTACAAGCACAAAGATCAGTCAGATGTTAACTGATGAAGAGTCAAACTTAGAATGATTAATGGCGCCAATTTCGGAACGTCCTTGACACTGCGTATGCGCAGTAGAGGCGAAGTGTGGAGGGCCTTTCAGGACATGTTTTCTTTGGTTTTAGATGCAAATTTTGGGGATTGGGGGGCAAAATTTGTATTTGGCCCTATATTTTAAGAGTTAGCACCAGCTATGTCTGGGTCATTGGTACAGTATAAAAATATTACCCTGATTTCCTCAGTTTTCCTTTGTTTATAGACCTGTTTGGCCTCAGTACATCCAATGCAGACATTTAATCTATTATATCTTGTTTGACAGAGCTCATAGAGCTCTGTCAAACAAGATATAATAGAATAAATGCTAAATTTATCTCTAGAATACAGGAAAGTGACAAAATCTCCTGTTAATTGAATACTCCTGTTAATTGAATAATTTTCATTGGCAAAGCAGCTATTCAATTAACAGGGCTCCACTGTATTGGTTGAAGTGCAATACTCAAGTGCAGCATGCCTTAGCATATGTACAGTGCCACTGTGCTACCTCCCCCTCCATCCATATGGACAATTGGGATGAAGTGCCATGCCCAAAGACACAATGCAATTACCACTGTTGAGGATCAAACCAAGGACAGAATAAATGTAATATTACCTGATAGACATGAAACCAGTTCATGAAGAAGTATATTTAGGAAATACGGATCTCTCCATTTAATCAACTGTAACAGCTGTGTCACTATTTCAATACACTTGTCATGTGCCAATGAACATTCTTTACTACCAAGAGGCCGAAGTAATCTTTGTATGAACCAAAAGCCAAAAGCTACAAACAGAGAGAAAAGTACATACTCCTGAATATCAATGATACACAACTTTCCACATTAAAAAAATATCTTTTATGGATATTAGACTTGAATAATATGGCTTCTGTATCACATTCTACCCTCTACCAAATTAAAGGTCATATCCAGTGCTACTGAAGCACCACTTATTTTTTGCAGCCTTAACCCTTAAAGGCCTATATCTGACTTTTACATCTTCCGACCAGGTGCCCTTACCTGCCATCACGATAAGGTGCCACTGAGAATAGACAAATTACCCAGGCAGTGAGTTCTAGTCAAGTCTTGGCTGCCTTAACTGGCAGCCAAGACTTGACTAGAAATCGCTGCTATACCACAGGACATGTACAGGCTGTGGTCAGGTGTGAATTCAGGACAATCATCCAGGCCTTTAAGGGTTAAAATATCAGCATACATGTCTCTAATTTGTTTATTTTATTGGGGTTAAACGACACTTTCGACAACCAGTGTAGGACAGTTTTATGGGTGGAGGAAGCCGAAGTACCCAGAGAGAACCATCGAGCGACAACAAGCAGCTGTCGGCTCCCCAACATACTAACTCCACACAAGCAGGGTTAGGATTGGTTGACGGCAAGTGTACCATCGACGTGCAGTACGCCTTAGTACACAATGCCACCGTGCCCCCACGTGGGCATTGGGGTGAAGTGTCATGGGCAAGGACACAACGTGGTTGCCGCAGGTGGGATTCGAACCCAGGACCTCTCGGCTTGCAGCCTGCACCTCTACCTACTGTACCACCGAGCTCCCATTTTTATCATATTTTATTGAGCAAATGATGGACTCCCCAAAGTACCAACTCTGCACAAGCAGGGTTAGCATTGGTTGAAGACAAGTGGTGCATCATCGAAATGCAGTATGCCTTAGTACACAGCACCACTGTTCCACCCTGTGGGTAATCAGGATGAAGTGATTTGCCCTACGACACAACATCCTTGTGAGGATCGAACCATAGACCTTTCAGTTTGAAGTTCAATCGACAATGTCATACCCACTGAGCCACTAAGCTCCCGATATGCATATAATAATTTCTATGCCACACGCAGGGATTCTTTTGAGTATCTACAGGGGCTGAATATGGGCCCCTTTTCCAATTGGAATTTCCAAATCCAAATCCAACCCAAAATTTTCCCATTCTCAGTCCCCACTCAAAGAAAAATTCAATGCACAATTGGTGTCCAGAACTGGGGGTCATAAGGCCTTAGAAAACCATTGGCTTTCTGAGGCAGAGTTTCCGCTAGGAATAAATTAGTGGGTCCGGTAGGAGGGGAAAATCACAGACCATGGTCCGCATGGTGTGAAAAATTTGTTACAATTGAACACGACAGGAAGGCCATCTCCTTGCATCTGAGACGGCAATTCATGTTTTAGTGTGAATGATTTTGTGAGAATAATTATATCGAATCTTTGGGGAAACACCCAAAACTAATGCCATTTCATTGCTACAACTGGCGGCATGTGAAATCTTACCAAATTGGCTAACGGCAGATAGAGCGATAGTTTCCGAATGACACTTGACAATCTTAAGTTGCAGAATGCCAATTCCAGAAACAGTGCTCCTAAAATGTGTCAACTTTGTCAGAAGAATGAGCGTGTCTTGACTAGAAATTTACGGCATGATGTTGTTTGTTTTTTCAACCGGATTTTATGTTTTACCAGTAAATGATCAGTGGGGTGAATGGGACTGGTTGATAAACTCTCAGACGTGGTAGCAGAAACCCTGTCTGAGGCCTTGTGACCACCCAGTCAAGGACACCAACTGTATATTAAAATTTAACAATTTAAAATTTAACCTAACAAAGCTTAGAGAGAGTCTGACTTCAAAGGCTTATGACAAGATCTTCTTTAACCCTTTACCTAACACAGCCTTTTTTAAAAAATAAATTAAATTTCTCATTTTTCGAAAAAGTTCTCACAATTTTTCAACAAAACCATAAAAATATGATGAGCCAGTTCTAATGATGTCCATATTTGTATGGTTTTATCAAGACATTTGTACGATATTTTAGGCTGTGGTAGGCTTATTTTGGTCAATTTCCTGGCCGTTTTTGGCCACTATATTAGGTAAAGGGTTAATAGTTCAAGAATAGTTTAATAGAGACTACAGAGAGTGGGGTGAACTTGATTCCATAGAACTCTTTCTCAGAATTACTTTTAATATTTTTATTTATTTATTGGTGTTTAAGGTCACATATTTCTGCACAATGGCTAACCATGACCGTGACAGTTTTACTGGTGGAGGAATTCGGAGTACCCGGAGAGAACCTCCGAGCAACAGCGAGCAACTGTCAGCTTCCCAACATACCAACTCCACACAAGCAGGGTTAGCATTGGTTGAAGACAGGTGCACCATCGACGTGCAGTATGTCTTTGTACACAACGTCACCATGCCCCCACGTGGGCAATGAGAGTGAAGTGTCTTGCCCAAGGACACAACGCGGTTGCCGCAGGTGGGATTCGAACCGAGGACCAATTACTTTCAGTATATATGCAGTTGCTTAGTAAGGTACAGTGGAGCCCTGTTAATTGAAAATCCACGTTGCCAATGGAAATTATTCAGTTAACAGGAGTATTCAATTAGCAGGGATTGTATCACTTTCCTGTATTCTAGAGATAAATTTAGCATTTATTCTATTATATCTTGTTTGACAGAGCCCCACTGACACCAAAAAGGTCTATATGAAAAAAGGGCCAGAATTAATTTTTTAGAGGTCTGAACCATAATTGACAGGGATTGTATCATTTTCCTGTATTCTAGAGATAAAACTTAGCATTTATTCTCTGATATCTTATTTGACAGAGCTCTATGAGCTCTGTCAAACAAGATATAATAGATTAAATGCATATAGTGGATGTACTGGGGCCAAATAGGTCTACAAACAAGTGAAAACTAGGGTGAGTCAGGGTAATTTCTTGACACATTACAAGATTTTTTTATTCAATTAACAGGAGTTTACTCTATAACCTATATTCAATTAACAGGTCCAATTTGTTCTGGAGGTATGGTAAATGGTTTTGTGTGGGGAAATTATGTTCAATTAACAGGGTTATTCAGTTAAGAGATATCCAATTAAGTAGGCTCCACTGTATCAATTTTTATGTTCTCTGTTCAATTCAAATTAAGATGTCTTTGAACAATACACAAGGGTCTCTGTCAAGATGTAAACTCAGGAAATGCCTATCAGAAGCCTTTAGTACTTGGTCACCTGAGTATCTACGTTCTTTATACTGCCTTGTTAATTAGAGCAGTGGATACTGGTTGATAGACTAACCCTGTTAAATGCATATAACTTTTTGATACCAGACCATTTAATTTTCCTGAATTCAAATTTAAGCTGTCAAAGACATTTGGGTTAAGAATAAATACAGGTTAATTGAATGAAAAAACCCAAGATCAAAAAAAAAATACTCAGAAAATATGGAATTTAGTCATGTTTACAGACCACATTGTCTCAGTACTCTCAATATAAACTCATTCAGTTTTTTCTATCTCGTATCATGGAAGTCCAGGAACTCAGTCAAATAAGATGGAATAGATGAAATCAACTACTCTCTTAATAACTAGATTTTAGAAAAATAAAATGCAATTCTAGTACACTGAATATTGTCGATTTTTTTTAACTGGAGTTATTTAACTGGTTGAGTGCTGGAAGCCACTATCATGGCTTTAAAGAAAAGTGAGGGTACCGTTTTAAAGTCTTATTCTTTTCTCCAGTTTCATATTCTGTCACCTGTTAATACAGTTTTGTTCATTAACATTTGCTTTATTATAAATTATTGAAGAGTGCCTGTAGGCACTCTCCAATAATTTATAATAAAGCAAATTTTAATGAACAAATTCTGTCTTCCAAAAATAATCTAGCGCTCAACCAGTTAATTAATCCTTTATCTAACAAGAATAGAAGATGTCATGAAATTTTTTAACCCTTTATCCAACGTAACGGTCAAAACCAGCCGACGATATTCTAAAAAAAACGCCAATTAATTTTCCTTATTTTTTCATCTTTTGTCTCAAAAACATAGGTTATGACCCCTCATTGGAATGAGCTCATCGAGATCGTTCCAATGAGGGGTCATAACCTATGTTTTTGAGACAAAAAATTAGTTATTCAAGATTTTTTGGGGCAAGTGTCATCTGCTTTTTATGTTAGGTAAAGGGTGAAACAAAAAAAATATATTTTGCTAACTTATGACTCCCTCATAGGAATGAGCTCAATTAGCTCATTCCAATTCAGCATCCATAACTCATAAGCTATATTTTTTGGCCTCAATTTTTTTTTAGTCATTTAAGTTTTAGCTTTTAAGTTATTTAAAAAAATTTTTTGCATTTAACAGGGTTACCGTAGTTTCTCATTGAGCCCATTCCAATGAGGGTTAAGAAGCTATATTATTTTGGTAAAAATTGAAAGGCAATAACTTTTGACAAAAACACTCCAAATAACACCTGCATTTAGATGGGTAGACATATGCTTGCATACTTAATATAACATCATTCCACCAAGTATTTTAAGTTACTGAATTTGAAAACTCAGTTGCAGGCAAACAGATAGAGAGACTGACCCACTTTGACATATATATAGCAGTTTGCTGCAGCTAAAAAAGACTGATTAGCATTTTTGTGAATAGCGTCTATCAGTTGGGCCTAAAAAGTTAAAAATCTGTTTCTCAGTTCCCCCCAGTATGGTCATTTTTGATGCAGCATGTTCTCTTTTTATAACCAATGCAAACTAAAAAAAAAAAATTAATTGCTTTTCGCCTGATATTTTATTCAAGTTAATAAAATTGATAAATTTGTCCCTTGAGTGCAACAAGGTTTTTTAATGCTTTTGCACTGCAAAGCCTTCATGCATTCAGGGGACGAAATACACCACCACCCATGCTATTCTGTAGATTGTGAGACCTAAAACATAAAACAAACCAAGAACATGAACTTTTGAGGGCAAAGAAATAATTACAAAAATTAAAATAAAAAACCGCCCGCCCACATGTAATTTTACAAAAAATGGCCTGAGAAACAGAAGATCTACTTTGTGGGGCCTTGCGGTTGTTACATTAAGTAAATAGTTAATGTGGTTTCACTGTAGTGAGGAGTCTTAAAATAGGTCCTAAAATCTCATCTAATGAAGGCAATTAGTTTCGTATGCCAATACAACAATACGTCCCAAAATAATTATTAACCTTTTACCAAATGTAACGGCCCAAACCGGCGAGCACTATTCTAAATAAAAAATCGCCAATTAATTTTCATTATTTATATTATAGCAGGACTGCTGTGTGTATTCAACGTTACCAGATACAATAAAGATATTGAGAAATGTACTAGGTACACTAGGTGTGGAATCCAGCCTATGTGTAAGAATGTCATGTAAGAATGCATCTGATTGATCATTATGCATCTGAGTGACACTGTGACGTGAATGAAATGCTTTGATACAAAATGGCGTCAAGCAAGAATGTAAACCGACTGCTGAAGTAGATATTTTTTCTAAAATCTAGTTTTTAACTCTTTATCCAACATAACTTCCCAAACCGGCCAGCTATTCTCAAAAATCGCACGTTCCAACAAGGGGTCATAACCTAGGTTTTTGAGACAAAAAATGAAAAAAATTAAGTTATTCAAGAATTTTTTTGCAAGTGTTGTCTGCTATTCATGTTTGGTAAAGGGTTAAACTAACCTTCACTATGTTTTTCTTCTGCAGACACTTCACCGGGTTTCAGCTCGGACAGATCAGGTGTGTCATCTGGATGCAAATGGGATCCAGCAAAGAAAATGTCTGTCTTGATTTTTATAAACTGTTGAAACCATAACAACAATACGTTGGATTCACCATTTTCCTTCAGTGAACTGGACACTGTAATAAAACAAATTTCTGAATAACAAATTCAGACCACCAAAAATAATCCAGCCATCAACCAGTTAAGCAGGCCAAGGCAACAAAATCGTCTGTCAAATAACTTCCCGAACTTCAAGCTGATCCAACATTGCAAGGATGTAAATGGGAATAAATCAAAATGCTGGAAAATTCAACAGGAGGATACAGGAAGTCAGGCCAGATACCTTGTCTCTATAAGACTCAGGATCACCTTAGGCCTATCTAGGCTCAGCTGAGACCCGGTAGGCCTGAGATGATGTCAAGTTACCTTTCTATGTCACTATAACCATTTATACTGATTTGCTTGTGTCAGTATAAATGGTTATAGTGACATAGAAAGGTAACATTTTAGGAAATATGTCATCGTCTAGTAATGACTGGCATGGAAGGTGTTTCAGAGGGAGAAAATGAGAGAGTTGGGGAAACTGTTTTTTCTTTTCTTTTTTTTTTTTTTGGGGGGGGGGGGGGGGGGGGGGGGGGTGGGGAGGGAAACTGGCTTTACAGGCTTGAAACAACCAAATTCAGAAAACAGAAGACTCACAATGGTTGCAAGTTTTATGGATCTGACTGCTCCAGACACAAAATTAGGAAGGTAGAAAAAAATCAGTTGTCCAGAGGAACCCGAAATCTAGAAAAAACAATAAACACTTTTATCCCTACTCATCTATTTTATGATTAACCCTTTACCCAATGTAACAGCCAAAACTGGCCAGCGCTATTCACAAAAATAGCCAATTAATTTTTATTATTTTTTAAATATTTTTGTCTCAAAATCATAGGTTATAACCCCTCTTTGGAACAAGCTCACCAAGCTCGTTCCAAAGAGGAGTCATAACCTATGTTTTTGAGATAAAAAATGAATAAAAAAAATAGTTATTTAAGAATTTTTTTTGCAAGTGTCATCTGCTTTTCATCTTAGGTAAGGGGTTAAAATCTGTAAGCTTACATTATGGTCAAAATATGACAGAAAATCAGTGAGAGACTTTCTTGCTTGACAGTATTAAACATGTTTGGGCATCAGCATTATAGGTAGTTTCTACAAGACTGCTGTTCCAAAGCTCCTATCGTGCATGTATAAACTTGCCAGTGGTTCGTGAAATCAAGATACATTCTTTGAAAAACCAAGTATGAATATTATACAGTGGGACCCTGTTAATTGAATAGCCACATTGCCAATGAAAATTATTCAATTAACAGGAGTATTCAATTAACCCTTTACCCAACGTAACGGTCAAAACTGGACAGCGCTATTCACAAAATTCGCCAATTAATTTTCATTTTTTTGTCTCAAAAACATAGGTTATGAGCCCCCCCCCCTTTGGAACGAGCTCATTGATTATGTCACTTTCCTGTATTATAGAGATAAACTTTGCATTTATTCTATTATATCTCCATGAGCTCTGTCAAACAAGATATAATAGATTAAATGACTGCACTGAATATACGGAGGCCAAACAGGTCTATAAACAAAAGAAAACTGGGGAAAATCAGGGTAATTTCTCGACAGGTTACAAGATTTTTTATTCAATTAACAGGAGTTTACTCTATAACCTATATTCAATTAACAGGTCGAGTTTGTACTGGAGGTATGGTAAATGGTTTGTGTTGGGAAATTATATTCAATTGATAGGGTTATTCAGTTAAGAGATATCCAATAAAGTGGGCTCCACTGTAGATGTTTTTAGGTGAGTCTTGGTTGCCTATACTTGTCTAAACACAACTTCCAGGGTACTTAGAATGTAATTTGTGTGTTAACCCTGATACTGCATGTTGAGGCACATGTTCTGTTGCAGTCAAAAGTGATAATAGTCAGAATTAGGCCCTTAAGGGTTAACCAATTAAATCTTGTTGGACATTGGGATATGCCAAACAAGAATGAATTGGTCTAATTTGTAGCCTCATTATAGGTAAAATTTGCTACTTGAATTTCTGTATTTTAACATAGGGTGTGTAGAGGATTAGCATATTTCCTCACCTCTTCAACTATTGAATTTGCCAAATGCACCTTTCTTTATTTATTTATTTATTAAGGTCACATAGTTATGCACAATAGCTAATTGTGACAGTACGCCTTAGTACATGGTATCTATTATTTATTTATTGGTGTTTAAGGTCACATACTTATGCACAATGGCTAATCGTGACCGTGACAGTTTTACGGGTGGAGGAAGCCAGTGTACCCGGAGAGAACCACCGAGCAACGACGAGCAGCTGTCAGCTCTCCAACATCGTAACTCTGAACTCTGCACCGCAGCACAGGCAGGGTTAGATTGGTTGAAGACATGCGCACCATCGACGTGCAGTACGCCTCAGTACACAGCGTCATCGTGCCCCCATGAAGGCAATTGGGGTGAAGTGTCTTGCCCAAGGACACAACGCGGTTGACGCAGGTGGGATTCGAACCGGGACCTCTCGGCTTGCAGGCTGCACCTCTACCAACTGAGCCACCTCGCCCCAGTACATGGTATCATTATGCCCCCATGTAGGCAACTGGGATAAAGTGCCTTGACCAAGGACACAACGTGGGTCGTCCCAGATGGGGATAAAACTCGGAACCTCTAGCATTTTAGTTCAACAATCTACCACTGAGCCACCACGCACTCACCTTTCTCTATAAACGAAACAGTCATACCGATATTTCTTTCCCAATTTCTGCTTCAAAAACATGACTATCGATTGGAAAGTGCTTGTAGATGCAGTTTGAATGAAAGTTCCAAAGCTGTATTCAACGAAAACAAAATTAAAAAATTCAAGTTATTTAGGAAAAGATTCTGGAAGTGTCCACTGTGTTTATCAGCTGATAGGGTTAAAAAGAGATTTTAATACCATTATAAGTAGCAGTACAGTCTAAAATACCTGCTGTCAGATCTGTTAAGAAACTGTCCACCAGATGGCATATTGAACTTCTCAGCTGATAAATATCTTTTTCCTGACAACTAAAACAGATTGGAGAAAAAATGATGAGACTCATAACAATTCATCTGCTTATGAACTCAGAAATATATTGATAAAATTGTGTTGAGTGTGAATAATATATGTACAAAAGTTAACTGTCAACAACAATACTGTAAAGTTTTAACACACAAAACTATAATATGAAGGAGGGGTTGATTATATCACATGGGACCTAGGGTCCAACAAGGCTTGAAGATTTTAATCGATTTGAAATTTGAAGGGATATTTAAGAATACAAATCTCTGAAAAACTAGAGATGGTCTGTCACTGCTATACCCCCACCATGGCATACCGTCTAGTGTGGGTGACTGAAAAGGGGCATGCAATTTTTTTAAGTAATAAAAAAATCTCCACAAGTTTACATAAAAAAAAATCCAATATGGCCACCAGTCGGCCATCTTGAATCCGATTGGGAAAACAATTATGTCACGCACTCCTCCTCATCAAGTTGATCATTTTTGTGAAGTTTCATGTGTAAGTAGTTCGCTCCATAAGTTTACATGTGCAAAGGACCGACGACGACAAACCGACCGACAAGTTGACTCCTTCATACCACCCCCCCCCCCCCCCCCCCAACCCCTTAAAAACTTCATTTTGTGGGGGTATAATTATAAGTGTATCATAAAGTGTAATCTATCACAATATCAAACATCTATGTGAAGCCAACTGCAGGACTTCAAAATTCATACAAGAATCAGAGACGATTTTCCCAAATGATTCTCGCCAGGAAAACAATGAGAATAAACTTTGCTTCACACAAAATGTTCAATTGATTCTCATCAAAAATTCTAAAAACATCCTTAAAGGCTTGCAGAATTTGACTTTTGTTTTGCTCCATCATAATAAGGTAACATTCTAACTTAGCAGTGGCATTTAGCGAGGTCTTGGCTGCCAATACAGGCAGCCAAGACTTCACTAGAAACCACTGCTAAGGTACAAGTTGTAACTTCCTTCAGTAAGACCATCAACAACATGTAAACGTAAGACATGAGAATGAAAAAAGCTTTCTTGGGATATTTTGTGTCAGGTTTCATATTACAGCTCCATTTAACCCTTTACTCAACACAGACGATTTCAAAATTTATTATTTTAAATATAATTTTTTTAATTTTTTCAAAACATTTCAACAAAACCATATTATGTTACACCTCTTTGGAACAAGCTTGATGAGCTCGTTCCAAAGAGGGGTCACATGATATGGTTTTGTTGAAATTTTTCTAAAAATAATAGTTTTTCAGCTGCTGAATTTGCATATTACGGGGGTGGATGCGGGCGAGTCGTTGGGTGAAGGGTTAATGTACTGCCGAGTATGTAAAAATATAACTTAGACATAAATTGGACGTAACAAACCTTTTCAAAAATTCAACAGTCTGTGCTAGCTGTTTTTTCGACATAGCTCTTCCATTGTATGATCACACCTGAAATAAGAGATGAAGTCGTTTTATTTGATTGAGTTCTAAATTATTTTTGGTCATCAAAATTTATTCACATTTTTTCCTTGTTATAGTTAATGGAAGGATGCCTATAGGCACCCTTCTACAAACTGTAATAATGCAAATCCTAACAGACAAAATAATTTTACCTCAAAGATAATATGAAGAATACCCATTGAGTATGAAACCTTCAAATTGCAGTGCCTGCTCTTCAGACTGAGTCCCAGATATGGGCTTTTAGCACTCTACCCGTTAACATAATAATTATTTATTTACTTATTGGTGTTCAACCCCCTGCACACTGACGTCAAAATATCCAGATTTGAAGTAGCCATTTTTCCCATAATGCAACTGGGAATTTAACCAATTCAATCTCATTGAGCTCTGTCAAACAAGATTGGATTGGTTAAATTTCTAGTTGCATTATGGGAAATATTTGCACCCTGAACTTTAGATATTTCGACATCAGTGTGCAGGAGGTTAAGGTTACTTTCAGAATCTTTGGCTACATAATGACCGCAAAATGGGTATGAAGTCAAGTTTAGCCAATTGTTTATACCACTTTAGTGTGGATCCTGCGAATATTCACGATTCAATTCAATATCGATACATCTGCTTTGAGATCAATCCCGAATCAATCTCAAGATTTGATTTTTTTGAATCTCTCGTACTAACGTCAATTTGTTACATTTCCAACAAAAATTGGATAAAACTGACATTAGAGAATTCATTCATGTAGGCTCAATTCATATTTAATTGAGTAATTGACAATGGTTAACTGATAGGAAAATAGTGAATTTCGTCCGGAACATTTTCCATAATTTTAGTTTTTGAAGGCTTAACTTGTTACTATTCACGTTCTTAAGAACGTGAATAGAAACAAGCCTTCAAAAACTAAAACTATGGATAATGGGTCTAGCTGTTCAGTGACGGTGCTAGAGAGAATATTTATTTATTGGTGTTTAAGATATCAGTCAGTCTTGTAAGGGTTATCACAGTGTACTGTAACTTCCTTGGTGCAAGATGAAATGACTTGTCTATTAAGATTCAAATCAAGATTCGATTTCATATTGATATTAGAGACACGATTTGATTCGAGATTCGATTTGAAAAAAAAAATGGGTGATTCTCAGATCCCTACACTTTAGAGAACTGCTACCATAGGCATTGGTTCCGGGTCCTATTTTCCAGTAAAGGAGAGCTTGCTTACCAAAGCAAACAAGAACTGCTCCACTTACTGGGGTTCCCACAGGGCTCCAGAATGAGGCTGAGTCACTCATTCTGATTATTGAATGATCTTGAAGATGAGAAAATATGTTGGACTGTGATTTTCATGGCAGGTTATCATTTTAAAGACAAATCATTTGTAATGTCATTTTAAAGAATAGACTGTTTTTCTTCTTGAATCATCTTTGTTTTGGTGGAGGCATATACAGGCCTGACAATCTAGAAAATCAAGGAGTGCAAAACAGTTGGCATCCTCAGATTGCTTGGGACTGCAATAACTGCAATTGCACCTGAATTTTCAATGCAAAAACTTGTATGCTATTTTGGTTACATGTATATTCAGTTCAAGGTATTAATACTGCGACTGAAAAATTGTACCACATTCAGCTACATTGTACATTGTGGAAAAATCGGCATACACATCTTCTCATTGTTCAAAATGTTGCATTCAATTCTTATGTGAGTGTCTTCTACACCCAAAATGTATCAAAATGCAAATGGGTCATGAAATATTGAGAATCAATGCGACATTGACAAATTGTCCCCTGAGTTCCAATGTGTTCTCTGTGCCTACTGGCACAGAGAACACATTGGAACTCAGGGGACGAAATGATAATAGATTTTAAAGGCAGTCCCATACAAGTCTGGCATTCCAGAAAATCAAGTGGTGCAAAAATTGCCCTCCTCAGTTTTTTCTAGGTGTGCAGTAGGCATGCAGCACTCCTGCATTCCTAAAGAATGCCAGGCCTGATGTCATTTTAAAGAATAGACTGTTTTTCTTCTTGAATCATCTTTGTTTTTGTGGAGACATATACATCAGAAAGTGTTTTTTTTCAAATGGTAGCACACCTACAGTAGATGGTCATTTTTACATATCAGACGCCAAAGTTCTTTATTTTTTGTGAAATAACAAAAAAAAAACCTACCAAACTGAGGGATTTCCTATGTATTATTTTTAAAGATGAGTATGACATCCGTCACACAAGAATCTTTAACATCCTGGGATGTAATCATTACATGGAATATTTAAAATAGAACGACTGAGAGATATTTTGTCTCTTCCAAATTATGTATGCATCGTGTAAGAGTAGAATGTCAGACAGGGAAATCAATAGATTATGGATCACATTTCGACACAGATTTGCCAGGCTTGATTGGTAAAACACGCTTCCAAGAAAAACAAAACCTTTGTTTTTGAAACTCAGGATGTTTTTTGGAAGCGATCATACATCAAGTACACTTATCTACCTTTGGTTGATTTAAAAGTAGGAGTGGTATTTGATGACAGATAATAAGTGCTTTAATTTTTTGTGAAATTAACAAAAAACTCTGTTGCAAACCCAGAGATTTCCTGTTCGCCCCATATTATATTTAACTCTTTACCCAACATAACGTCAAAAACTGGCCAGTGCTTTTCACAAAAATCACCACTCAATTTTCATTATTTTTTCATTTTTTGGTCTCAAAAACATAGCTTATGGCCCCTCATTGGAACAAGATATGTTTTTGATGTAAAAACTAACAAAATAGTTATTCAGGAAGTTTGTTTGCAGGTGTCATCTGTGTTAGGTAAAGGGTTAAAAATGAGCATGACATCACACAGGAATCTCCAACATACTGGTGTGTAATCATCATGCAGTATATTTAAATAGAACCGAGAAATTTTATAGCCTGTTCTGAATTATGTAAGGATCATGTCTTTGAGGTCAGAGAATGACATGAGATAATGAAATTGATAGACTATAGATCTCATTTTGATGATTGACAGGAAAGATTTTTCATGCTTGATAGATTAAAAATGCTTTCAAGAAAATCTAAATATTTGTTTTGGGAACTCAAAGTAGTTTTTGGAAGTGGTTGTACATTAAGTTGGCTATACACCTTTGGTTGATTTAACTCCTAACCCGCTGAGTATTCACAAAATATTTTTCACCAAATCAAGTCATGGCTGCTGTGAAGCAGCCATGACTGGATTTGTTGAAAAATGTTTCCATATTTCTCTCAAGAAATCATAAGTCTAAAAGTCTGTCACTTTACGGTGGGAAATTTGCTTGTGTCCAAATTATACTTATTTAAATGGCAAGAGAAATCCGAAAAAGAGTATTATTTATTGATGAAGTACTGATTGAAAGTAGTTATGGGAATTCAGAAGAAATGGGAAAAAAATTATAATTTACAACTTGATAAGAAATGTTTGAAAAGAATTCGCATTCGATGAAATATTTTTAACAAGGTGCAATGCCACTGGTATCCCCCGCCAACTAAGACAGTCATGTATCTTGCATAATTTTCAGTGTAAACAAGTCAAAAAAGACCCATAACTCTTGGAAAACTGACTGAACAAAACCTGTTATTTATGGATATCCTTCAACCCATGGTGGTCGGACCATGGTCCATCAGCATACCAAAGATCATTCAAATCAGACAGACACTACTAAAGTTATCACCCAGAAACCATAACGAAAGTGTCAATGACACTGTAGCTCAATTTGTTAAGACATGTACATGTATAGTATGTGACACAGCAATGACAAACATCTAGGTAATGACCTGATAACAAAGGTTCATATAAAGTATTGTAACGGTCTGTACATAAAGACTGACCATAGCCTGTAATAAATGTAGAGGTAAAGTATTGTAAAGGTGGGTGACAGTCAGATGCTAAACTAGAAAAAATCTTTGAGTCCCAGAGTGGGTCTGACTGAACCCCAAAATATTTGTTCTCATAGCACAGTGATAACAAAGGCACCCCAAAACACACTCGTTCCTGTCCCAAGGTGAAAACAAAGGTACCCAAGAAGTTTCGTGAAGATCAGTTCATAAATACGAGCTGCATAGAAGTTGTGACAAAAAACTGATTGGACCTAATTTCGGTACAAAATGGCCACGGGCAGCCATCTTGAATTTAGGACCGCACCCAGAAACACTCGTGCTCGTCCAAAGGTGAAAACAAAGGTACCCAAGAAGTTTCGTGAAGATTGGTTGATAAATACAGCCTCTAGCCCGAGCTGTATTGACCTGTGCACTTACAGTGTATAAGTAGCACTGAATAAATCAAAGTTCATCTAATTTGCATAATTTCTGCACGTAAAAAAAAAACACATACTATATGTGATGTATTCCATGTTACTAAACATTCATACAAAAATTTATTCAAATCAGAACTTTCACACAGAAGTTCTGTACAAAAGACTGATTGCACTAATTTTGGTACAAAATTGCTGCTGGTGGCCATCTTGAATTTCGGACCACACCCCAAAACACTCGTTCTCATCCCACGGTGATAACAAAGGTACCCAAGAAGTTTCGTAAAGATTGGTTCATAAATACGGCCTCTAGCCTGAGGCATAGAGAAGTTGTGTAGAAAAAACTGATTAGACCTAATTTCAGTACAAAATGGCCACTGGCAGCCATCATGAATTTTGAACCGCACCCAGAAACACTCGTTGTCGTCCCAAGGTGATAACAAAGGTACCGAAGACGTTTCGTGAAGATCGGTTCATAAATACAGACTCTAGCCCGAGCCGTATTGACATGTGTACTTACTGTGTGTAAGTAGCACTGAAAAAATCAAAGTTCATCTAATTTGCATAATTTCTGCACGAGAAAAAAACCTGTATTATATGTGATGTATCCCATGGTACTAAACATTCACACAAAAAATTATTCAAATCAGCGCTTTCATAGGAAGTTTTGTGCAAAAATCTGATTGCACCTAATTTTGTACAAAATGGCTGCCATCGGCCACCTTGAATTTCGGACCGGACTCCAAAACACTCGTTCTCATTCCAGTGTCATAATAAAGGTACCCAAGAAGTTTTGTAAAGATTGGTTCATAAATACGGCCTCTAGCCCAAGCCGTATTGAATTGTTGATGGACAGACGGACAACTGGCCATGGCATAAGCTCAAATTTGGCTTTGCCAAAGTTGAGCTAAAAATTGAAATTTTCCCAGTTGAAAAAGTTCCATGATGCTATAAAAAATGATTGGACAAAACCGATACTTATGAATATCCTTTCCACCATAATGGTCCATTAGCATTTCAAAGCTAATTCAAATCTGACATGTTCTGACCGAGATACTGTGGTCTAAAGTTGTTACGGACAGACAGACGAATGGATGGACTCAATTTCTAGACCCTGGATATTCTTTACCCCCAGGTGGTCCATCAGCATACCAAAGATCTTTCAAATCTGACACACACTACTAAAGTCATCATCTATAAACCATAAAAATTAAAATTTCTAAACTCAAAAAAGGCCCATAACTCTAGGAAAAATGATTGAACAAAACCTGTCACTATCCTTCAAACCATGGTCCATCAGCATACCAAAGATCATTCAAATCCAACATACACTACTAAAGTCACCATCCAGAAACCATAAAAATTTAAATTTTCTATGTCCAAAAAAGTTGATAAAGACACATAACGCTGGAAAAAACAATTGGACAAAACCCGATATTTATGAATATGCTATCCCTCATGACGGTAAATCGACTTTTCAAAGCTAATTCAAATCAGACATACACTAACTGAGATACAGAGGTCTAAAGTTGTTGAGGACGGGACAGACGAATGGATAGACTCCATTGCTAGATCCCTCGCAAACGTTGTTTTGGTGGGTGGATATCCTTCACCCCATAGTGGTCCATTCAGCATACCAAAGATCTTTCAAATCCGACATACACAACCACAGTTATCATCCACAAACCATTAAAATTAACATTTTCTTAAGTCCAAAAGGTCCATAACTCTGGAAACCAGAGGTTCGAGTGAACGTAAAATGCTCACCTGGCTCAAGTTGACAAAAAAGAGGAGTGTATCAGTAAGTGATCCTTAGCAAGAGCAATTTTTTGATTTACTATGACACAACCAAAAGCAACTTTTTTGGCCATTCATTTCTGCTGGTCCTAGGAAAGCTTCCTAGAAAGCTCTGTTCTGTGAAGTATTAAAAAAACAACACCAAATAAAATTTTTGTTTTGTTTTCAACTCCTGTGATTCGCCACCCTACCTCCCCCCAACCCCACCACCACAAAAACAGTTCTGGCATAAATAATCAATCCACTTATAACCCATACTACATGACAAACTTAGTTCACATCTGCCCATTGGTTCTAAAATAGAACTTTTGAGTGGAGACAAAATTGGGAGCCCAAATTTTCACCTACTGAGTTTCTTTGAAAAAGAGTGAATCTGGATCCCTAAAGTAAGTTCCATACCAGAAATCTAAGCATTATTGTAAGTGGCTAATGAGAAGAGGATTTTTAAAGCATTTTAGGCTTATGGAGCATTAACCCCACCCCAAGGGATCTAGTAATTTGGGGGGAAAAAATCAGAAGAGTAAACTCCACAAACCCAAAGATGGCAGCAGCTTCATTTGAATAAAGTAGAAAAGGTGTACTCCAAAGATGGGCTGTGCCATAAATGAATACATTTGGCTCAGTGGTTTTAAAGAATAAGAAAAATTTCAAACTAGAGAAACAGAATTTACTGCCACCAGTAAATTCAAATCTGCGTGAAAAATGGTTAAAGCATCAGAAATAAACAAAATAGAAAGAGAATATAGAAAGAGAATTTAAGAAGGGTTCGATCAAGGAATCAGAAATGGACATTTTTGTATCTGCCTTAAAAAAAACATGTGCACAGCATTAAAAGGGTTCGATCAAGGAATCAGAAATGGACATGGATTTTTAGAGCAGTAATGTCAGTATGAAAGAGTTATAATTATTCTAACATAACATGAGAGGGTTAAATTAAAGATATTAATACAGGAAGCAGATAAATTTTTCCAAAAGAAAACAGAAAAAACATGTGCACAGAATTGAAAGAGTTCTATCAAGGAATCAGAAATGGACATCTTTGCCTCTGGCACTAATGGAAGTCTTGAGAGGGTTAAAAGCATTGAACTGCATCATTTCATTTCCACCTGATTAAATACGATAACGTGTGTTTGACAGCTAAGTCTGCTGTTCTTGAAAATGAATGTTTACGTAAGAGTAAATTGTTTTCTAGTTGGAATAACTGTAACACAGATATTGCCTCAGGATAAATTATTGCAAAAATGTTGACTCATCATTTTTAAATGCACCCTACAGAACACACTGACACAAACGCTGGAATTTTTTTTTAACCATTTCATTCTACTGGTCCTAAGGATGCTTCACTCCAAACAACAGTTCTCTGTTCTTGGTGGTTTAGAATTTTTTTCTATTTTGATCCCCTGGGGTTGCCATGGGGCTGCATCAATCAATTTCTTAGGACCCACTTATACTACATGCAAAGTTTGGTTCAAACTGGCACCAGGTTCTTGAAATACAAATTTTGGGCATAGCTCAAAATTGATATGCTCCCACAGAGAGGCCAAATATTGACCTACCAACTTTCCTTGAACAAACTTTAATCTTCAACACCAAAGGATGTCCCTTTCCAAATATTAAGGCATTCCCTCTAGTGGTTCATGAGAAGATTTTAATGATTTTTAAGCTTTTGGGGCATTAGCCAAGGCCTGAAGATGGCAGCTGCTTCATATGAACAAAATAGAAAGGGTATACTCCATAGATGATCTGTGCAATGTATGTTCGAATTTGGCCCGGTGGTGGTGAAGAAGACAAGCTTCCAAAAGTTAACAGACAACGGCTGATAGATGCCAAGTAATGGCAATAGCTCCCACTAACTTGCAGTTAGGCGAGCTAAAAATGATTATGGACAAAATCTGTTACTTGTGAATAACTTTTTCCCACATGATGGTCCATCAGCATACCAAATCATTCAAATACTCCATGCATTGACCGAGATACAGAGGTCTAAAGTTACTACGGATGGATGGATGGATGGATGGATGTGGATGGATGGATGGACAGACAAACAGATGGACCTCATTGCTAGATTTCAAAGTCAAAATGTCCCCAGATAGTACCAAGTGGGCCAATGGGGCATGTAGCCTACTTTTAAAACATTCTGAGGAGGGG
Source organism: Pictodentalium vernedei (assembly GCA_031216915.1). NCBI lineage: Eukaryota > Metazoa > Mollusca > Scaphopoda > Dentaliida > Dentaliidae > Pictodentalium > Pictodentalium vernedei. Next base: position 43,440,623 of record CM062293.1, read on the forward strand.
GAGCAAATGCTCTCTGCGAATTTACTTATCTTTCAAAAGGCACATGATGCATGCAATGAAGAAGTTAAGCCAAAACCTATCTCTGACAATAGTAGTTTTGTATTTTGACCCAAATATGGGCCTCTCTTCTTAAAGATTTGTTTTGGGCCATTTTACACATATAAAATACTTTTAGTAGATTTTGTTTCCCTGCCTATTTCTTACACCCCCCCCCCCCCCCCCCAACACACACACACACTGCATCTATGCAGCTACATAAATCAATTATGCATCAAAAAATCTCTGTTAAAACTTTTGGCAGGGGGAATGGGTGTCTATGTCTGTATCAATGCCACTGTATTTCAATAAAAAAAAATGGAATATAAATTACTTCACTTCTCCATTAATGTCACCACTTAATCCCAGATTTGTTTTTAAAACAGGCAATTTCAGGCAAATGATACATAAAATATGAAGGGTACATATGATTTTTAGACATTTCTGCAGGATATTCACTGTCAATATCCTGTGGCTCTGCAGGAGTCTCCAAGCAAGCCTATATAGGCAAACAAGACTCACAAAGTAACAACCACCAAGATACTTATAACGTAATTTTGAGTTTACCTAGAGACGGCATGTTACGGCTGATGTTCTGCTGTAGCAGCAAGTGATCAAAGTTAGAATTTAGTCTCTGACTGGTTGAATGCTAAAAGCCACCATCATGGCTCTTTTGAAAAGTGCTGAAGCCACTTTTGTAGGTTTACACTGCATTCATTCAGTTAGTTTGATCAGCAGCAGAAATACAAAAATGTGTATAAAAAATGTTTTGTTATAATTTATTGGAGAGTGCCTATTGGCACTCTCCAATAAATTGGAACAAAACAATTGCTTATGAACTAAATCTTGCTCAAATAGTGCTCCCTTTACTGGAAGAATGCTATCCTTGAGAAGAAATACTCATGTTTCAAATCATTTTTGAAAAATAATTTAGGAACCTACCAGTTAAAGGTCATGAGATATTCTGAGGCATCAAGCACACCCTGGGAAGCACAAGATGGTATTTTGAGGCAGTCGGTATTAGTACCATATTACAAAAAAGTTTACTTGAGGGTAAAGAAAGACTACTGACTTGGCAAGCCCATTGATTGTTTCTCTCCATACGGAAATGTTTTGCCATGAATTCATCTGGGAAAGAAAGAGTGGTGACCCTGAAACAGTCCCTGTTATTTCCATTGTATTCCTCATTATAATCTTCTAACAAATTAACTTATAATAGTTAATATTTTTCCCAGAAAGAGGAGGAACTTCATAAAATGGTCCTGTACAGTTTGGGGAGCATTAGTGGAACCAAATAACAAATGGTGGGGGTGGGGTCCACTTTTGAAATCCAACTGTGTCCCCACCCCTTACCAAATTTCCAACTTTAATAAATCGATTTGCATCCCCCTCCCTGTAGAATGTTTTTGCCTGTACGTCGGAATTCTAATTGATGTCTCTCCCCCCCCCACCCACCCACCCACCACTCCCCAGTAGATTTTTCCGAACAAAGCCGTTAGTGTGCCATCACCTATACTCCTTGTCACCATTGGGTAGCACGGAACACAGAGGCTAGTGTGGGGAAAATGGCATAGATCAAATGTGAAAGCAACATCAAAAAAAAACCTAAACAAGAGTGTACAGAAAAAAAATTGTTTGCATTAAAGCTGTGATAGATGGTTATGTATTTATTTATTGATGTTTAAGGTCACATATTTATGCACAATGGCGAATCATGACCGTGACAGTTTTACGGGTGGAGGAAGCCGGAGTACCCGGAGAGAACGAGCAGCTGCCAGCTCCCCAACATCGTAACTCCGCACTGCAGCACAGGCAGGGTTAGAGTGGTTGAAGACATGCGTACCATCGACGTGCAGTACGCCATAGTACATGGCGTCATCGTGCCCCCACGCGGGCAATGGAGATGAAGTGTCTTGCCCAAGGACACAACGTGGTCGCCGCAGGTGGGATTCGAACCGAGGACCTCTCGGCTTGCAGCCTGCACCTCTACCAACTGAGCCACCGCGCTCCCTGTGATAGATGGTAAAAATGAAACAAATTCAAAGTCCATAAAGGGCAATAACTGTGACAAAAATAACGGTACTCTGAAGATCACCTACATTAATTTAAGGGACTTTTTTTTGGGGGGGGGGGGGCGACACTTTTGACAGCCAGGGTCACCTTGTGTCTGAGTTTTATGGGGGAGGAAGCTGGAGTACCCAGAGAGAATCACCAAGCAGTGGTGGGCAACTGTCAGACTCCCCAATGTACAAACACCACACAATTTAACAAGCAGGGTTAAGTACAATGCAGTGCACGATCAACATGCAGTATGCCTCAGGTTAGTTCATAGCACCACCATTCCATCAATCATGTGGGCAATCCACATTACTGAGGGGAGGGGGGTCTAGACATCAACATGATACGCTTGTATGCCAAAATATGAAGTCATTCCACAACGTATTAATCGACATAAAGTTTAAAAACTCGGATCACAGACCGATCGACAAACTGACAGACACACGACACGGCCCGACAGACACTGCCACACAACGAGCTGTTTGTCACAGCTAAAATCTTCGGAGCTAGAAACGATATGGGTACCGTTTACTTCGAAACACTACCGATCAAGTGGTAAATGTCGACCATTGTGATGTAACTTCAAAGACAAAGTGGGCAGTTGGCGGGCACATTTGGGTAAATCGACATGGTTACGAAATATTCTTCAGTGACCACTCTGGAGCATTCCATGCCAGCCGTGAGAAAAATTAACTTCTTTATTTAGAAATCTTCACTTAGTCTATTTGTTTATTACTTTTTATTTTTTATTCTGCTTTGTTACAGTTGAAAAGGGACAGAGAAAAGTTTTGAGCGAGTTTTTGTCCCTTCTCGCCATTCAACAAATCGTTGACATTCGGTCTTAGTTCGGAGAATTCCGCTTTAAGATATTCGACACGCCCCGGTCGTTTGCCTTTATTCCTTATAAAAAATACCCCGACATTGCCCAAGAGAATGCTGAAAGAATCATACAAATCACCGGTAAGATCACTATTAGAATATACAGCAGTAGACTGGTATCCATACACCAGAACCGATTAGAAAAAAATAAAAAGAGTACAGAAAATATCCACCAGATTCATAATTCGGAATTACCATAGCGCGGAAGAGGACACAATTACCAATTTGCTAGGGGAGTTAAAACTGCCACGACTTCACAAAAGACTGACGACAAACAGATTAACCTTCATGTAAAAAAAGTTGAAGGATCAGTGGGCTACAGGCTATTCCCGTCCAGAATTACTTTTAAAAACGCAACAAACGCGTACGAAAAGCTAAAAATCGAAATCTACGAAACCAGCAGAAAACTGAGAAGTTCAGTCAGAAATAATTTTAAATGCTTTTGTAGCGGTCGAGGTATAAAGGCCATTTACCAACCAGCCTGGTTGGTCCGGATCTCTCAGTCTCGTGGTAAATCGGTCGCTTTGTGTGCTAGAAGTCGACGGTTCGAACCCCGGCTCCCGCACTTATCTCACCTCCTGTTACATTTGGGGGCTCGTCCGATCCTCAGCAGTAGGTGGCACTGTGGGTGTTTCGACCGCTCTGAGGGAGGAACTTGGGTGAGATTCACATGTGGTGAATCTCAAAAGAAGGGGAGAGTAGTGTAGCGGTCGAGGTATAAAGGCCATTTACCAACCAGCCTGGTTGGTCCGGATCTCTTAGTCTCGTGGTAAATCGGTCGCTTTGTGTGCTAGAGGTCGACGGTTCGAACCCCGGCTCCCGCACTTATCTCTCCTCCTGTTACACTTTGAAATGCCACCATCAAATGCTGGACAACATAAAAACTCATTCTTCATAAAAGCGATAGCAGACAGGAGTCATCTAGAGGAGGCATCAGCCCCCCACTTCGGTTTAGGCATTTAAATTGCCCCTGGATAAATAAGATTAAAGTGCTCTCCGTCTCCATCGTCAAAACAAACATGGGAACTACGACGTATCTAAACAGAAAGAGAAGGAGGCATTTTCTCCTCTCCTCTCTCCCTCCCCACCACCCCTGGTCAAATTTGACAGTATCCAAAACATTTGTAAACTAAATTGTCGTCCCCTGGGTGGAACAAGATGACATATTCAATGCTAAAGCATTGCAGATGGCACCTTGTTTCACTCAAAGAACGTTATATACACGCCCATCCCATTTTGGGTGTTTTACATACAATTCTTGTAGAGAGGTTATTTCTGTTAGTTCCTTTGTGTGTTCGTCCATATGTATGCAGGTTTAATACAAACCATAGTATTGTCTCAAAATAGTGGAATACCATGCATATACCATGGTATGTTATAGCAGGTTATAAGGGTGCTGTTTCGGCTATAGCACATGACTGTAAATGGTGAGTGAAGTGTCACTAAAATGTTTGTGGAGTATGGCTTCTGCTAAGATAATAATTTGCCTTTCACCCAGAAATATCAGCGTAATTGCAAGCACATGTTCAACAAATAGATCGCTGGGTTCATCTAGATATCTTTTGGAGAAAAAAATTATTTATACTTTTTTGAAAGAATTTAAGAATTGTTCTCAAAAATCATTTGGGTTAAAAATCAACCAAAATCAACTGAATATGAACCCAATTTATCAATTTTATTAACTTGGGTAAAATATCAGACATAAACCATTTAATGTTTATTTTTTTATGTTTTCATTTGTTTAAAAAGAGAGCATGCGGCAGCCAAGGGGACAATGCCACAAGTACAAAAAAAAAAATGTTAGACAGAAACGAAATGGGCTGGGCGATTTCATTCTGGAGTTCATCATTTAATCAAGCGGTCGCCTTAGGAAAGAAATGTTAATTTGGTAGATAGAGGGCTAGGGGCAGACGTCGCAAATTGATCATTGTCTGTTTGAGCCGTAATAACTATGAGTCTTCCCCGGTACGCGCCGGTATGCAAGAATGGTTTCCTGGTAAAAACGGGCGTTTCGGGTAGAACAATAGTTCTGATAATAGTTTTTTTTTTGTTTTTTTTTGTTTAAATTTTGCCATTTTTCACGTCTTTACGTCAATCTTAGCATTTTCTTAGTATATATATAGTAAAAACGCTGATTTTGTGACACGCATAAATCCATAGTTTTGAAAGATACAGTTTTCAAACTTTCCACAAATACTTCTGATCACTTCCAGATGTGAAGAATTATTTTTTCTTTTAAAATTGAGAGACAGCGATGCTAATTCTACGTTATTTCCTAACATTAATTTTTAACATTATTTGAAATCTGAGTCTTTCGAATTTTTGTGAACATAATCTCCACAAAAACTGAAAATGTCGTGCCATCCTAGGAAATTCTCAAACGTTATGACTGAACGCTGGGGTGACGTCATAGAGGGTCATATGGTTAAAAATTAAAATGCGTCGAATTTTGGGGGAAATTTTTAGTATGTTGCAGAGTTCAAAGAATTAGGAGGCAGCTTTTTTTCTGTTTGCCATTTAACGCCACTCTGACCCTTTTACGTCACTTTAATGTTTATCCTATTTTCTACATTCTTAATTAACCAACGCAGACGATATAAAAGGTCCTAACTCTGGAAAACAAGACTGCAAAAATCAAAATTCCTTTCCACATGCACATCAATTTCACACCTCTAGTTCACACCAACTTTCATAAAAATCAACCATGAAATGTAGGAATTAACCCTTTACCCAACGCAGAAAATATCAAAATTTATTATTTTAAATATAATTTTTTTAAATTTTTCAAAATATTTCAACAAAACCATATCATGTGACCCCCCCCCCCCCCCCCCCCCCCCCCCATTGGAACGAGCTCAATGAGCTCGTTCCAATGAGCGGCCACATGATATGGTTTTGTTGAAATATTTTGAAAAATTAAATTTTTTCAACTGCTCAATTTGCATATTACGCGGGTGGATGCGGGCGATTCGTTAGGTAAAGGGTCAAAAGCCTGTGATTCCAATTGCGCCCTATTAAGATGGGATACAGTTTTTTCCTTTTGATTCACGTAACTTTATATTTATAAAAGATGCAGCTACCAAACTTCGCACACTCTTTCCACCCATTTAATATCCTTTATCTTTAACTTTAGAGTCATCGCTACTCAGTACGTGCACTCTGGAACGCCATCGCAAGTCTTTCTCCAATACTTTTCCGTCCAACGGGGGATGACAGGTAGACAGCAAATCTGGCTATGTCATCTCCAAACATTATACATTCTATATATTCAAAAAAGAAAACAAAACAAATAAACGGTCATTCATTACTGATTGTGTTGAAATTGTGTATACTGCGAGTTTTTTTTTAAATGCAACCATGTAATTGAGTGATTTATATAATGTATATTATTTTTTGAATGTCTACTGTTGAATAAAGAATCTAATCTAATGCAATCTATTGTTCAAAGTTATTTTTTAATTTCAAATTTTCCCACCCCGATGCAAATTTTATTTACACTTTCTTCTATATCTTTTATTTTCAACCTCACTTTCAGCCCTACTCCTTCGAAATTTTAGCACTGTAATCTCCGCCAAAAAAAAAAAAAAAAACATATCTAAGAATGAATTGTCGTCCTAGAAATTCTCAATTTATTTATTGAGATATACTTATGCACAATGGCTAATCGTAACCGTGACAGTTTTACGGGTGAAGGAAGCCGGAGTACCCAGAGAGAACCACCAAGCATCGACGAGCAACTGTCAGCTCCTCAACATTCTAACTCTGTTCAAGCTCCGCTCAAGCAGGGTTACGGCGGTTGAAGACATGTGCACCATCGACGTGCAGTACGCCTTAGTACACGGTGACATCGTGCCCCCATGTAGGCAATCGGGATAAAGTGCCTTGCCCAAGGACACAACGCGGGTCGTCGGACGGGGATCGAACTCGGTACCTCTAGCATAGAAGTCCAACAGTCTACCACTGAGCCACCGCGCTCCCAGGAAATTCTCAAACGTTATATCCGAACGCTGAGGTGACGTAAAAAATGACGTTTCTGAAATTTTTGTATGTTGTAGAGCATTAAAAAAAAACCAAGAGAAAACTTTTTGTTTGGTGTCATTTTGACGTTTTTACGTCACTTCAAAGTTTGGCCTATTCCTGATATATTTCATTTAAACGAGCGACCCGAATGCTTTATTGGGCGGCGTATAGTACGTTAAATATAGAATAAACGTATAGTGTTTTCAAGTAAAAAAAAAAATTCTACGAGTAGGATTAAGAATGAAACCGACGAGCCGTTTATTTTGTTTATCCCATAAATCTTCTACAGGGCAGTCTCGGCAAAATCGTGCTACAAAACACTGCGAGAGGTGGTCCAATTCGATCGACCAGCAAAATTGGCAAAAATAAACAAGGCGCAGTAATACATTTCTGATTAAAAATAATTCCACTACAAACTTGAGCTAAGCTTGCAAAAATACTTTATTACATGAGCAGTGGGTGGTGTTTTCTACTGGCATTGTGTAATACTTTCAAAAAGATTTTTAACAAAATCAACATTGGATCTAATAATTAGGCTAGACAAATGTGGTAGAGGCCAGAGGTCAACAAGTCCGTCGCTACTAGGGGAATAAATTCTTTCAGTGTTAAACCTATGGGGAAAATTTATCACCCTACTAGGTGAATAAAGCAAAAATTTACCCAAGGCCTTTATTGTTCAAATAAACGGCCATTTATGGGATAAAAATCAACAGACACATCAGAGGCGCCGGAGCCGCCCCGACCACCCCGACCAATGTCGGCGCAAAAAATTTGCCGATCATGATATTTTTTATGATCGACCTTCAGCCGAACGTCATTCATATCAAATAACTAGGCTATGATTTTTTAATTTTGTTCTGGCGGATATCCGAAAATAGTGCGCGCATAGATCGTCTTGTTTCTTTAATATTGTGCACACAATGGCAGCTGTTAATGACCAGTTAACGTAAAATGAGGAAATTTTGTGGCTACTTATTTAGTATTCCAACCGCTTCGGAAGCGGTTGGAATACTAAAGAAGTTATCCCAAAATGGGTCTGAGAGATGTCATTTTTCAAACATTTTCTGGGGGCAGGGCCGGATTTACGAATAGGCAGACTGGGCGGACGCATTAAAGTTCGCCTTTCGAGGAACATAATATGACAAAATTACTTACCAAATTGACTTTGGCAATTTGACAGGGAATTTTGTCATATTATGTTCCTCGACACAACGAATTGCATGCACTGTCATTTTTTTTTTATCTCCCCCACATAATCGATGGCAACAATTCGAAAAAAAAACAGGGATCTGGGTGTTATGGTCGAGCCAGTGTTTGGGCCCTTCCGGCACCCCTGCACATTCTCCTTGTTCTGGGGCGTTCGGCGCTGGCTGCACGCTTCGTTGAATGACTTCTGGAAGTTTGTTTTGCGATTTCAAAACGATCTGGTCTATACTGTGATTGTCTCAGTCATGCTCCACCCCGTCTAACTTGAAAATGGGAAGTCACCCATTGTTGGGATGATAGTGTTTTAAGCCACACAGTCTACCGTCTGTGTATTTATTGGTCGGAGAGGGTGCAATTCCAACTCGCCCCTTCTTCATTTCAACGATTTGGATGCTGCCCAATTTTATGTAAATGTAGGCCTACCGTACTGAGATAACGCGTCGGGAAACACACGTCAGCTATTTTTCTTATAAAACAGGCTTCCAGCGATGATTGCATCCAATAATTTGCTTAGCGGTGAATATTCATGAATAAATGGTTTCCCTTTTTGTTAATTGTGTATAATTCTAATTCGTCGGTTAATTTGATGTGTGACATATCCTTGTTTTGATGGCGTGGACCATAAAAATCAGAAAAGAGCCTGATTTCTATGGTCTGAACAAACTGTGGTGGTCAAGCCCAAATTCCGGTTTGTGTCGGAAACATCGATGATTGCCGAATGAGAAAGCGCGCGAAATAGAAATTTACATTTGTAAACAGAACGGTCTTCCGCGTTAAGGTTCTTACCAAACGCTATAGTTCAATTAGTTGCTTCATAAGTGTTACTTCAAAGTGTTTGTTCTGTTAATATAAACACTTTTCATGTAGACGTAGAAATAATTTCAGCATTAATTATTCGAAAAACCTGCGTTTTGGATGTGAAGATCGTTGGTGGTAGTGCCTTGTGGATACTGTCGTTCTGTAAACTGTAATATTACCTATAAATTAAGAAATGCCGACACTGATAGTGATACTACTATATCTACTACTACTACTGGTGTTGTGATAGTTCAGCAATCCGAACGTAGTGGCTACCCCTCTAGAGGGGTAGCCACAACGTTCGGATCGCTGAACTAGTGTTGTGATACTGATAGTGGATTACTGGCACTTCTAAGTTCTAGTACAACTAGTGACAGGGAAGCTAGAAAATTTGCAGGGCAGGGCGGGAAGCAGAGGGTAAACTACAGATATGGTCAGAATGTACAAATGTGATCAATACAGATCGAGGCTATGTTCAATATTAATTTAAACATGAAAGGCAGGTGACCCTTGAAAATAAAATTCTTGAATAACTAAATTTGTTTTGTGTCAAAAGCTCAGCTTATGCCCCCTCATTGGAATGAGCTCATTCCAATGAGGGGTCATAAGCTATGTTTTTTGAGACAAAAAGTGAAAAAAAAATAATGTAAATTTACTGGCGATTTTTGTGAATAGTGCTGACCAGTATGGGCTGTAACATTGTGTAAAGGGTTTAACATTGTGTAAAGGGTTTATTTAGTTGATATCCGAAATAATCATTGAGGATCATATTAAAAACAAGTACTCTTTGAAGGTTACAAAAACAGGGAATTAAAAGTGACTGTATCTTTATCATTGCACATCTTAGGCGTAATACACTGGAACCCTGTTAATTGAATAACGACCATAGCCATTTTGCCAAATTATTCAATTAGCAGGAGTATTCAATTAACAGGGATATGGTCACTTTGCTGTATTCTAGAGATAACCTGAGCATTTAATCTATTATATCTCATTTGATGGAGTTCACAGAGCTCCGGACCATCAAATTTGAAAGAAATGATTTTATCATTCCTCTTGTGGTTATCTAAATGAAAAAACAGATAACCAAAAAGTTGTTCGTCTGGAACTACAAACAGTTTGTCAGAAAGTTGTGTCTTATCACCTTATTTGATAGCACTGTTAGAAGACCCCTCTCCAATGTTCTAGCTCCCTTAGACAGCTGATGCCTCATGTGCTTGCCGCTGATGCACTCAAAACCTGTGAACTGTCCTACAGTGGGGCCATCGCGGACTGGTCAAAATCCACAGGTTGTCATTTTTTCCATGCATATAATTCAGCTATGACACCTAGCAAAATTTCCACCAATGAAGCACCGGGATTAACCTGGAAAAAACATTGGTGGAAATTTTGCTAGGTGTCATAGAGGATCATCTCTGAATTATATGCCCGAAGAAATGACCACCCATAGATTTTGATCCGTCCATGATGGCTGTACTGTAATTGGTTCTCTTTATTATATTCAGATAAACAATAAATAGGTTATCTGAAAATTCGAGATTTTATTCTCTGAAGCTCTGTTAATCAAGATATAATAGATTAAATGCTTGTATTGGATGTACTGTGTCTGTGGGTATTAAAAAGGGCACTTTTAACAGGCAGCCAAGACTTGACTAGAAATAACTGAGAAACTGGACATATGCAGGTTGTAGTCTGAAGGGTTAAAAAAACTGAAAAGAAATTCAGTCACTTCTTTCATGAAAATGAACACTTCCACTGGTATCAAGAGGCTTTACATGTCGTGAATGTTGGGAAATTTAAAAATTGAGACGGTTTTGGTATTCAATGATAGGCTTGGTTCAGTTTTTAGCTTAACTTGACAAAGTCAAGATAAGCTATTGCCATCACGCGTGCAGAAGTCTCTGAGTCTGAGTCTGTTCACATTTTCCTTTAGCATAGGCTACACCCCGTAGTTCTTATCCGATCATCATAAAATTTCATCTGCAGGTTTGGGGTCATGTCCAAATGAGAACGTCCCCTTTTGGTTGCGATCGGCAACCGTGATGGCTGCCCGAGAACCGAAACCCAAAAATCTTTAGCACAGTCTACAGGTCGTATTTATGAAGGGATTTCATTATACCTCGGTAGGATGCCTCTGTATAATATCTAAATGAGAACGTCCCCTTTTGGTCATGATCTGTCAACTGTGACGGCTTCCCAAGCCTGAAACCCCAAAACTTCTAGCACAGTCTGCAGGTCATATTTAATATGGAGGGATTTCATTGTAACTTGGTAGGATGACTCTGTATGATGTCTAGATGAGAACGTCCCCTTCTGGTCGCGATCAGTCAACCATGATGGCTGCCCAAGCTCAAAACCCGAAAAACTTTATTCACAGTCTACAGGTGGTATTTATAAAGGGATTTCATGGTAACTTGGTAGGATGCCTCTGTATAATATCTAGATGAGAACATCCCCATTTGGTCGCGATCTGTCAACTGCGACGACTGTCTGAGCCCAAAACCTTTAGCACAGTTTACAAGTCATATTTACAGAGGGATTTCATTGTAACTTGGTAGGTTGACTCCATATAATGTGTAGATGAGAACGTCCTCTTTTGGTCGCGATTGCTCAAATCTTGAAATGTAACGGCTACAGGGGCCCGAAGCCCGAAAACCTTTAGCACAGTGTATAGGTCATATTTATGAAGGGATTTCATTGTAACTTAGTGGGATGACTCCATATAATGTCTAGATGAGAACGTTCCCCTATGGTCACGATCATTCAGCCGTGACAGCTGCCCAAAACCCGAAAAGTCTAAGCACATTCTACAGATCGTATTTATGGAGGGATTTCATTGTAACTTGATAGGTTGATCACATATAATGTCTAGATGATAACGTCCCATTTTGGTCACGATCATTCAACCATGATGGTTGTCCGAGCCCAAAACCCGGAAAGCTTTAGCACAGACTACAGATCATATTTATGAAGGGATTTCAATGTAACATGGTAGGATGACTCAGTATAATGTCTAGATGAGGACGTCCCCTTTTGGTTGCGATCGTTCAGCCATGATGGCAACACAGGCCTGAAGCCCCAAAACCTTTAGCACAGTCTGCAGGCCATATTTATGAAGGGATTTCATTGTAACTTGATAGGATGACTCATTTTGGAATAATTTCACTCTAAATTGGTAACTTTCATTGATATACATTAACTGTGAGGGCCACATGCATTAACTGTGAGGGCCACATTAACCCACCCCTCATTTCTTTAGTACAGTATACACCTCATATTATTTTTATTGAAAACATAGCAAACAGGGAACAGAAATTAACATATTCCCAATTATCACAATTCTTGTCTTATTTCATAATCCTTTCATAAACTTTGAACATTATCCTTTTCATTAAACATAATGCACAGACAAGTTAAGCTACAGTGTCATTGACACTTGCATTTGTATCCCCATGATATCGGTATCTGTTCGGTTTTTCTGGAAATTGCCCATCTCTATCCTAAACTCTCCATCTCCCTCTCAATGCTGAGATTATTTTCCTATATATTTTCACGAAATTGGTGTTAATCATTTTCATGCAAATCTGTAGAAATAAAATATCTTTTATCCAACAAGTTTACACTGCCTTTTATTTTTTGAAGAAAATTAAATGTCATAGACAAATTTGTCATAAAAATGTGAGCAGTTTAGCTAATTTCAGTGAATTTAATTGGATGTCATTATCATACCTGTATTATTCAACAGTTTTTTTGTTGGAGGTAACCCAGCAACCTTAAAATATTGAGGAAGTGCAGAAAGTTGTATTTATATCATGATGATCGTGGGGTAAAAGTTTTGACAGAACATTTTAACAATGATGTACAGATTTCGCACTCCTGCGTTGTGTCCTTGGGCAGGGCACTTAACCCCAATTGCCTATATGGGGGCTGATGACGCTGTACTAAGGCGCACTGCTCATCGATGATGCGCATGTCTTCAACCAATCTATTAACCCTGCATGTGGGAGCAGAGTTCAGAGTTCTGATGTTGGAGAGCTGACAGCTGCTCATCGATGCTAGGTGGTTCTCTCCGGGTACTCTGGCTTCCTCCACCCGTAAAACTGTCAATGACATGATGTAACCCTGGCTGTTAAAATGTCGTTAAACCCTAATAAATAAATAAATGGTGTAGAGATTCTTTTGTTCTTATACAGTATGTGAGGAGTGGATTGTAACTAAATCCCTTGGGGAGTGGAGGCCTCGAAATAAGAGGCGAACGCTCGTACTGTTCGCCTATCGGTTACGCAGATTTGTTTTCAGGCGAACGCTCGATCGGTTAACCAAAAATTGCGCCGATGGCCGATGAAGTTAGTTTCAGGATGAGAAAAGTTTTCAATGTTTTTCCTCCCACTGATTTAAAAGAAGCACTGCAGTGAACAAAACGAGAACAAAATGCTCATGTGGTTATCATACAGCGTGTTGCAATCATTACTGTACTTGTGGGGGTATACATCTATAGTATTAGTGGTACTGAAGATCTGCAGTACCAACTGCAGTACCAAATTTTCGAACACATTATGGAAACGTCTTTTATTCACCAATGCTGACTTCTTATTTACGTACTTATTCCATTTGAATAAACAGCCAGCATGGTTGTGAACATGGGTTTTTCCAAATGATTTCGAACATTGTGGCACAAATAAAGTTTTAGTTTGGAACTTCGGATTACATTCTCCGGATTCCGAAATGTAGGGGAAAGTAGATACGATTTACAATTGTTTCTTTTCCAATGTTAATCAGAGACTGCCAATGCAACTCCCATGCCCTAAAGTTCAATATATTCATATACAGACGTCCATTGACGATACTTGACCCCATCCCCTCACAATTGCCAAATTCCCGCTCCCAGTTCGAGACAAATGTGTCTGGGTTTCTGAAATAATAAGCCACACAGCAAAATAAACAATTAAAATTCTTTAATTTTTATTAGATACAAAAATCATATAAAGCAAAGAACAACAAATATTAATGCGTGCATACGTGAATGTGGGGGGGGGGGGGTGGGTATGTACCTGTTTTGTACTGCATCTGCCTTGGGTCCGTTGTGTCTAAACGTCAAATTAATATGGGAGGAACTGTAGTTGGGTATGTCAGAAGCTTTGTCAGTATTAATACTTTTAATGCAATGGTTAACCAATAGGTTTATGAAAAAATCGACGTAACCGATCAACAGGTTAATCATTGTCAAATGAGGCAACCTGCTGGAAGGTTTATCAAAATCTTGTTATTTCGAAGCCTGGGAGTGGAGTTATCACCCAAAGTATCACTTTCAAATTCTGTACATGTTGACACAAAACACAAGCAATGTTTCAGCCAATAGACCTCCGGGTATAAGCCGGAGGTCCATTGGCTGGAACTTTGCCGTGCTTGTTATTCTTTGCAACAAATCTGCAATTATTGCTTGGGTGGAATCTCCCCTCTACAGGTGATTTAGTGATAATACACTCTCCACGTACTGTACCTCGACCATTCAGTTGGATCATATCTCGCACACTTTCCTTCCCCTCTCCCATCATTCCCACACTATTTAGTGTTAATTATTTTACTGCTTGAAAATAGCAATTATTAATATTTTTAGGAGGCGTTTTGAGGATAAATTGTTTGTTGTAGGAATTATCAAATATTTTCTTTCATAAAGGTTTCCAAAGAAATGGACTGATGAATAAATCTTCTCCTTTATAGGTCAGAAAAGGAACTAAAACATATCAATGGAGTCCATATCATTAGAGATGGATGATATATTCGGGGGAGGAGGAGGAAGTGGAGATGAGGAAGATGGCTATAATGGAGGTGTATTACCAGATCTGCCAGAAACAGCAGAAGAAAGAAATGAAGATAATGCTGGAAATGATGATAATGAAGGTTTGTTTACTGTCCTAAAATCACAGAAAATTGTGGTTGGTAGATTTTTGAAGATGCGATTAACGGGAAATGATGCAGGCTACAGTACAGCCATTTTTGTCTGGACAACTCGTACCCACGATTGGACAACTCGTACCCACAACAGTACAACTCTTTTCTGATATTATTTACAAGGGGGAGGGCAGATAGTAACACAAATATAACAGACCAATGCTTACATGAGCGAGGGCGAAAAGACCCTGACTAGTACGCCACAGCCCCCCCAATTTTTTTTCCCTACAAATAAAATCTCCAAACATGCAACTACTACGGGATTGTCATTTTGATATTTTAAGACACATTCACATAGAGCAAGATAAGACTAAGTTTAGAGTATATCGTAAAGCCCTTGAACGAGTTTATTTTTCATTCATTCACCCAGCATTGGAATATGCAGACGTAGTGTGGGGTAACTGCAGTGCAGAAGGATCCTGTGGACTTGAACAAATTCAAATTGAAGCAGCCCGGATCGTGACCGGAGGAACTGAAAGTGCGAGCTGAAAGTGCGAGCAAGCAGTCTCTGTATATTGAGACTGGCTGAGAAACTTTGGTTTCAAGAAGGGAAAAACACTGAAGGCTACTTACAAACCAAACAATTAGGATTTCACTATCACAACAAAGTAGACATACAAAGCAAATCATTATCAAAACACAAATGCAGCATGTGCTGACATCAACTTACAGAGCAAATCATTATCCAAACGTGCGACATTTCCGACAGCAAGTTTTCAATGCATAAACCTTATAGAAGTGTACATTCCAAAAGTCAAATCAATAGTGATTTAAAAAAAATAATGATAGCATGTCCATTGGTCTGTTATTTTCGTGTTACTATCTGCCCCACCGCCTGTAAATCATATCGGGTACGAGTTGTCCAGCTGTGGGTACGAGTTGTCCAATAGTGGGTACAAGTAGTCCAGACAAAAATGGGTATGAGTCCTTCAATTTTGGGTACGACTTGACTGGTACGAGTTGCCGTGGGTACGAGTTGTCTGTTTATATAATAGACAACTTACTTTTATCAGGTATTATAATCCAATATAAATTATTTTTACATACAGGCTGTTGTCTTCACCTAATTGGCTCGAGTCAGGCATAACCCCATGTACGAAACGTCCTAGCTTATGTTCGAAACGTCCTACGAGTTTGTGTACGAAACGTCCTAAATTGCCGTGTATGAAACGTCCTGCTCCCTTCCATGGCAGGGCAGAATCACGTGATTTTCAAAATGGAAAGGTCTATTGTAAATGTACATATTGAAATTGAATATTGGGCTTATGGCCGATATGAGAAGAAAGGAATAAGTCGGATTTACCCAGAGTCAGGGCAGTGTCTGTCGGTCTGTGTATGAGTTACCACAGGATCGCTATGAGTTTTATAGAAAAGGGATTTAATCTTACTGGGAGAATACACTTGGAGAATATGTAGTTCCATGCAGAGAGAGTCAATCTGACACGGGTGATTCCGTTCTTCTCACCGAGGAATGGACTCCACAAAACGATCAGATAAATTGTCTGGGGGAGTTGATTTGGTGGCAAGTTGACCAGGAACTAAGAAACACAACCCCACATTGACATTCTAATTGCAACTTTGCAGGGTTTGATCAGGTTATTCACGCATTTTCACAGAACTTAAAACATTGGTATCGTCGATTATTAGATTTTTAACATTGGTATCGGCCGATGGTTCGTTTACCATATCGGTTCATCACTAAGTAAAGTGTCAGCCAGTCACAATTTTTCCCACCGGATGCGTCTGTCGGTTATAATTTGCCACCAAAGTCGTTAACCCTTTACCCAATACAGATGATATCAAAATTTATTATTTTAAATATAATTTTTTCAAATTTTTCAAAAAATTTCAACAAAACCATATCATGTGACCCCTCGATGGAACGAGCTCATTCCGATGAGTGGTCACATGATATGGTTTTGTTGAAATATTTTGAAAAATAATATTTTTTCAACTGCTGAATTTGCATATTACGCAGGCGGATGCAGTCGATGCATTGGGTAAAGGGTTAATATGACGCTCCTCACAAAATATATTGATATGGAAGATGTTGTGTATGCCTGTTATACAATAGTTCTACAATTTGTGTTGAAAGTTGAAATGTAAGGAAAACGTGCTGCACAGTGATTTTCATCCCTGAATTTACAAATGGTGATTGCTACAATATTACGATCGTCTGGAGATATATCGTCTGGAGATATTGGCCATAACATTTCAAAAATATCGCGATAATGCCGGGAATACTGTATCACCATAAAGCTCTACAAAGTTGTTCTTCTGTTTCTCAGGCCATTTTTATGTGTACCCATACTATGTATGGTACACATAATGCCGGCATCTGGGGTGGCCCTCCATAGTTCGTCCATCCTTTGTCTTTCTGTCCATCCGTCCATTTGGCGTCCGTATCCATTTCTTTGGCATTCGATAACTTGAAAAATATTGCTTGGATTGTCAAGTTACTTTATATTTGTGTTCAGGTTACTGATGTGCCGAGCTGTATAGTTTTTGGTGTAAATCTGATAATTTGATCCTGAGATGTTAACTCTTTATCCTTCAAATTGAGAATTCTTCCATTCCCTTTGGCATGAGGTAACTCAAAATCATCGATCCAATTGTCATGTTACTTTATATATATCTTCAGGTTACTGATGTTCCGAGCTGTATAGTTTTTGGTGTAAATCTGTTATTTTGATCCTGAGATATTAACCCTTTATCCTTCAAATTGAAAAATTCCTCCAAACCCTTTGGCATTTGATAACTTGAAAAATATTGCTTGGATTGTCAAGTTACTTTATATTTGTGTTCAGGTTACTGATGTGCCGAGCTGTATAGTTTTTGGTGTAAATCTGATAATTTGATCCTGAGATATTAACCCTTTATCCTTCAAATTGAAAATTCCTCCAATCCCTTTGACATTCAATAACTTGAAAAATATTACTGGATTGTCAAGTTACTTTATATTTGTGTTCAGGTTACTGACATACCAAGCTGTATAGTTTTTTGTGTAAATCTGATCATTTGATCCTGAGATATTAACCCTTTATCCTTCAAATTGAAAATTCCTCCAATCCCTTTGGCATTTGATAACTTGAAAAATATTACTTGGATTGTCAAGTTACTTTATATTTGTGTTCAGGTTACTGATGTGCTGAGCTGTATAGTTTTTGGTGTAAATCTGATCATTTGACCCTGAGATATTAACCCTTTATCCTTCAAATTGAAAATTCCTCCAATCCCTTTTGGCATTCGCTAACTTGAAAAATATTGCTTGGATTGTCAAGTTACTTTATATTTGTGTTCAGGTTACTGATGTGCCAAGCTGTATAGTTTTTGGTGTAAATCTGTTATTTTGATCCTGAGATATTAACCCTTCAAATTGAAAATTCCTCCAATCCCTTTGGCATTCGACAACTTGAAAAATATTGCTTGGATTGTCAAGTTGCTTTATATTTGTGTTCAGGTTACTGATGTGCCAAGCTGTATAGTTTTTGGTGTAAATCTGATAATTTGATCCTGAGATATTAACCCTTTATCCTTCAAATTGAAAATTCCTCCAATCCCTTTGGCATTCGACAACTTGAAAAATATTGCTTGGATTGTCAAGTTGCTTTATATTTGTGTTCAGGTTACTGATGTGCCAAGCTGTATAGTTTTTGGTGTAAATCTGATAATTTGATCCTGAGATATTAACCCTTTATCCTTCAAATTGAAAATTTCTCCAATCCCTTTGGCATGAGATAACTCAAAAAATATCAATCCAATTGTCATGTTACTTCATATATGTGTTCAAGTTACTGATGTGTCAAGTTGTATAGTTTTTGGTGTAAATCTGATAATTTGATCCTGTTATATTAACCCTTTATCCTTCAAATTGAGAACTCCCCCCATCCATTTCTTCGGCATGCGATAACTCAAAAAATATTAATCCGATTATCAGGTTACTTTATATATGTATTCAGGTTACTGATGTGCTGTATAGTTTTTTATGTAAATCTAATAATTTGATCCGGAGATATTAATCCTTTATCCATCAAATTAGGCACTCCTCCAATCCATTTCTATATGTACCCATACCATGTTTGGTGTACATAATGTCGGCATCCAGGGTGGCCCTCCGTCATACAGCTTTCTACTAGTTGCGAGTATGGGTACACATCTGACGATTTAATCTGCCTATTTTTTTTGTAAAATTGCATGTGGGCGGGCATTTTTTTTTCTTTTTATTTTTTATTTTTGCAATTATTTGTTTGCCATCAAAAGTTCATATTCTTGGTCTGTTTTATGTTTTAGGCCTCATAATCTACAGAATATCTTGGGTGGTAGTGTATTTTGTCCCTCGAGTGCAATAAGGCTTTGCAATGCTAAAGCATTGCAAAGTCTTGCTGCACTCAAGGGACAAATTTATCAATTTTATTAACTTCAGTCCTTCGTGTGAGTAAATTTTACGGGTGCAAAAAAGTGCACTCGCAAATTGTGTTGCGAGTGCGATCACACTCGCAAAATTCCCCAAAGTTTTACAACTGTGCATGTTTGAGACAGATGTGTTTCAACACAGCTACCGTACTCACCCGTGTCGAAGCCCATATTCGTGATTAGGCCCACCCTCGCATTTTCAGATTTATGAACCAGAGTGCCCTACTCGAGTCAACCCCCCCCCCCCCCAACCCCCAAGTTTCAAATTGGACGAAAGTTGTTTGAGACGTCAAATTTAATACAGGCATCAAATGGAAAAACAGGTGACTTGTTGCAACACTGTACTTACCCCGGTATCAAAGAGAACTGTAATACTGTATTATGTATATTTTTGAGAGTTGGGGTTTTTGTGTTGTCAAATTCGTCCTTTGTGTAATACATTATGTCTGTGTTCAGTGTAATAAGTAAAGTCTTTATTAAAAAATTATATATCCCAAGCAAAATTGACTTGTTTATTTTTTGTCGACCTCGTTTTGGAAACTGTGACTTGTTTCAAATAAGTGTGCAGACTGCTGACAATAGTTGTCTGAAACACGCCCATAACATATAGTTTTCACAGTGGTCGAACATCATCACAAAGATACTGATTGACCACTGCCACTTTCGAGCGGTGCACCACTCATTGTGAAAGAACACTGCCACTTTCGAGCGTGCACAACTCACTGTGAAAATGGGTGTTCAGAAATTAATGAGAAAGTGGTAATTAAAAATAAAAAATAATTACAACTGTGGTATTTGAGAATTATATAACAATTTAACCAGCCATATGATGTATGACTTATTGGTTTAATAAAACATGCTCATTTATCATTTTGTCATGCTCTGCAACATGTGAAATTATGACTTTCAGTGTAAAATCAATTTTTTGAATTTTGCCAAGGGAGGCAACTATTTTGTTATTCATATTCCGCTGTGTAAATTTTATCGGGTCTTCATATTATGATTTTTTTTTAGCTCACCTGACTTTCAGTCAGGAGAGCTATAGTGATCACTCACCGTCCGTCGTCCGTGAACATGGTGTTTGCGTCTTCTCCTCCCAAACCGCTGAACCAATTTAATTGATATTTGAGATAGTAGTTTGTTATGACATCGCAATTTGATTTTGTTCAAATCAAGTTGCCCCGCCCGTGGGTAGGGCCACACCCAAAAAGTGTGCTGAAATCTTAAAAAATCTTCTTCTCATGAACCAGCAGTAGCAGAGACTTGATATTTGGTGTGCAGCTTCCTTTTGAGGTGTAGACTCAGATTTGTTCAAGAGAAGTTTGTGGGGCTATACTTGGCGTCGTTATGGGAGGGGCAACATTTTTGGCCCCGCCCAAAATTTCTATTTTCCAACCGAGAGGCTGATTTGAACCAAATTTTATGTGAGGGCTTATTGGGTCATAAGTAACTAATTTATGCTGATTTTTTTTTTCCCGTAGCCCCATGGGAACCGCAGGAGCTAAAAATAGAAAAAAATTAAAACGCCCATATCTCCAAAACTGCACGGCACCGAGAATTTTTATTTGGTGTGAAGCTTCCTTAGGACCAACAGAAAGAATTGGTAAAAAAAAATTGCCATCGGTTTTATCATAGGGTACAGTTTCGGGACATTGAAAAAGTGCTGAGTCAGCACTTTTTAACACTGTAGGCAATGGGAAAAACATTAAAAAATCTTCTTCTCCAGATCCAGCAGGCAGAATCTTTTGATATTTGGTATGCAACATTGGAGGGTGGATCTGATTCAGGTTTGTTCAAATCGGCCCCCTGGGTTCATATTTGGGCTCAGTATAGGAGCCCGATTTCGAACTTAGTGCATTTCAGGCAAATTTCTTAAAAAATCTTCTTCTCCAGATCCAGCAGGCAGAATCTTTTGATATTTGGTATGCAACATTGTGGGGTGGATCTGATTCAAGTTTGTTCAAATCGGCCCCCTGGGTTTATATTTGGGCTCAGTATAGGAGCCCAAATTTGAACTTACTGCATTTCAGGCAAATTTCTTTGAAAATCTTCTTCTCCAGATCCAGCAGGCAGAATCTTTTGATATTTGGTATGCAACATTGTGGGGTGGATCTGATTCAAGTTTGTTCAAATCGGCCCCTTGGGTTTATATTTGGGCTCTGTATAGGAGCCCAAATTTGAACTTACTGCATTTCAGGCAAATTTCTTTGAAAATCTTCTTCTCCAGATCCAGCAGGCAGAATCTTTTGATATTTGGTATGCAACATTGTGGGGTGGATCTGATTCAAGTTTGTTCAAATCGGCCCCTTGGGTTTATATTTGGGCTCTGTATAGGAGCCCAAATTTGAACTTAGTGCATTTCAGGCAAATTTCTTTGAAAATCTTCTTCTCAAGATCCAGCAGGCAGAATCTTTTGATATTTGGTATGCAACATTGTGGGGTGGATCTGATTCCAGTTTGTTCAAATCGGCCACCTGGATTCATATTTGGGCTCACTATAGAAGCCCAAATTCGAACTTAGTGCATTTCAGGCAAATTTCTTTGAAAATCTTCTTCTCAAGATCCAGCAGGCAGAATCTTTTGATATTGGGTATGCAACATTGTGGGGTGGATCTGATTCAAGTTTGTTCAAATCGGCCCCTTGGGTTTATATTTGGGCTCAGTATAGGAGCCAAAATTTGAACTTAGTGCATTTCAGGCAAATTTCTTAAAAAATCTTCTTCTCCAGATCCAGCAGACAGAATATTTTGATATTTGGTATGCAACATTGTGGGGTGGATCTGATTCTATTTTGTTCAAATCGGCTCCCTAGATTCATATTTGGGCTCACTATAGAAGCTCGAATTCGAACTTAGTGCATTTCAGGCAAATTTCTTCAAAAATCTTCTTCTCCAGATCCTGCAGGCAGAATCTTTTGATATTTGGTATGCAACATTGTGGGGTGGATCTGATTCCAGTTTGTTCAAATCGGCCACCTGGATTCATATTTGGGCTCACTATAGAAGCCCAAATTCGAACTTAGTGCATTTCAGGCAAATTTCTTTGAAAATCTTCTTCTCAAGATCCAGCAGGCAGAATCTTTTGATATTGGGTATGCAACATTGTGGGGTGGATCTGATTCAAGTTTGTTCAAATCGGCCCCTTGGGTTTATATTTGGGCTCTGTATAGGAGCCCAAATTTGAACTTAGTGCATTTCAGGCAAATTTCTTAAAAAATCTTCTTCTCCAGATCCAGCAGACAGAATCTTTTGATATTTGGTATGCAACATTGTGGGGTGGATCTGATTCTATTTTGTTCAAATCGGCTCCCTAGATTCATATTTGGGCTCACTATAGAAGCTCGAATTTGAACTTAGTGCATTTCAGGCAAATTTCTTCAAAAATCTTCTTCTCCAGATCCTGCAGGCAGAATCTTTTGATATTTGGTATGCAACATTGTGGGGTGGATCTGATTCCAGTTTGTTCAAATCGGCCACCTGGATTCATATTTGGGCTCACTATAGAAGCCCAAATTCGAACTTAGTGCATTTCAGGCAAATTTCTTTGAAAATCTTCTTCTCAAGATCCAGCAGGCAGAATCTTTTGATATTGGGTATGCAACATTGTGGGGTGGATCTGATTCAAGTTTGTTCAAATCGGCCCCTTGGGTTTATATTTGGGCTCAGTATAGGAGCCAAAATTTGAACTTAGTGCATTTCAGGCAAATTTCTTAAAAAATCTTCTTCTCCAGATCCAGCAGACAGAATATTTTGATATTTGGTATGCAACATTGTGGGGTGGATCTGATTCTATTTTGTTCAAATCGGCTCCCTAGATTCATATTTGGGCTCACTATAGAAGCTCGAATTCGAACTTAGTGCATTTCAGGCAAATTTCTTCAAAAATCTTCTTCTCCAGATCCTGCAGGCAGAATCTTTTGATATTTGGTATGCAACATTGTGGGGTGGATCTGATTCCAGTTTGTTCAAATCGGCCACCTGGATTCATATTTGGGCTCACTATAGAAGCCCAAATTCGAACTTAGTGCATTTCAGGCAAATTTCTTTGAAAATCTTCTTCTCAAGATCCAGCAGGCAGAATCTTTTGATATTGGGTATGCAACATTGTGGGGTGGATCTGATTCAAGTTTGTTCAAATCGGCCCCTTGGGTTTATATTTGGGCTCAGTATAGGAGCCAAAATTTGAACTTAGTGCATTTCAGGCAAATTTCTTAAAAAATCTTCTTCTCCAGATCCAGCAGACAGAATATTTTGATATTTGGTATGCAACATTGTGGGGTGGATCTGATTCTATTTTGTTCAAATCGGCTCCCTAGATTCATATTTGGGCTCACTATAGAAGCTCGAATTCGAACTTAGTGCATTTCAGGCAAATTTCTTCAAAAATCTTCTTCTCCAGATCCTGCAGGCAGAATCTTTTGATATTTGGTATGCAACATTGTGGGGTGAATCTGATTCCAGTTTGTTCAAATCGGCCACCTGGATTCATATTTGGGCTCACTATAGAAGCCCAAATTCGAACTTAGTGCATTTCAGGCAAATTTCTTTGAAAATCTTCTTTTCAAGATCCAGCAGGGAGAATCTTGTGATATTTGGTATGCAGCATCCTTAGGGGGGTGAGATTCAAGTTTGTTCAAGCCATGTCCCTAGGTCCATATTTGGGCTCAATGTGGGAGCTTGAATTGTAACTTTGTTCGAAATGAGGAATTTTCTTAAAAAATCTTCTTCTTCAGATCCAGCAGTCGAAATGGTTTGATATGTGGTGAGTAGCATCCTTGGTGGGGGGGGGGGGGGGGGGGGGGAGGGGGGATTCAAGTGTGTTAAAGCCAAGTCCATGGGTCCATATTTGGGCTCCCTGTGGGAGCCCAAATTATAACTTAGTCAGTATGAGGAATTTTTCTTTAAAAATCTTCTTCAGATTCAGCAGTTGGAATGTTTTGATATTTGGCATGGAGCAACCTTAGGGGGAGGAGATTCAAGTTTGTTCAAGCCAAGTCCAATGAGGAATTTTATTTAAAAATCTTCAGATCCAGCAGATGAATGCTTTTGATATTTTTTATGCAGCATCCTTAGGGGGGTAAGATTCAAGTTTGTTCAAGCCATGTCCCTAGGTCCATATTTGGGCTGATTGTGGGAGCTCGAATTGTAACTTGGTTCAAAATGAGGAATTTTCTTTAAAAATCTTCTTCTTCAGATCCAGCAGTCGGAATGTTTTGATATTTGGTGTGCAGAATCCTTAGGGGTGTGAGATTCAGGTTTGTTAAAGCCAAGTCCCTGGGTTCATATATGGGCTTCCTGTGGGAGCCCAAATTATGACTTAGTTCAGTATGAGGAATATTCTTTAAAAATCATTTTTTAGATCCACTGGTCAGAATATTTGGATATTTGGTTTCAGCTTTTCTTAGGAGGAGCAAATGCAACTTGTGGAAATCAATTCTCTGGGTTGCTATTTAGGCTACCATGTCAGGTGAGCGCCCTCAGGCCCCCTGGGGCCTCTTGTTATTGATTTTGTGTGAAGCTATATTTTGTTTATTCGTAATAAATGTACATATTTAAAAAAAAAACAGCTATTTTTAAACAGACTATGTTTGTCTGTTTTCAAGGGGGTGGTTTGCAGTGTTGATTGACATACTTAACTTACGTCCATTTCTTGCTTCGAGAGTAACTTGTACAAAAAATGAAAACAACTCTGCATGGTTTTCTGTTTGTTTTATTCATTAAATTGAGAATTAAAACCCGAAATCTGAAAATGAAACGTATGTACAAGATAATTATGAGAATTTTTAAAGCAAATCTGATTAAATTAGCGCTGTACTTCGGTTTTGTTTACTGGATGAATGGGGATGTATAATGACATGCGCAGTGAACAAAGGAAACTGGAAATGTTTCAGTTTTCACTGACAATATCGATTCCGACCTCTTGCGGAGCGGATGGTGATATGAAGGTGGGGGAGAGGGGGGGGGGATGTCCATTCTGGCTTGAAGCGTGGCAACGCTTGTGAGTTGAGTGCAATTTAAGTGAAGTTGAACTGTTTGATGATGGGTGCGATTTTTTGCACTCGTCTTTTTTAAATTACGGGCGCTTGCGAGCTCGAGCGCAATAGCGCCCATCTCACGCGAAGGACTGAACTTAGGTAAAGTATCAGACATAAATCATTTATTATTTTTTAGCTCAACTTTGGCAAAACCAAATTTGAGCTTTTGTCATGGCCTGTCGTCCGTCTGTCCGTATGGCCGTCTGCCCGTACGTCAACAATTGGATACGGCGCGGGCTAGAGGCCGTATTTATGAACCGATCTTTACGGAACTTCTTGGGTACCTTTGTTATGACCGTGGGACGAGAACGAGTGTTTTTGGGTGCGGTCTGAAATTCAAGATGGCTGCCAGCTGCCATTTTGTACCGACGATGCAGAAATCTGTTTTTTGTACAGAACTTCCATATGAAAGCTCTGATTTGACTAATTTTTTATATGAATGTTTAGTACCATGGGATACATCACATATAATGCAGGTTTTTTTCTCGTGCGTAAATTGTGCAAATGAGACTAATTTTGATGTCTTTTGGTGTTACTTTCAGCACTGTAAGTGCAAATGCCAATACGGCTCGGGCTAGAGGCCATATTTATGAACCGATCTTTACGAAACTTCTTGGGTACCTTTGGTATCACCGTGGGACGAGAACGAGTGTTTTTGGGTCCGGTCCGAAATTCAAGATGGCCGATGGCAGCCATTTTGTACAAAATTAAGTACAATCAGATTTTTGCACAGAACTTCCAAATGAAAGCGCTGATTTGAATAATTTTTTGTGTGAATGTTTAGTACCATGGGATACATCACATATAATACGGGTTTTTTTCTCGTGCAGAAATTATGCAAATTAGATGAACTTTGATTTTTTCAGTGCGACTTACACACAGTAAGTACACATGTCAATACGGCTTGTGCTAGAGTCTGTATTTATGAACTGATCTTCACGAAATGTCTTGGGTACCTTTGTTATCACCTTGGGACGAGAACGAGTGTTTCTGAGTGCGGTCTAAAATTCAAGATGGCTGCCAGTGGCCATTTTGTACCAAAATTAGGTCTAATCAGTTTTTTGTACACAACTTCTATACAGCTCAGACTAGAGGCCATATTTATGAACCAATCTTTACGAAACTTCTTGGGTACCTTTGTTATCACCGTGGTATGAGAGCGAGTGTTTTGGGGTGTGGTCCAAAATTCAAGAGGGCCACCAGCAGCCATTTTGTACCAAAATTAGTGCAATCAGTCTTTTGTACAGAACTTCTGTATGAAAGTTCTGATTTGAATAAATTTTTGTATGAATGTTTAGTAACATGGAATACATCGCATATTGTAAAGGTTTTTTTTCATGCAGAAATTATGCAAATTAGATGAACTTTGATTTATTCAGTGCTACTTACACAATGTAAGCACACATGTCAATACGACTCAGGGTAGAGGCTGTATTTATGAACCGATCTTCACAAAACTTCTTGGGTACCTTTGTTATCACCTTGGGACGAGAATGAGTGTTTCTGGGTGTGGTCCAAAATTCAAGATGGCTGCCAGTGGCCATTTTGTACCGAAATTAGGTCCAATCAGTTTTTTGTCACAAGTTCTATACAGTTCGTATTTATGAACTGATCTTCACAAAACTTCTTGGGTACCTTTGTTTTCACCTTGGGACAGGAACGAGTGTGTTTTGGGGTGCCTTTGTTATCACTGTGCTATGAGAACAAATATTTTGGGGTTCAGTCAGACCCACTCTGGGACTCAAAGATTTTTTTCTAGTTTAGCATCTGACTGTCACCCACCTTTACAATACTTTACCTATACATTTGTTACAGGCTATGGTCAGTATTTATGTACAGACCGTTACAATACTTTATATGTACCTTTGTTATCAGGTCATTACCTAGATGTTTGTCATTGCTGTGTCACATACTATACATGTACATGTCTTTGTCTTGACAAGTTGAGCTACAGTGTCATGGACACTTTCATTTAAGTTTACATTAGTTATAAAAATGACCATGTAGGAAGGCCTGAGAAATAGATTTTTAACTTTTTTTAGGCCTGAAATAACAAATTTTAATATTGGTTAAAGGGTTAGTCCAATGTATCTTGTAGAGATATAGTGGATAAAATAATCTCACCGAGGCAAAAAAAGCCAGTCAAGCTAAGAAATGTGATCATCCATGTAATTTTCTATCATATCCCAGCAGTTTTCATTCAGTTATCGTGACTTGACTCAGTACTGGTAAACTTTTTTTTCAAGCACATTATTACTGAAAACCCAGGAATGTAAGTTCAGTAAGGGCAAGGTTTAAAAATTATGCTTTGCATTTATTTATTTCCAGATACTACGGCACTGTTATCAAAACTGAAAGACCTATCAAAAGGAGCAGCAAAGAGAGTTATTAAAAATCCACAACCCAAACTGGATGCTACTAGGTAAAGACAGATTTTCCAAGCTTGAGATTTGGAAAGTGCAGGTTAAAAACATCCATTTCCTTTAAAAAAAAAACAGTCTTGATTTTCTAGAGATTAGCAGTATTGGACTTTTGAGTTTGGTAATGGTTTCAGTATTTTTAGGGGAGTATACTTTGTTATTGGTTCAGTATTCACTATCTGACTTGACCAAGATTTGCTGTTAGAACCAAAGGAGAATTCACACCAGGAAAATACAGAATAAGTTGGTCTTGTATCATTCTCTCACAGCACTATAAATCCCACTGCCAATGAGCTCAACATTGGAATTCTTTTGACAACACAAATCATATCTACTGTAATTTTGTGACTTGTTCCAAACACACCTCAACCTTTAAAGGCCCTTTGCAGGTTTTTGTGGTCTTAGAGCTCGTTCCAAAGAGGGTCACATGATATGGTTTTGGTGAAATTTTTCGAAAAATAATATTTTTTCAGCTGCTGAATTTGCATATTACGCGGGCGGATGCAGGCGATTCGTTGGGTAAAGGGTTAAAGTGGTACAAGTCTGGTTTAACCCTTTACCCAACGTAACGGCCAAAACCGGCCAGCGCTATTCTCAAAAATCGCCAATTAATTTTCACTATTTTTTTCATTTTTTGTCTCAAAAACATAGGTTATGACCCCTCGTTGGAACGAGCTCGTCGAGCTCGTTCCAACGAGGGGTCATAACCTATGTTTTTGAGACAAAAAATGAAAAAAATTAGTTATTCAAGAATTTTTTTTGCAAGTGTCGTCTGCTTTTCACGTTAGGTAAAGGGTTAAATTATACTGGATAATGAGGTGAATGAACAGTTAGATTAGTAACCTTTGAAATGTCTAACCTTAGTTATTTGTAATATTTCATGGCCTTTGTTTTCTGCATGATTGTGCAACAACATAATTTTAAAAACATTGAGCCTTGCCATTTGATCAATCTCTGTTCTCTAATATTAACCAGCACCCTGTTGATCAGTACCAAGGCGTATCGTTCAAACAGTGTACCTTTAAATAATTTGAGTTTTGGGAAGTCATTTGTACACCGCAGAGTAAATACAAATCTTCAGTCTTGTGTACTCGAGCAACACCATTGGAACAATCCGAACCGCGAAAGAGAGAAAATTGTCACAAGACTCACAGTTCACTTGTAGCACTAAGTTGTAAGCTGTGTAGGTCGGAATAGGAGATTTATGTTCGAAATTTCTAGAAATTAGTTACAGAAATTAAGATTTGTGCACATGTTCTGTTTAAATTCTTCAGATCAATCGGAGATATTTTGGTATTCCCATTTTATCTCAGCACAGTAGTGTACATATTCAAACATCGTCAGTTTTAAATTTGTAAGTATTTTAGAGATTGATTGTTGAATTTATGGGACAGGCCTGGCATTCTTTAGGAGTGCAGGAGTGCTGTACGCCCACTACACGAGTAGAAAAAACTGAGGAGGCCAATTTTTTGCACCCCTTGATTTTCTGGAATGCCAGACCTGTTGGGACTGCCTTTAAAATCTATTATCATTTCGTCCTCTGAGTTCCAATGTGTTCTCTGTGCCTACTGGCACAGAGAGCACATTGGAACTCAGGGGACACTTTGTCAATGTTGCATTGATTTGCAATAATTCATGACCCATTCTGTGTCGCATTTCGATACATTTTGAGTGTAGAAGACAGTCACATAAGAATTGAATGCAACATTTTGAATAATGAGAAGATGTGTGTGCCAATTTTTCCACTATGTAGCTGAATTTAGTACAATTTTTCACTTGCAATATTAATACCTTGAAGTGAATATAACCAAAAGAGCATACAAGTTTTTGCATTGAAAATTTCAGGTGCAATTGCACTCCCAAGCAATTTGAGGAGGGCAACTGCTTTGCACTCCTTGATTTTCTAGATTGCCAGGCCTGATGGGACATGACTATTAATGGACTAACCATCTATTAATGCTGATGATTAGTTGACTACTAAAATTGAAAGTCACAAGAGCCCTAGTCAATATGTTTGGCACAAGTGACCTGTCAAATATACAAATTGTTCCTGTCAGTGACCGTGACTTTGCCAGGTGTGAATTTTGTCCAACTCCACATTGTTCTTAGATGTTGACTGTGTTCACGCTCTCAGGTGCCAAGGGTACTAAAAAAATCCTTTGGCATAAAAAATACAGCATTTGACACCAAAAAATACTTTGGGTAAGTTACATGGGCTGTTTGGTTTATTATTTCAGAGCCTCGTTTTCAAGACACAGGCGAGACAAAATTCACACCTGTCAAATAATCTGTAGGTAAAAGTAATCATGGGTCTTTGTTATGGGTCAACTCAATTGATAGTTTATCCATTTAATCTAATTCTTGTCGCAACATTTCTTTGTTATTACATCTTTTTTTTTATCTCACATAATCTTCTTTATGATCCTTCTGGAAAATACTAAATTATTTGCATCCATTTTATTTAGAGTGAATAAGCAATGTTAACCCTTTGAACACTAGTGGTATCTTCCTTGACAGTTCAGTGGTAGAAATTGGAAGAGTCCATATCCATTATTTGGGGGTAGAGCAATTAATATTTTCAACGTGCAGCCTTCAGGCTGCACGTTGAAAATATAAATTTTTCTAAGGCACATGTTCACTTAATGATGACGTATCGTGTTGCTGGACCAGAAAAGCAGTCTCGCGTGTTGAAAGAGTTAAATAATAATCATGAATTTATTTATTTATTTATTTTTAGCATTTGTAGGTTGTTTTTTTTTTACAACTGTAATACTTAAAAGAGCCAGGTAATACAAATTAAACTAGAATGGTGTCATTTGTGTTCAAAGCACACTAAGGTGTATCCCCACATTTTCAGTATGCCATCACGATGGTAACAAATCAATTCACATTCTCTAATGACAAAAGTGGCACAACTGGCACCACATGGGGCCGCATCAAAAATCCAAAATGTTTATGCACATGTGGAGACCCTACTGGAACATATGAACACACTTTCAACGTTTCAGATTAAAACACCTGGAAATCGATTCTCTTAAGAACAAAAGTGGTGCTGCGACCCTACAAAATGTTTTGAATTAAAACCCCCAGAAGCCTTTCACCGAAAACCGATTCTCTAACGACAAAAGTTGCGCTACGGGTGCCACATGGGACCAAATTAAAAATCTGAAACCTTTATGCACATCTAGAGACCCTACTGGAACATATGAACACACTTTCAACGTTTCAGATTAAAACACCTAGGCACCACATGGGGCTGATTCAAAAATATGAAACCTTTATGCACATCTAGAGACTCTAGCGGAACATATGAACACACTTTCAATGTTTTCGAATTAAAGCCCCCTAGGAGCCTTCCACTGAAAATCGATTCTCTAACAACAAAAGTGGCGCTGCGGGTGCCACATGGGGCTAAATCAAAAATCCGAAACCTTTATGCTCATCTAGAGACCCTACCGAAACATGTGAACACACTTTCAACATTTTTAATTAAAACCCTGGGAGCCTTTCGACGGAAACCGATTCTCGAATGACAAAAGTGGTGCAACGGGCGACACATGGGGCAGAATCCAAAATCCCAAACCTTTATGAACATTTAGAGATCCCACCGGAACATATGAACACACTTTCAGCATTTCGAATTAAAACCCCTTGGAGCCTTTCGCCGGAAACCGATTCCCTAATGACAAAACACAAAAGTGGCGCAACGAACGCCACATGGGGTGGAATCAAAAATCCGAAATCTTTATGCACATCTAGAAACCCTACCAGAACATGAACACACTTTCAGCATTTCGAATTAAAACCCCTAGGAGCCTTTCGCCGGAAACCGATTTTCTAATGACAAAAGTGGCACCACGGACACTACATGGGGGCCGAATCAAAAATCCGAAACCTTTATGCACATCTAGAGACCCTACCGGAACATATGAACACAATCAAAATTACATATCCTATGTCCCTTTGTAGGAAAGCAGTATTTTAGCTCAGTCTTTATGTGGTGCCACAAATTCAAACTGAACCTATTTTTGTCATCTCTATACCATACTTAATATGTATGGTAAGTTTCAAAATAATAGCTAAAAAAAGGGACGTACGGGCAGAGGTCATCACTATATCCCCACATTTTTGAAAATGCGGGGATAAATATTGTTCCTTGAGGTGCAACAGATGCCATCATCAATGCTGCAGCAATTTCTCTCCCAATGCGAAGTAGGCAGTGAAATTTGTCTCCTGATACAGAAAACTTAAGAAGTCATGTAATGATTATATAATGGATTTATGAAAAATTGAATATTGCCTGTACTTGAAGTAATACATATACCAGAAGTTTCCAGACTAGAAATATAGTTTTTTTGTTTTGTTCCATTTTGCACATAACCGAGGTGAATTCTGAACTTGTTTGGGCTTTATAAAATATTGGATTCACCTAACCATATTTGTAATGTGTACTGAAATGAATCTTGTCACTCCGATGACTCAAAATGTAACAATTTTTACCTTACAACAAATTTTAATGTGCTGTATGTGTATTATCCCGAGAATGATCATTTGTTTTCAGATTAACATCCAGTCGGGGAATCCCAATGATACCAACATTGTTTAAGGATGTTAAACTACATGGAAAAGGACATGAGGTATGGACTGAAATCTTCATACTGAAAAGTATGGATTTAATTTGGGCACTTCTTGATAAAAAATTTTCCATAACTTAAATCAACCATTTGACTGAGTTCCATTTTCAAGAATGTTTATCAGATCCAGTCACGGATGCTTCCCAGCAGCCATAACTTGATTTAACCCTTTCCCTTATGAATCATACAAATCTTCCTGCATAATATACAAATTCATCAGTTGAAAAATACAAATTTAAAAAAAAATTACCTCAAATCATATCATGCCTCCCCCCCCCCCCCCCCCTTCCAATTGGAATAAAATCATCGAGCTCATTCCAGTGAGGGGTCATATATTATGGTTTTTGTTCAAATTTTTTGAAAAATTTGAAAAACATATTTAAAATAATAAATGTTGATATCTGTATTGTGTAAAGAGTTAATGAAGATACTTGCAAAGCAGATTAACTGGTTGAGTGTGGAATTATTTTTGGTAGTAGTAAGTTCTTTCCTAAAATTTGTTATACCCCCACTTTCAAAGAAAATGGGGGTATACTGGATTACATGCGTCCGTCCGTCCATCCGTCCGTCCGTGTGTGAGTCCGTCCGAGAATATTCATAACTTAAGTAAATTATTACTTTTTATATTTGTTGGTCAAAGTCCTCAAAACCTCTTTCAGTTTCGAGAGAGAATTAATGTTGGTAGCTTCTCTTTAAAATCATTTTTTCTCAATATAGTCACTGATATTTTAATAAAATAAATCATTATTCAGGTTTTTTTTATATTATTCATTCCATCCCATTGAATGTTAACAAAAGGAAGTGCTTTTTACGCATGCGTTATGTACATCCCCTGTCGAAAATTAAGCACAGTTAACGCCCACAGCAGTCATCAGTCTGTCAACAATTGTACACCGAACACTCCCACACAACTTCTCGTATTATGACTTAACCTCTTATCTGTCCATAATTATGCATACATCGAACACGCCTACTAATTTCCATATTGTCTGCTTTGAAAATCATCACCTGACCTGATTGGGTTTCCTCTTAACACAGTTGCAGTTCGAGGAAAAGCTAGTTTCACTTTCAATTTCCTGGAAACTCGCAGATTTCCAGGAATTTGTCCGCATGTATTTACAAAATGAAAATAAAAAGCACATGGATTTTGTAATTGGTTCTTTAGTGATAACAAATTGTTCCAAATACGAACTGGTATGTGTTCTTCCATAATTTCTCTTTGATGTTTCTGTAAGACATTTCGAACTTACCAGTACCTGGTGAACAAATTGATGTCCGTAGGTGGCCTAATTTCATGTCAACTTTGGGTCCTAATTTTCCTGCAGGCTGCTCCCTCGAGAATAAGGTCAGTTGGCCAACTTGGATTGTTATTCATGCAGTCGGAAACATCAAACACGTTATTTCCGTGGGTTGTTTTTTGATTTCGGGAGTTTACTTGTGACGTTCGCAACAATGTTGGGTGAATTTAAGGGGATGGTGTATGGTTGGGGCAGATGTTCCGACTAATCGACTAGCAGATTTAGGGATCGACTAATTTAATAATCGCGTCGACATCGATTAGTCGGCTAATTGTTTCAACACTACTTTTGACTTAGAAATTGTTGGAAATTGTTTAAAACTTTCGAAGAAAATGGAAGTGGGGGGGTATACTGGATTCCATCTGTCCATCTGTGCATCCGTCTGTCAGTCGGTACGAAGTCCTTCTCGAAGTGATAATCATTGGCATTCATTTATTTCAGATTTTGATTTTATGCCTTGTTTTCCTGTGGGTTTTTTTCCTCTTAAAAATATGTTCAAACAGTTTAATCCCTTATATCTTGTTTGACAGAGCTCTTTGAGCTCTGTCAAACAAAATATAATGGATTAATGAAATAAATATTTAGTAAGTCAGGGGGAATTCACCAACTTTTGGTTAACTGAATAATTCTGTGTTGGCATATTTATTACTGTCAACACTGCTATGCTAAAAAAGATGGTTTCACTGAACTAACTTTCAATATTTAATAAACTGTTTTGCCTGATGTTATTCATATTTATTGTATCACGATACATAGTGAACAATGATAAGTATTTAATCGTGAGCAGTGTATCGCGGTTTAAGCATATCACGATTAATCGTTGCAGCCGTAGTTGGAACATAAGTTCTACATGTACATATAAGACAAGTTCTGTAGACTATATACATACTGCACAAGCATGCATTCAAGCTGTTTTAGTGATGGACCCTTGCTCGAGAGTCATGGTTACTACTCCGCTTTTCTGCCCTCGACAGCCCTGGCAGCTTGAAACAATTTCCAGTTCTTGAATGATTTAGAATTTGAAAGTACTGTGGGCGCAACCAGTACATATTTCATTGTAAAAGGCAAACCACATTATTTATATATTTACAAGGGTTTAACCCTTAAAGTTTAGCCTCGTTCCAATTAAGGGTCACATGATATGGTTTTGTTGAAATATTTTGAAAAATTTAATTTTCTCAACTGCTCAATTTACATATTACGTGGTCAGATGCGGGCGATTCGTTAGGTAAGGTTAATGAAGCACTGGGTTGTACCCAGTGCTTCATTAATTACATTTTTGATGATTATTCCTGTAATTACTGTTTGGAATCTAATATTATTAAGACCGTGGAAATGTTGCCTGCCTTTGGAAAGTGAACAGACCACGGCAGCCGTACTGTACATAGGAAAGTCCACAAATTAATTATTGTCCAGTCAAGTAATTTGTGGTGGGAAATCAAGGAAACCTCATCATTTGACAGAGGGGGATGCCTCTCATGCGCACTCCCATCTTGCCGCTTTGTAACTCAGATGATGCATTCCGCATTGTGTGAGCCATTTCACTTAAACTGTCCTGGGGCAGATATTCCTTTCAATGGCCCCCGCTCATCACATGAGTTTACGAGAATCAAAAGTGATTCTCATGAATCAGGACAAATTTTAACGTTCGGAGTTGAACCAGGCCTTTAGATTACCCCAATTTCACACCTTTTACAGGTGTCCCCAAATTTGAGAAGGTGTGAAGGCAGCAAGAAAAATATATAAATTCTCTGTGCCTACGATTCATTTTAGAATAACTTCCATCATGATATGACCATAGAAACTCAAAAGAAAGGCATGACAATAAAAAAACAGGATAAAACTGTTATTTCTGATTTTAATGTCCCAAAATTAGGGCAAAACGTTGTCCCCAAAATAAATGAATTTAAAGGCCTGGTTGAACATGAATTACTACAGACAAACAGCACTGGTATAGAAGAATCTGATATCTACAGGGATGCAAGTTCTCTGAAGTTAAAAGCACAAGTAAAAGCAATTGGCTAAAATGACATGCTTTATGGAATATAGAAGTACTAGTGCTGGGTGGTTTTTTGGTTTGGTTCATTTTTTTTTTTCAAAACTGAATCGCCGGCTTAACAAAAAAAATGAGACTTTCAGTTTCAACAATTTTCCCAGAATTGATAAGTTTATGCCTTCTCGATCACATGCGTTCCACACGCCAAAGGCTAAAATGTCTGGCAAAGGTAAACATTGTGCCATTTATGTTTACTTCAAGAGGATCGACAACAACTCCCCCCAAAATAGTGGTAGCAAATTTCTTATATCTTAAACAATATCTACAGAACCACTACCAGAAGGAATATGAAAAATTAAAAAGTCTTGTGTAAGAATCCACATATGTGATTCAAGAATCGTTAAGTAATTTTAATGAACTGGGCACAGCCTCAGACTCGCTCATATTTGACCAAATAAGTATTGAAAGTGACATGACAATATATAGTGTAAAAGTAATATAAATTATCTTATCTTACCGTTTTAGAAATTCTTGGATCTAATAGTCATTTGGAGAAACCCAAAGTTGTGGTTTTAATTATTATGCCTCTGACCTCCGAAGGAGGATTAGGGGGATATCTAGTGAAGCCCTCCATCCATATGTCTGTCCGCCTATCCGTACAAATGTTTTGCATTGTAATTTCGAAGTCATCGGTGGGATTTGGATCTCCTTTGGAATGCTGATAGATCTGCATGGGGGAACGGATATGCACAAGGAATGGGTTCCATCCAATAATATTTCCCAGAGTTCTGGCTTTTTTCACTCTTTCCACTTAGAAAAATTTTTCTGTCCACAATACCTTCAAGGCTACTTCACTTCGAACTTGCAAACAGGTCGGGGCAGTGGCCCATTCTTTGCATTGCCCTTGTTCTCTTCTGGGTTTGAGTTTTGGTTTTGCAAAAACCAAACAAAACTTGGTTACTTGGTTAACTGAATAGCTTTTCTTATTTTAGCTAGGCACCAATGGCTATATTTTGAAATTAAGTGAGAAATGAAGAAAACATTAGACATTTTGGTTTGTATAAATGGGTGGAGTAGGTGATCTTGTTAAGTACAAGGTCCAGTTTATCATGCCACGAAGGAGGATTCGGGGGTATCTAATGGAGACCTCCGTCTATCCATCCATCTGTCTGTCCATCTTTACAAATGTTTTTGGCTGTAATTTCAAAGCCATCAGTTGGATTTGGATCTCCTTTGGTATGCCAATAGACCTGTATTGGGGAACAGATATGCACAGGTTCCGTCCATTAATTTTCTCCAGAGTTATGGCCCTTTTTCACTCTTGTCCTACAAAATTTTTCTGTCTTACAATACTTTTAAGGTTATTATTTTATTTATAAATTGAAATGTATCTTTTCAGGCAGCAGATATCAAATGTTTTATGGGTCGATTGGAGCAGTGGGCACATAGATTATTTCCAAAGATGCCATTTGATGAAGTTATTGAGAGAATAGAGAAGCTGGGAGCTAAGAAACCTGTTCAAGTAAAGAATAGTTTTTTTTCCACAAAATAAACTTTTAACAAAACTTAACTTAACTCTAATTTACAATTAAATGCAGATCATTGTCATAAAGAGGAATAATTTGTGTACTTGGGTTTCCAGAAAAAAATGTTTCAAATGTTTGTTAAATTTAAATTTATATCTTTGATTTCTGGTCATAACCTTCGATTTGAATTATCCCATTCCAACATGAAAATGTAAGTAGAAAAGAAAGCTGTTGGTTGAGATGAGTTTACAGTCCCTTCAACTGGCAGAGTGCTAACTTATTTTTGGTCATCAAAATATTGTTCAAATGTCTTGGCCTTGTTACAATTTATGGGAGAGTGCCAAAGGGCACTCTCCCATAAATTGTAACAAGGCAAATCCTTCAAGACTAAATAATTTCACTTCAAAGATAATATGAAGCACTTTCACTGAATGTGAAGCCTTGAACCCTTGACCCAACCTAACGGCCAGCACTATTCACAAAAATTGCCAATTAATTATTATTATTTTTTTCATTTTTTGTCTCAAAAACATAGGTTATGACCACTCTTTAGAATGAACTCCAAAGAGGGGTCATAAGCTATGTTTTTGAGACAAAAAATGAAAAAAATTAGTTATTCAAGAATTTTTTTTTGCAAGTGTCGTCTGCTTTTCATGTTAGGTAAAGGGTTAAGTTGTGGTGACTGCACTTCAGAATAAAACCCCAATATGGGCCTTCAGCACCCAACCTGTAACTTGTACATAGTTGAGTTGGTGGAAAGTTGACACAAATTTTGTTAATTTTTTATGTTGGTTGAGTTTTTGTTAAAGTGAAGTCAGTGCACAGGTGGGCGTGACTTTCTTGTTACCGTGATAACTTGAACAAATATTAATGGATCAATATTTGGTATGTCAGACTTTCTTAACAATGTCTTGAATGGGTTTGAAAAGTGGCACTGTTCAGCCATCCTGAGCAGAGATATGGCCCTCAATTAGCCAATTTTTGCCCGTTTTCAGCTCGTTAGCTTGATAACTTGAACAAATATCAGTGGATTTGGTTAATATTTGGAATGTGTGACTTTCTTGATAATGTCTTGAATGGGTTCAAAAACTATTACGGTTCAGCCATATTAAGTGGAATTATGGCCCTTAATTAGTTAATTTTGGCCTGTTTTCAGTCTGTTAGCATGATTACTTGAACAAATATGAATGGATTCAGTCAATACTTTGTATGTGAGACTTTCTTAATGTCTGGAATGAGTTTGAAAACAAGTGTGGTTTGGCCATACTGAATGGATTTATGGCCCTTAATTAATTAATTTTTGTCTGTTTGATAACTAATGTGAATGCATTTGGTCAATATTTGGTATTCAAGACTTAATGTTTTGAATGAGTTCGAAAACTGGTACCGGTCACCCATACTGAGCGGAGGTATGGCCCTTAATTAGTTAAAAAAAAGCCTGTTTTTGCCTGGTTAATGCAATAACCTGAACAAATATATCAAAGGATTCGGTCAATATTTGATATGTGAAACTTTCTTAACAATGTCTTGGTTTGAAAAGCCGTGTGATGTGGCCATACTGAGCAGAGTTATGGCCCGTAATTAGTTTATTTAGCACGATAACCTGAACAAATATCAGTGAACTTGATTTTCGTATAATGACAAGCCATACAGGTGTGAAAAAACTAGACCCTTCATCATTATTTCTGCATAGGGGTATGAAGCAACATTACCCTATTGGTCAGCAGACCCTGTATGAAGTAGGTTTTGATTGAGCCATTCAAGGCAAGAAGAGAGATGGGCAGTATTGGAATCAAGAGTTTGGTATCGGTTTTGTTTTTTTTACATGGGTATAATGCAGTATCTGTTCGGTATTCGGTATCTGACTTGACTGAGATTTGCTGATGGTACCAAAGGGGAATTCCACGCCAGGAAAATACAGATTAAGTTGTTCTTGCATCATTCTACCATCATTCTACCACAGCGCCACAAATGACACTGCCAATGAGCTCAGCATTTGCATTCTTTTGCCATCACAAATCATACCAACAGTAATTTTGTGACACCAAAACACACACAAAGCACACACCAAAACTTCAAAGGCCCACTTCAGGCTTTTGTGATCTCGGAACATTTCCACTTAACATGCTGTCATTGGGAGGTCTGACTGATAATACACAAATTACCTGAGCAGTGATTTTTAGTCAAGTCTTGATTGCTTTAACTTTAACCCTTTGAGGCCTATCCTGACGTTCAGACGTTACTGAGTTTCTTCAATGTTTTTCAAAATGGGAAGTCAAACGTCGAAATGTACAAATAACAAGATATTTTCACATTAGTGATTATCTGGTTGAGGGCTAGATTGTTTTTGGTGGTCTGAATTTGTTATTCAAAACTTGTTTTATTACAAATTATTGGAGAGTGCCCACAGGTGCTCTCCAATAATTTGTAATAAAACAAATTTATATATACAAAATATATTTGTGTTTAACTGAATATGAAATATAAGGAAGGGAAGTGTTGGCTTTTGTTCTGGTATCCTCATTTTTTGAAAGCCCTGATAGTGGCTTCTTGCACTTAACCAGTTAAGAAGTCTTGACAGTGGGTTTATATTAGTATTTTGGGCTGCGATAACATTTTGCTCAACTCTAGTCAATGTTGTCACTGAGCACTATTCGGGAGATAATAGGAATTGACATTAAAACTTTAAAAAATTAAAAAATAATAACAAAACAAATGACCACAAAGTATGAAGGCGCTGTTTGATTTCGTACGTCATAAGATGTACAAAAGTATCAATGTACCGTTTGATTTCATACGTCTTAAGACGTACAAACGTATCAAAGGGTTAAGCAGCAAATAGGTCACCAGACACATGAGGCCCCGGAGAGTGGTGGAGGTGTTCCATTGGGAAACACATTTTTTCTGCTTTAAAATGAGTCTTGGAGGATTTTGAATGATTTGCAACAAAAAAAAAAATGATCCTGTGGTGTGCGGTAAATTTCTTTGGCGGCTTTAAAATTTAGAATACGTTTTGAATGATTTTTAAAACAAATCAGTCAAAACCCTTTGTAAAGCTGAAAGTGAAAGTTCACCCAACTGACACTCCTCTTCCTCACAGTCTTCCCTCTCCTTTTTAAAAATATGATGTTGACACATGGGAGGCTTCTTTTATAACAATATAAAGCCTATCCTGGAAACTGAAAGATAGAGATTTAGAATGCCACATTCCTTGAAAAACAACCCGGCTGGAATCCTGGGCCTTATTTCTGTGGTAGCATCTGAGTTCTAGAAAAACTATCTGACATGGATAACAAGTTCTAATAATTAAAGATTTCATTCCGTAGTGTTAACTGATTAGTGATTACTAATTAAATCCTTCTTTAACCCTTTACCTAACATGAAAAGCAGACGACACTTGCAAACAAAATTCTTGAATAACTATTTTTTTTCATTTTTTGTCTCAAAAACATAGGTTATGACCCCTCTTTGGAATGAGCTCATCGAGCTCATTCCAAAGAGGGGTCATAACCTATGTTTTTTAAGCAAAAAATGAAAAAAATAATGAAAATTAATTGGCCATTTTTGAGAATAGCGCTGGCCGGTTTTGGATGTTACGTAAACAACTTTGTCAGGTGAGTACCTCAGGAGCCACTTGTAATTACCAGTAGAAATTGGGATTTGTGCTATATTTTCATAATTTTGGAATCAACTCTTTGTTGTCAGTTGTATTTTGTAGGAGAATGTCTTTGGGTACTCTCAAACAAATTACTCAAGCTCATAAGGTTGAAAATTATATAATTTTTTAGACAAAAATTTTATTGTGTGGTTTTGAAATATTTTATGTTTCTTAGATTTTGTGGATAGAGATGGGCAATATACCAAAAAAAACCGAACCAGTACCGATATGGGATACCGAAAAACCGAACCGAACCAATCATTGAATACCAAAGCCATCTGTATTTTGAATTTTTTTTATTTAATTTATTTAAGAAAATCTTATTTGTTTTACAAGGATTGGCAAACAAGTTATGCAACTTAACTTATCACCTTTCCTTGGCCCAATGGCCCAGGCATGTGGGATGACCTTCATAGCAGCAACTTCGTGGCCTCGTCTCAGATACTACGAAGGGATCTTTAGCCTGCACAGAGTGTGTCTCAACCCACACAAAGGACAGCCATTTTACGTCCCCACCCGATAGGACAGTACACTGTGACTACATCAGCTCCCACAACTGACGCTGACAAGAGAGTGTTCGGACACCACAAGAACTTTTCCCGAGTAGGGATTGATCCTGGGACCTCTGACATGAGAGCCCAGTTCACTTATTCACTCAGCCACCACTCTCTTGGAAATTTTTCTACATTTGCTATTTATAAGGCCTTGTTGAGGCTTGATAGCAGTTGAAGTGTTCATTTCCATGAAAGAAGTGACAGATTTTCCTTTCAGTTTTGTTAACCCTTAAGAATCTGGGCAATTGTCCTTAGTTCCCATTAGACTACAATCTGTACATGTCGAGTTGTTTAGCAGTGATTTCTTGTTAAGTCTTGGCGGCCTGTTCAAGCAGCCAAGACTTCACTAGAAATAACTGCCCTAGTGATTTGTCTATTATCAGCAGGACCTAATGATTAGAGATGAGACGATTAATCGATGTAACATCGGCACATGGCCGATAAGCACCCATCGGTTCACCACCAACACTCGATGGTTCAACATCGGCTCTTGCCGATTGTCTGAAAACTCAGTGAAAGTGTTATGGATGATCTATAATGAACTTTCTTCCCCTTCGTGGGACAACCAGTAGCAAGTGATCGGTACGTCACTTGTCTGTTACTGATCTCAGGTAAGTGATGGTTCGTGAAAGAAAAGGCAGAATATTATATTAAAGATTTTGCTTGTGTAACTGTGTACTGAGTTGTTTTTTATGCATCATGTGAATATGGACGCTCTTCACTGCCCAAACTGTACTGCATTCTGCAAAATGTCGCAATATTTCTTTCAACCACACTCATCGTCTCATTAAATATATAATGGCTTTCTTTATTCCCATGTGGACAGATAATTCCTCAATATTAGTAATCTGTGTTGACTGTGAGAGGTTTGGGTGCAATAAGTTTAATATCGGGCCATTTGGGGTGGGATTTATCAACACGAAGCCACTGATTTTTTCTCATGTTGAGCATGTGATAATAGATAATGCAGTGCAACGTCATGACACAATCCTACATATGGGTTTACCGAAATGAAATTCCCACTTTAAAACGTGTGGTTCCAACGATTGCTTTCGATAACTTCTCGACTCAGTTGTTAACTGTTTATTTTAAATTGAAAATATACTGCACTGATAGTGCTTAATTGACATAAAATTAACCCTTTGATGTCATTATTTTACTTATTTAAGTGAGTATTAAAAGTGTGTTATCTTCTGGGTTGATCGGGATTAATGACCCGTAAATTAAATTCTGATTACTGTAAATCAGCCAGCTTCTGCAGTAAGCTTGAAACCATCTGACATTGGCATTCGGTATTGGCCGATTGTTGTCTAAAATAATTGGCATTCGTCTGATGGGGCATTTTACTAATCGGCTCATCTCTACTAATGATAGGATGTTAAGGGCACATGCCCCGAGATTGCAAAAACCTAAAATAGGCTTTTAAAGGTTAAGGTGTGTTAGAAACATGTTGCAATATTACTGTAGATATGATTTGTGTAGGCTAACAAATGCCATTGTGTTTAGCTCAGTTGTATTTGTGGTGCTGCAGGTGAATGATACAAGAACAACTGTATTTTTCTGAAATCCCTTCTGGTACTATCAGCAAATCTCAAATCAAGTCAGATACCGACTACCGAACTGATACTGAAGTGTATCTCCCTAAAAAGGCTGAAACCGATACCAAACTCAAAATTCCAACACTGCCCATCTCTGTTTGTGGATACGTAAATTGAAAGGTCAAGGATTCAGAGTTCATAAATGTTATCATATTTTTTCATATTTCAGACCTGTGTGAAGAGAATGAGACTAGATATGCCAATGATTTCTGATGATATCCCAATAGAAGAGGATGAAGAAGTGGATGGAAACCAGTCACCACCGTTAAATGTGAGGGCTTTTCAGAATCGATATATGGCCATTGACATATTTAGCTACCGGTAATTCAGCACAAAAGTGTCTTATAATAGATTTCCTTCTGCAGACCTTTAGATCAGTCTAATTTGGGCACAACAGGAAATATGGATGTGGCCTGCATGGTTGGAGAAAAAGCACCAGTATTTTCTCCTTCGTGGCATCTGTTTTAGGTCCCCATCTTGAAATGATAGTTTACAACCCCATGTTATAGGTCTTCACCATTATCACTGGTTCCCACCATCTTTTGATGTAAGTTTACTCGACTAACTCGAGAAGGCTTCTTAGTTTCCCAGCGTCGAGCCAAAGGTCTATTTGAATGTAAGCTAAATTACACATGACGTTTACTGAGAAATGCCACAAACATGAATATAATAGATCTCAAGCTTTAAGTGCATGGTCATATAGAATTTGCCACAGAAAAGTAATCGGCATCGACAGTGCCGATTGCTTTTCTGTGGGTTTTTAAAAAATTATTTATCTGTTGCATTGTTTGATTCGAAGGTAAGCTCTAAGCTACATTACAAGCCTCAGGGAAACCTGGCCAAACTATATATTGCCGAAACACTGCAAAACTTTGGAAA
The DNA here is from genome assembly GCA_031216915.1 of Pictodentalium vernedei. Classification (NCBI taxonomy): domain Eukaryota; kingdom Metazoa; phylum Mollusca; class Scaphopoda; order Dentaliida; family Dentaliidae; genus Pictodentalium; species Pictodentalium vernedei. The sequence goes on from CM062293.1 coordinate 43,484,582, forward strand.
AAGTTTCAAACTCTGCATAATTTGGGCGCAATTATCTTATTTGGGCACAATTATCTTATTTGGGCACAGCGTTTACCGTCGTTAGTTGGGATGAATTTTAAGGCCTGTCCTGACTGTTGAAGTTTTCTGCCCTCAGCAAAGTTTGAACCAAATTTTTTCCCTCACTCTCCTGCAGTGATTGCTTATGACTGTAATCCAAAGTCATAGCTCCAAGTTTAAGGTCACAAAGAATCGTTTGTTCCTCCATTCTATCTTTGTCTGGTCCATAATAAATTATTCAATTGACCGATCTTGTTCATACACCACAAACTGGTGGCTTACATCTCAAGAGTGTGTTGTGACCCTGACTCAAGGTCATAGCTCCAGAGTGAAGGTCCTTTTGTATGTTTGTTCATTCTAACTTTGTCCGGTCCCCAAAACATTATTCAATGGACCAGCCTTGTTAGCTCCGCTGACAAAGTCAGCAGAGCTTTTCTTATACTGATTCGTCCGTCGTCCGTCATCTGTCGTCCGTCTGTCCATCCATCGTCAACATTTTATTTGTCCGAGCCATAATTTCTAAACCGCTGAATATTTTTCCACCAAACTTCATAACAATATGTATTATCAATAGACGGTGTGTCATCAATTATTCTGCGGTCTGTAAATCCACAGGATCAAGGAAATCTTAAGATATTTTTGATATTTGTTTGTCCAAGCCATAATTTCTGAACCGCTGAATATTTTTACACCAAACTTCATAACAATATGTATTATCAATGGATGGTGTGTCATCAACCATTATAAAGTCTGTAACCCACAGGGTCAAGGTCACAGGCCACATGAGCAAGAAAAAAATATTTTGTTTGTCCGAGCCATAATTTCTAAACTACTGAATATTTTTGGACCAAACTTTATAACGTCATGTAATGTCAATAGGCGGTGTGTAATCGATCCAAGCCATAATATTTTTATACTGTACCAATGACCCAGACTTAGCTGGTGCTAACTCTAACAAAACCAGGGCCAAACACAAATTTTGCCCCCCAATCCCCAAAATTTGCATCCAAAACAAAAAGAAATCATGTCCTAAAGGACCTCCATACTACGCCCCCACTGCGCATGTGCAGTGTCAAGGACGTCCTGAAATTGGCGCCAATTATCATTCTCTGTTTGGCCCTTCATCAGTCAACATCTCACTGATCTTTGTGCTTGTAAATCTCAGTTTAAAGGATGCCAGACACGTAATTTTTGGAGAAATGGTGATTCTAAGGAGGATATAGAAGGAGGAGAGGAAAAAGAAGTGACAAAAAATAATCAGGGCTGTACTTAAAATTTTTTGATGAAATTATGTTACGTTGCCTATTTTCGAGGCATGGGCCTCTTGTTGTCATTCTTGCTAAATGTTGCACTGCTTATTCAGTGTTTCCTCTCCCCTAGCCTTCTAAAGTCCCCCCTTGCAATTCTCCCATGCTTCTGGCATATTTTTGAGAAAGTTCATTTCTAAAATTTTCCTGGGAGAGTTGCTTGGATACAGAATGTTTTCTGTTATTTTCCCCATAGTTACGTTTTCACCCATGGGTGTATAAATGTTGTGTTCTGCATCTTCCATCTGATGTTCTGCAGATTCTCCCCTGGGAGTCTCTGTCTTGCATCAGATAGAGTGTAATTTTGATGACTGATTTTGGGCCAGTTTTTTCAGTGCCTGGAGTCATGTTTTCTGGTGTTTTACACTGTTTGTTTACATTGGCAACAGCCTTTTTTGAGGGGGGCTGTTTGCCTTTGGTGTAGTTTATCTCACTATAAGATACATTTATTTTATCCGAAAGTGTCTCATTAATTATTTAATATAAATTTAAAATTTTTGACCACACTTTGCCATCGGATCCATCGGGGCTCAACGTTACTTTTCAGCAACTTGGGCTTCGCTGAAAAAATATTTTTTCAAAATTATTTTGATTTGCAATTGTTTTTTCATTTATTAATGGATCATGTTTATTATGTATCTTTGTGTCAGGGGTTTGTGCGAGTAACTAGGACTTGTTGTTGACTTTTCACAATGAAAGGATATTGTTCAAATTGTAATGGGAAGAAATCTTCCTCTGACTTTCATGATCATTGTATTAATTGTAGTCAGTGTTCTCGCACTAATCCCTGTTCTAAATGTCAATATTGGGATGACAAACATTGGAAACGTGTGTCACGGTATGTTGTGTCTGGAGAAAGGGCTATGCCGGCTCTTTCTCCGCAAGGTCACTCAACTCTCTCAGTTTCTATTTCAGAGGAACAAGAACAGGGTGATGTTTCCATGTTATCTTCTACAAGTGCGCTTCCGTCGTCACAAATGAATTCAGAGCTAGCGGCAAAAGTGCTCATGGAGATTAGACAAATGTCGTCCGCTAGCTCGCCCGGTGTAGCGTCCATTCACCGAATGGTTCGGCAGCCGGGTTCGTCCGATGCGGTCCAGGAGGAAATTTTGGGTGATGCGAGCACTATAAACTTACAATGTGCACACCCAGTGACGGCGGATAGTAAGCGAGAACGGAGGAGTCCGGTTCCTAGCTCGTCCAGGTCCAGCCGGGCCGCGAGCGAGAGAGGCCCCTCTCTCGTACAACAACATCTGGGACCAGATGTTGTGGTACAAAATGTGTCGCAAGCGGAGCATACGTCCGTCGCTTGGGACGCTCCGTTGTATAGGCAGTCCGCGGAGACTGCTAAGGCTTCTTCTTCTCGTCAGCGCACACGACCGCACCTTGGCTGCGTGACCGCCGATATCTTACCAGCTTCGCCGATCAAGGATTCTTCGGCGACCAGGTCAGACCATCCGGCAGCCAGGGACTCGAGACCGATGGACTCCAGACGTTCGCATAGGAAAAGTATGTGGGAGCCATCTGATGCGGAGCTGCCCTCGGCGAAGCAGCGAAAGACTGCGCCTCCGCAGGTCTCGACGCCGGACATTCTTGTGCAGATAGCACAGCTTATCCCAGCAGCCGACAGAAACGGTGTCGGATCGAGAATTATCCGACGGTGCTGGGTCGGTACGCTCCGCCGAAGCATCGGGGGGCGGACGACCGGGAGCATCATGAGGTCCGACCGGATGGTGAAAGGGATACGGATGATTTGGAGCTATCCCTTTCGGAACAACATAAAGCTGCCGTGGACTTCATCCGGCACTTTCTCCCTCAAGTTGTTCCGTCGGGCCAGACTGCTGCGGTTCCGGACAAGAGGATTATAGCGTCATTGGAGTCTGAATTTTTTGAGCGGTTCAGGGACATCGCTCCCGAGTTTCCGTCGCAGTCCAATAATGTTGCAAGAACATTTGAATTATTGAACGACGCTATATTTAAACTTGCTTCCAAGACGGGGAAAGCAGGTTTCTTGTCCGCCAATACTCTCAACCTGCCTTTCATTAATGCAAGGAATAAATTCGACACGGCAGGACAGGGTATCCCGAGAGTTCCTCTGCGTATGGACGACGAGGCGGAAGACTTAGAGCTATCATTACCGTCGTCGGCTTCTATTCCAACCGCGGTGTTGGAAACAGCTATTTCGTCTAACAGAGCCAATTTAGATGCCTTATCTTACGCAGATCACCTTACTAAGGCGTTATCACTGCGCCTTCAAGGGAAAGAGTTTCAGGATATACAATCCTCTTTAAGACTTCTTTCAAGGGCAGTTGCTTATTCCACGTGTAACTCCGCCCTTTCAGTGGCAAACCTGGAGTTGGTTAGACGTGACGCAGCCCTAGCTACATCCACACTCGTGGATTCTAAGGTGAAGAACTCTCTTAGAGTCGCTTCGGTCTCCGGAGAACTTCTCTTTGACGGCAAGCTTTCTGCTATTTATGATAAAATTACAAAGAAAGCTTCGGATTCTCTGTTGTTCAAATCTGCTTCTAAGAAGTCGGATACAGCAGACAAGAATAAGACAGGCACTTCTGGGTCTAATGCGCCCAAGAGAGGTTCCTATAGAGGTTCCGGTGTGTCCTCTTGGTCTTATTCGAGAGACCGTCAGGGTAGCGACTCTCGTTCGGGACGTCCTTTGGGCCGGGACAACCGGTCGGACGCCCCGAGGTCGACGGGGCGAGGTGTGGGTCGTGGAGGACGTGGTTTCTCCTACCGCAGGCCTCGCAGGTCCAGGAGGTGATGGCTTAAACCTCTATCGCGTACCGGTTGGCGGAAGGTTGTCGAGCTTTTCACAAGAATGGGCGTCGATTACAGACGACCCTTGGGTGAGAGGAGTGACTTCGGAAGGTCTAAAGATATCCTTCAAACGAAAGCCTCCATTAACTCGAAGTCCAAAGTGGACTCAACTTCCGTCAAATCCGCAGAAAAGAGACGCTCTGTTATCAGAGGTGCAGTCTGTTTTAATGAAGAACGCGGTAGAGGTCGTAGAAAACCAGGAGACTCCGGGATTCTACAGCCATCTGTTTCTGGTTCCGAAACCAGACGGCTCGTTCTGTCCAGTCATAGATTTGAGCTGGATAAACAAGCTGATCGTCGCTCCGAAATTTTATATGGAGACGGTTTGGTCGGTCAGAGCGAGTATTCGGGTGAACGATTATGCAACAAGCATAGATCTCAAAGATGCGTACTTTCACGTCATGGTACATCCGACATTCCGAAAGTATCTACGCTTCGCAGTCCTAGGAGTGGTGTATCAATTCCGGGCGATGTGCTTCGGATTGAATCTAGCACCCTGGGCTTTCACTCGGGTAATGAACTCGGTAATGATCTATTTCCGAGCTCATTCGTCTGCGGTAACGTTGGCCTACCTGGACGACATTCTTCAGAGATACGACAACGAGTTAATGCTTCAGAACGATGTTCAGAATCTACTTCTATTGCTCCGACGTCTCGGTTTTATAGTAAACGAGGAGAAGTCGGATCTGGTGCCGTCCAAGTCATTCACTCATCTGGGAATGAGCTTCGAGACGCACAACAATCTCGTTCGTCTGCCGTTAACCAGAGCGAAATTAGCCAGTTGTTACACTCACTATTGTCTGCACGCAGACAAAGTCACAGCGAGAGAATTTATGAGACTGATAGGTCTGTGCGGAGCCGCAGCGGATCTCATTCCGATGGGGCGGTTACGCACACGTCCTCTCCAAGTTTTCTTGACTCAGAATTGGAGTGTGAAAATTCATTCGCTCGACGTAGATGTTCTCTTGTCAGATCAAGTGAAACAAGAGATTCAGACTTGGGCAAACATTCAGTGGTTAACTCAGGGAGTTCCGCTGCAGTTGCCGGATCCGAGTTTTACCATTATGACGGATGCCAGTCAAACAGGTTGGGGTGCATCATTAATCCCAACGGATTCGAGATGCCAGGGTCTTTGGGATCCGCAATTCCTGTGCAAGCACATAAACATCAAGGAAATGATGTCAATTTGGCTTGCGTTACATCATTGGATGGACATTATTCACAATGCTCATGTCCAAATCCTATCCGACAATACGACAGTAGTGGCGTATATACGGAATCAGGGAGGCACTCATTCAGTTCCGTTGTTCAATCTAACGGAAAGAATCCTTCTGTTTGCGCTAGAACATCACGTTCTTCTTTCGGTCTCTCACATACCGGGTCGTCTGAATGTGCTAGCAGACTCCCTTTCACGAAAGGGTCGCTTGTTGCCGTCGGAGTGGACTCTCAACAAACAAGTATTCAATCAGATTTGCTACCAATGGGAACGGCCAATGATAGACTTATTTGCGACACATCTCAACAATCAGTTGCAGACGTATGTGTCTCCGTGTCCGGATCCAAGAGCATTTGCAGTAGATGCTCTGTCGATCCCTTGGGACGGAATGATAGGATATGCGTATCCTCCAGCGCCGTTAATTCAACAAGTATTGCTAAAGATAAAACAATCTCAGTGCAAGATTCTGTTGGTAGCATCTCTGTCGCCACAGAGACCGTGGATAAATCTACTCAGGTGTCTGTTGTGGGACCTACCGCGAAAGCTTCCTCCACGGGAGGATCTTCTTTCGCAGGGGAAATCGCGCCAACTCCATCACAACCCGCAAGGTCTCAACCTTCACGTTTTTCCGTTGTGCGGTCCTTCTTGCATGGCAAGCACTTTACAGGACGAGCAGTGGACGCGATTTCTAACTGTAGGAGGACCTCCTCTTCGCTAAACTATGCGGCTAAGTGGAAGGTTTTTCGTCGCTGGTGTAGGGATCATTCTGTAGATATATTCGATCCCTCTATACCAGACATTGCAAACTTTCTAGTATACTTGTTTGACAAAATCAAACTGCAGCCTGTTACTATTAAGGGTTATAGGTCTATGTTATCTGATACCTATGCACATCATGATAGTTTACAAATTGGATCTAATGTCTCTTTATCTAAGTTGGTTTGAAACTTCTCGATAAATAGACCCAGAACTCTTAGATTAATTCCTAAATGGAATTTAGCTTGGGTTCTTCTTAAATTGAAGGAAAAGCCATTTGAACCTCTTGGGACAGTAGATTTCAAATTCTTATCTTATAAGACAGCTTTTCTCTTAGCTTTCTCTTCTGCTAGAAGAGTCAGTGAGCTTCATGCACTGTCGGTGGATGATTCTCACTATCGTAGTGTCGGGAACACTATCACCTTCACTACTAATGTGGGTTTTTTAGCTAAGAATCAGGCTCCTAATAAATATCCGGAACCTATTGTTATTAAGGCTCTTCCGTCTTCAGACGGGCGTAGGCCTTTACTCTGTCCTGTTAGAGCGTTACGTATCTATAAACAGAGATCTCAGTTTATCAGAAAGGGATGAAAACGTTTCTTTCTGTCTTTGATGCCCAATAGAAGGGACATTTCGGTCCATTCTATTGCTAGATGGATTCAATTAACTATCCGTACTGCTTATGAGAGTTTATGTTCTTCTCAGCAGTCTGTGCTTAAGATTTCCGCTCATGAAGTAAGAGCTCTTGCTACTTCTTGGGCTTATGCTAATAGTGTTGCTATTACAGATTTAATGAAGGCTGCTTATTGGTCTCAGCCATCCACATTCACGAATTTTTATCTCAGAAATATTGAGTCCATTTCTGGAGACCTGCATTGTTTAGGTCCGTTATCTGTTGCTCAGAATGTCGTCCACTAAACAGTTGCAACTATAGTTATGCAGGCTTTCTGTTCCGGCAGTGACTCCGTCCGGCTGCCCTCTTCGCTCTGGGCTATTTGACCCAGGGCAAGGGGAAGGGGGGGGGGGGGGGGGGGGGGTGTTCCCTTAGGTCACCTGCTTTATAGTGAAAAGCAAGGGAATGCCTCCTCCAAGTCAGTATTTCTGAGTCGCTTCCGGGATGGTTTTAAAGTGTAATATTAATGTTAAAATTCATTCATGTCTTATTTTTAAAGTGTAGCTCGGTGTGAAGCATTTGTATATGTCAAGTGTCAAACGGGCTTTAATATACAATACTCGGACACTTTTAAATGACTATAAAGAGTCTCAATTCTCTGGACTACTTTATTTATTGGCTTACTTTAAAAATAATTAGTATAAGAGTTATACTGGATGTTAATAGAGAACATGAATATTATTGTGCTCAATTATTAAGGGTATTGTATCTTTCTAATTTAATATTAAATAAGAAAGATACATGTAAAGCCTAATACTCCTTTTCTCCTTAAGGGGTTACCTCTTTATTATATAGTTGAGCTTATTGTATTTTCCTCTATGTCCTAGGCCCTCCAGCCTGTTTACTATTCAGCTAAGTCTGGGTCATTGGTACAGTATAAAAATGTTAAAAAATTTATAGTAATTTATATATTTTTTATACTTACCAATGACCCAGACGGGGATGGCCCTCCCAGGAGTTGGGAACTCTTGCCTCCCCGCTGAGTACATAGCGCTGACCAGGCACTGCCAGTAAGAATGATAATTGGCGCCAATTTCGGGACGTCCTTGACACTGCGCATGCGCAGTGGGGGCGTAGTATGGAGGTCCTTTAGGACATGATTTCTTTTTGTTTTGGATGCAAATTTTGGGGATTGGGGGGCAAAATTTGTGTTTGGCCCTGGTTTTGTTAGAGTTAGCACCAGCTAAGTCTGGGTCATTGGTAAGTATAAAAAATATATAAATTACTATAAATTTTTTAACTTTCGTAACAACTGAAAATTTTTTGGCTAAAGTTTGTAACAATATTAGTATTAGAAAACATGCCCATGCGATCAGTGGCCCTCGGCGGAGCTCTCTAGGCGTGACAGGCCTCTTGTTCATATTTCACACAATGATTGCTTATGACTCATGGGTGCATCATAATTCTGACCCAAGGTCATAACTCCAAGGTCAAGGTCACAGACCATGCATCTGTTCTGTCTGCTCCATAAAAATTTATTCAAAGGACCAATCTTGTCCATGCTTCACATAATGATTGCTTCGGACTCAAGGGTGTGTCATGACCTTGATTCAGGGTCATATGTCCAAGGTCAAGGTTGCAGACCATTCATCCATCATAACTTGGTCTGCTTCATAAAAAAATGATTCAGTGGGCAGATCTTGTTCATAGTTTACGCAGTGCTTGCGCATGATTCAAGGGGCTTTTTGATGACCTTTACCCAAGGTCAGAATTCCAAGATCAAGGATACAGACTGTGCACCTGTTCTAACTTTGTGTGGTCCGAAACCCAAAAACCTTTAGCACGTCTACAGGTCATATTTATGAAGGGATTTCATTGTAACTTGATGGGATCACTCCAGATAATGCCCAAATGAGATTGTCCCCTTTTGGTTGCGATCATTCAACCATGATGGCTGCCCAAGCCCAAAACCCGAAAAACTTGAGTACAAACTATAGGTTGTATTTATGAAGGGATTTCATTGTAATTTGGTAGGATGACTCAGTATAATGTCGAGATGAGGACATCTCCTTTTGGTTGTGATCGGTCGACCGTGATGGCTACACAAGCCCAAAGCCTGAAAACCTTTAGCACAGTCTACAGGCCGTATTTATGAAGGGATTTCATTGTAACTTGATAGGATGACTTGTTTCGGAATAATTTCACTGTAACTTGGTAACTTTCGTTGACATACATTTGCTGTGAGGGCCACATGCATTAACTGTGATGGCTACATTAACCCATCCCTCAATTCTTTAGTACAGTCGACACCTCATATTATTTTTATTGAAAACTTAGCATACAGGGAACAGAAATTAACATATTCCAAATTATCACAATTCTTGTCTTCTTTCATAATCCTTTCATAAACATTGAACATTATCCTTTTCATCAAACACAACACAGACAAGTTAAGCTACAGTGTCATTGACACTTTCATCGGGGGTTCCCGATGATAGGTTATAGTTGGCCAAATGAAATGAAATGAAATTTGGTATGTAGGTGTATCAACATAAAATACAGGTAGAGTTCGTATTTGGGTGCAGTCCAACAATTTTTGCCAGAGTTATGTCCCTTTTTCAACTTCAAAAATTCATTGTTTTTGGTTTCCCGATAACTTCACTTATAGTTGGCCAAATGAAATGAAATTTGGTATGTAGGTGTATAAATTTGGTATGTAAGTGTATCAACATAAAATACAGGTCAAGTTTGAATATGGATTTGGTCCGACATTGTTTTCCAGAGTTATGTCCCTTTATTCAACTTTGAAAAAATTCCATTTTTTTCAAATACCTCGAATTGCACACTTTTTTGGCGGCCTTTTATTATATTTTCTTTTTCTTTTTAGATAACAAATAATATGGATGCTGAAGAAGCTTTTGATGATATGATAAGGGAGAGTATGGCAAACACCACAGAAAAGTCATCACCCATTAAAGAAAATGGCTTCTCTTCAGATCATACACCAAGTAACGAGATGTCCCAGACTTCAAATTCTGTAAGTATAAAATCTCTGATCTTCTTGGTGATTGACAGATTAATCCTGGATACAATATTTTTATTTTAATTTTTCTCCTATTGTGGCAAGCATATGACCTTACCTCTTAATTGCCAAGTCAGGCCTTAAAAATTGACCAGAATAGTGACAATTAAGAATTAACCCTTTACCCAACGAATCGCCTGCATCTGCCCGCGTAATGTGCAAATTCAGCAGTTGAAAAAAATATTATTTTTCAAATAATTTCAACAAAACAATATCATGTGACCTCTCATTGGAACGAGCTCGTCTAGCTCGTTCCAACGAGGAGTCACATGATATGGTTCTGTTGAAATTTTTTGAAAAATTTTTAAAAAATGGTATTTAAATTAATAAATTTTGATATCGTCTGCGTTGGGTAAAGGGTTAAGCTGAAACAAGAATATGTTTCACTAATTAAACTAATGACATTTGGTTTCCATGTATACCAGGCTAGGTACAAGTAGATGAGTTGATTGATACCATGTATAGCCTCAAGAGCTATTTCTATAAGTTTAACTTAGTTCTGTACAGATATTCTAATGTTAATACTGGGCTTTCCTTGGTTGTTGAATTTTACCATTTGTTGCCTCCACGCCGACTTAGTCTTGCAGGCTGCTGAATGGTATTTTTCTGCTGACCTGAACAATCCATCCATTGTCATATGTTACTGGTGACATTCCAGAGTTGTGACATGGGTATTCCAGCTTAATGTTTCCAGGAAAACTACAAGGAGGTATGACCAAATATGGAAATGGGAATTGTAAAACTTGCTTGTATATACCAAGATCCAGCTTGATAAAATCAGTCTCGCTCGTTTCTTTATTCTGTTCAGTCTGTTAAGTAACCACTCACCAGCCCCATCAATCTATCAATCTCCCATCCTTGTTTCTTTCTGCTTTGTCTATGTTTTATGTTTCTCTTGGTATTTTGTGCTTTGTTTTTGTCATGCCTCATTATGGCTCGTTTTGCTGCATGATCTGGTTGGCGGCTGCAATGTTGAAAATACTTTGTGTTCTCAGCATTGCCTCCCCAATTCATTTCAGTCACCTGGGCTGCATTATTAATCTTCACCCATGATGGACTATGCAACTAGGTACTAGTTCAATAACATGTCTTTGTGTGACACTGCAGTATTCATACCTTGGTCACACCTGATGATACCATCACATCGTGATGCTCTCCTAATTCTATGCTGTATTGTGAAGCAAACTGAATCACCTCAAAGGACCAAAATGTTTGAATATGTATAAATAAATAGAAACAAATATATAATTCATACTACTGTGTTGTTTACTGCTTAACCCTTTACCCAACATAATGGCCAAAACTGGCCAGTGCTATTTTAAAAAATTGTACGTTAATTTTCATTATTTTTTTCATTTTTGTCTCAAAGACAAAGGTTATGACCCCTCATTGGAATGAGCCCCTTCCAATGAGGGGTCATAACCTATGTTTTTGAGACAAAAAATGAAAAAAATTAGTTGTTCAAGAATTTTTTTTGCAAGTGTCGTCTGCTTTTCATATTAGGTAAATGGTTAAATCCGTTTTTATTCTCACAAACTCCTGCGGTGAGAGTCAATATTTTTATACTGTACCAATGACCCAGACATAGCTGGTGCTAACTCTTAAAATATAGGGCCAAACACAAATTTTGCCCCCCAATCCCCCAAATTTGCATCTAAAACTAAAGAAAACATGTCCTGAAAGGCCCTCCACACTTCGCCCCTACTGCGCATGCGCAGTGTCAAGGACGTTCCGAAATTGGCGCCATTAATCATTCTAAGTTTGGCCCTTCATCAGTTAACATCTGACTGATCTTTGTGCTTATAAATCTCAGTTTAAATGATGCCAGACACATAAATATTAGTGAAATGGTGATTCTAAGGAGGATAGAGAAGGAGGAGAGGAAAAGAATGTGTGACAGAATATTATCAGGGCTGTAACTTAAAATTTTTTAATGAAATTATGTTAAGTTACCTATTTTCAAGGCAGCAGCCATTTTGTTGTCATTCTGATTATTTAGTTACACTGTTTTTTAAGTGTTTTCCTCTCTCCCTGTCCTTTAAGTTCCCCCTTGCTATTCTCCCATGCTTTTGGCATAGTTTTTGTAATTATTATTACTAAATTTTCTTGGGAGTTTTAGCTGAATAACAGAATGAATTCTGTTCTTTCCCCATGTTTACGTCTTCACCTACGGGTGGTTAGGTGTTGTGTTCTGCATCTACCATCTGATGTTCTGCAGTTTCTTCCCTGGAAGTCTCTTTTTTTCTATCAGATAGTGTATTTTTGGTAACTGATTTCGGGCCTGGGTACCTGGAGTCTTATTTTAGTGTTTTTATGCTCATTGTTTACATTTACAACAGCCCTCTGTGTGAGGGGGGGATTTCTAAAAAATAATATCTTGATGTTATTTTAATCATAACTAGATACATTATTATTGTTCGTAAGTGTTGAATAAATTGTTTAAAATATTTTTAAAATTTTTGTCCACACTTAGGCTTGGGATCCATTGGGGCTCAACGTTACTTTTCAGAAACTTGGGCTGTTCTGAAAAAATATTTTTTCAAAATATTTTGATTTCAATTATTTTTTCTATATTAATGGATCATATTATTATTATGTATTTTGATTGCCAGGGGTTAGTGCGAGTACCAGGACTTGTTTTCTTTTCACATTGAAAGGATATTGATCAATTGTTTTAAGAGGAAGTCTTCCTCTGACTTTATTATCATTCTATATGTGGTCAGTGTACTCGCATTAACTCCTGTTCTGTATCGTATGATTTCGATGACAATATGGGAAGCGTATGTCACGGTATGTTGTTGGGGATTTGGACACTCCGGTCCTTTCCCCGCAGGGTCACTCTACTTTATCAATTTCTATTTCAGACGATCAAGATTAGAGTGATGTATCTGTGATGTCTTCCAACAGTGTGCCTCCGTCGTCACAATTAATGAAGGGCTAGCGGAAAAGTGCTCATGTAAATACGCCAATTGCCTAAGAGGACCCTAGTAGGTTCGACGGCCTTTGACGTCCGCTAGCTCGCCCGGTGTAGCATCCATTCACCGAATGGTTCGGCAGCCGGGTTCGTCCGTTGCGGTCTAGAAGGAATTTTGGGGTGATGCGAGCACTATAAATTAACCTAATGCACACCCAGTGACGGCGGATCGGAGGGAGAATGCAGGAAGCCTTTTAGTCCGGTTCATAGCTCGTTCCGGTCCATCCGGACGGCAAGCGAGAGAGGCCCCTCTCTCGTTCAACAACATCTGGCCCCAGATGTTGTGGTACAAAATGTGTCGCAAGCGGAGCATACGTCCGTCGCTCGGGACGCTCCGTTGTATAGGCAGTCCGCTGAGACTGCTAAGGCTTCCTCTTCGCACCTTGGCTGCATGACCGCCGATATATTACCAGCTTCGCCGATCAAGGATTCTTCGGCGACCAGGTCACACCATCCGGTAGCCAGGGACACGAGGCCTGCAGACTCCGGACGTTCGCATAGGAAGTGTGCGGGAGTCAACGTACACGGAGCTTCCGGCGGCAATGCATCGTAAGACCGCTACTGCACAGGCCTCGGGAACGGACGTGCTTTCCTTAATAGCACAGTTTATCGCAGCATCCCAGCATCAACTGAATCTGTCGCATATATTTTATCCGACGATGCTGGGTCGGGACGCTCCGCGGAAGCGGGTACGGACGTCCGAAAGTTTCATCCGGTCCGACGGGATACCGAAAGGGATTCGGAGGATTTCGAGCTTTCCCTTTCGGAACAACATATGCTGTTGTGTATGTCATCTGACTTGGTCTTCTACAGCTTCTTTCGTCGGACCAGAATGCTGCGATGCCGGATAAGAAACTGATAGCGTCGGTGGACTTAGAAATTTTTGGTTCGGTTCAGGGACATCGTCCCTCAGTTCCGACATAGTCCAATAATGTCACACAAACTTTTGAATTATTGAACGACGCTATATATATTATTATTTTATGCTTGCTAACCAAGCATTTCTGGTTTCTTGTTCGAAGAGTTATGGAGATGTCTTTCAAAAGTGTGCCATAGTTAATGAAGAGTTAGCGGCAATAAGTGCTCATGGAATATGTCTATCGCCTACGGAGTGACATTCGCTAGCTCACCCGGTGTAGCGTACATTCATCGAATGGTTCGGCTGCCGGGTTCGTCCGTTGCGGTCTAGGAAGGAGATTTGGGTGATGCGAGCACTTTAATTACTTTAGTACTCACCCAGTGACGGCAGATTGAGGACAGATCGGAGGAAGCCTGTTAGTCCGGTTCCTGGCTTGTCCATGTCCGTCCGGGCTGTGAGCGAGAGAGGTCCCTCTCTCGCCCAACAACATAGGGGACCGCATGTTGTGGTTCAGATATTTTACATTCGGAGCATATGTCCGTTGGTCGGGACGCTCCGTTATATTGACAGTCCGAGAGACTGTCTTTAATGCTTCCTCATCCTCACAGCAGGGCACACGACCGCACATTGGCTACGTGACCTCGAGTATCCGATCAGTTTCGGCATTCAGTGATTCCACGGCGAATAGGTCGCGCCATCCGGTAGCCAAGGGACACGAGGCCTATACACTCCGTTCGCTCGCATATTGGTAGTATGCACGGGGTAACGATCACGGAGCTTCCAGCGGCAATGCATCGTAAGACCGCTTCTCCTCAGGCCTCAGTGACGGACGTGCTATCCGAGTTAGCACAGTTGTTTCACAGCATCCCAGCAATTGACAGTTTCTCGGTCGAATCAGGAATTATCCGACGGCGCTGGGTCGGTGCGGTCCGCGGTTGCATCAGGTACGGACGACCGAACGCTTTATAGGGTTCGACAGGATGGCGAAAGGGATTCGAAAGATTTCGAGTTTTCCCTTTAGTAGTATCGGAAGATGCCTTTCATATCTTCTGGCATTATCTTCCAGTGATTATTATTTCGGACTTCATTGCTGCGATCTTGGATAAGAGACTTATAGCGTCATTGGACTCGGATTTTTCGATCGGTTCAGGGACATTGTCCCTGACTTACCGACGCAGTCCAATATTGTCATTACAACATGTGTTTTATTTTTCGACGCTATATATATATATACAAGCCTGCTACTAAGCATGATAGTTTAGTTTCTTGTCCGCGTTGCTCATTTCTGCCATTTTATCATTTATACAAATAGTTTATTTTGGCAGAGCAGGGCATACCGAGAGTTCATATACGTCTAGACGGTGTGATTAAAGACTGCATATATTCTTTTTCGCCGTTTATGTCTTTTCCAATTTCAATGTTGGGAACGACATTATGTATAGTAGACTTAACTTAGACGCTTTATTATACGTAATCCGCCTTGCTGAGGCGTTATCATTACGTCTTCAAGTAAAGATTTACGGGATATTATTCTCAATGTAATTTCTTTTGAGGGCAGTAGTTTGTTCACGTATAACTCTGCCCTTCAGTGGCTGATTGGAGTTAGTTAGACGTGACGCAGCCCTAGCTACATCCACACGCGTGGATAGTAAGGTTAAGAACTCTCTCTGAGTCGCTTCGTTCTCGGAGGAGCTTCTCTTCGACGGCAACTTTTCGGCAATCCATGAATTGCTTGATTTACACGTTCTCTTGTCTATCTAGTGTTACAAGAGATTCAGACTGGGGCAAACATTCGGTGGTTGACTCAGAGAGTGCCGCCGCAGTTGCCGGACCCGAGTGTGGCTGTTATGACGGTTGCCAGTCAAACAGATTGGGATATAATACTGATCCCTACGGATTCGAAGTGCCAGGGTCTTTGGGTTCCGCAGTCTTTTAGCAATCAGTTTTCTTCCGCGGAATAATGTTTTTTAGGCTTGCTTTATGTCATTGCATGAATATTATTAAGAAACGCATGCCCAAATTCCTGTCCTTTAATTCGACAGTAGTGGCGTATCTCCGGAACCAGGGAGGCACTCTTTCGTTTCCGTTATTCAATTTAATGGAAAGAATCCGTCTGTTGGTTATAGTACACCAAGTTCAGTTTTGGTCCGTCATATTCCGGGTCGTCTGATTGTTTTATCGGACTCCCGTTCTCTTACGGGTCGCTTGTTGCTGTCAGAATGGACTCTCAACAAACAAGTATTCAATCAGATTTGCTATCTATGGGAGCGCCCAATGATGATTTATTTATGACACAGCTTGCTAATCAATTGCAGACGTATGTGTTGGCTTGTCCAGATCTCTGAGCTAATATTGTTAATGCTCTATTGATCTATAGGACGGAATGATAGGATACGCGTATCCTCCGGCGCTGTTGTTTTAGCAGGTATTGCTAAGATAAACAACCACAATACATTTCTGTTGATAGCATCTCTATCTTCACAGAGATCATGAGTAATTTACTCTCTTGTCTACTGTGGGTCTTAACGTGAAATCTTCCTCTATGTGAGGATCTTTTTCACTGGGCAAATCGTGTCATCTTTATCACAACCAGCAAGGTCGCAACCTTCATGTATTCCGTTGTGTGGTCCGTATTGCATTGTAAGCACTGTACTGGACGAGCTTTGGACGCGATTTCTTACTATAGGAGATCCTCTTCTTCGCTATTCTATGCGGCTAAAGTGGAGGCTCTTCCGTCGTGGTGTAGGGATCATTATGTTCATATTGTTGATCCCTCCATACTACTCATTGCTATTTTTTAGTATACTTGTTTCACAAGATCTACTGCAGCCTGTTATTATTTAGGTTATAGGTTTATGTTACCTCATACCTATGCACTCTACGATAGTTTACAATTGAGTCTTTTGTCTCTTTATCTAAGTCAGTTAGTAACTTTTTGATAAATAGACTTAGAATCTTTAGATTAAATTCCTATACGGATTTTAACTTCGGTTCTTATTTAGCTAAGTAATCATTTGAGCCTCTGGAAACAGTAGGTTTCAAATTCTGACCTTTTAGACAGTAATTCTGTTGGTTTCTCTTTTACTGTAGAGTCAGTGAGTTTCATGCACTATCGATGGATGATTTTCACTTTCATAGTTTCGGAATGAATACTTCCGTTACTATTTAGGTTGGATTGTTGCATAAGAGTTAGGCTCCTATTATCCGGAACCTATTATTTTAAGGTCCTTCCGTCTTCGTATGGGCATAGGCCTTTACTCTTTCCGGGTACAGTTTATGTATTTATAAACAGATGTCTGTTTATTACAAAGGGCGTAAGCTTCTTCTGTCTTTGATGGCTAGTAGAAGGACGTTACGCTCCATTTTATTGTTAATGGATTCTATTAACTATCGGTACTGCTTATGGTATATCATTGACTTAGCAGTTGTGCTTAAGATTTCGGCTCATGAAGTAAGAGTTCTTCTTCTTCTTGGGCTTACATTAATAGTGTCGCTATTATAGATTTTTGAAGGCCGCTCATTGCGCTCAGCCATCCACATTCATGAATTTTTATCTCAGAAATATCGAGTCCATTTCTGGAGGCCTCTATTGTTAGGTCTATTATCTACTGCTCAGAATGTCATTCACGTAACAGTTGCTACTATAGCTAGGTAGGCTGTCTGTTTTGGCAGTGTCTCCGTTCGGCTGCCCTCTTTGCTCTGGGCTATTTGACCCAGGGCAAGAAAAAGGGGGGGGGGGAGGGTGTTCCCTTGGGTCACCTGTTTTACTATGAAAACAAGGGGATACCTCCTCCGGAGTTAGTAATTCTGAGCTGTTATTGGGATGGTTGTTTAGTGAGAAGTTTAGGTTTTTAAAATTCATTCAAGTCTTAGTTTTTAAAGTATAGCTTTTGAATATTGCATATGTCAACGGACATGATTATGCAATCTTCAGACACTTTTAGGAGTATAAGAGTCTCTATTCTCTAGACTTACTTTATTTATTGGCTTACTTTAAAAATTATTAGTATAAGGATTATATTGGATATTAATAGAGTACATGGATGTATGAACCTCAATTTTGGAAGGTGTTGTATCTTTCTAATTTATCATAAATAAGAAAGATACATGTAAGGCCTATTACTTCTTTTTCCCTACAGGGGATGACTCTATTTTATTTTATTGAGCGTATTCCATTTTGCTCTATGTCCTTGGCCCTCCAGCCTTTTTACTATTCAGCTATGTCTGGGTCATTGGTACAGTATAAAAATGTTAAAAAATTTATAGTAATTTATATATTTTTTATACTTACCAATGACCCAGACGGGGATGGCCCTCCCAGGAGTTGGGAACTCTTGCCTCCCCGCTGAGTACATAGCGCTTACCAGGCACTGGTTATTAGAATGATTAATGGCGCCAATTTCGGAACGTCCTTGACACTGTGCATGCGCAGTAGGGGCGAAGTGTGGAGGGCCTTTCAGGACATGTTTTCTTTAGTTTTAGATGCAAATTTTGGGGATTGGGGGGCAAAATTTGTGTTTGGCCCTATATTTTAAGAGTTAGCACCAGCTATGTCTGGGTCATTGGTAAGTATAAAAAATATATAAATTACTATAAATTTTTTAACTTTCGAGGCAACTGCCTGTTGTGGTCATTCTTGTTATCAAGATTACACTGCTTATTCAGTGTTTTCCTCTCTCCCTTTCCTTTAAGTCCCCTCTTGCTATTCTCCCATGCTTTTGGCATATTTTCTGTAATATTATTACTAAAATTTCTTGGGAGTTTTAGCTGGATAACAGAATGTATTCTGTTCTTTTTCCCATGTTTACGTCTTCACCTATGGGTGGTTAGGCGTAGTGTTCTGCATCTACCATCTGATGTTCTGCAGTTTCTTCCCTGGAAGTCTCTGTTTTGCATCAGATAGTGTATTATTGGTAACTGATTTCAGGCCAGGGTGCCTGGAGTCTTGTTCTAGTGTTTTTACACTTATTGTTTACATTTCCAACAGCCCTCTGTGTGAGGGGGGATTTCTTGAAAATAATATCTTGATGTTAATTTAATCATAACTAGATACATTATTATTGTTCGTAAGTGTTGCATAAATTGTTTAAAATATTTTTAAAATTTTTATCCACACTTAGGCTTGGGATCCATTGGGGCTCAACGTTACTTTTCAGAAACTTGGGCTGTTCTGAAAAAATATTTTGATTTCAATTATTTTTTCTATGTTAATGGATCATATTATTATGTATTTTGATTGTCAGGGGTTGGTGCGAGTACCAGGCCTTTGTTTTCTTTTCACATTGAAAGGATTTTGATCAATTGTAATAAGAGGAAGTCTTCCTCTGACTTTTATAATCATTCTATATGTAGTCAGTGTACTCGCACTAACTCCTGTTCTGTATGTGATGATTACGATGACAACATGGGAAGCGTGTGTCACGGTATGTTAGTGGCGAATTGGCCATTCCGGTCCTTTCCCCGCAGGGTCACTCTACTTTATCAATCTCTATTTCAGACGATCATGATCAGGGTGATGTATCCGTGATGTCTTCCAAAAAGTGTGCCTCTGTCGTCACAATTAATGTAGAGCTAGCAGAAAAGTGCTCAGGTAATACGTCAATTGCCTAAGAGGACCCTAGTAGGTTCGACGGCCTTTGACGTCCGCTAGCTCACCCGGTGTAGCGTAATTCATCGAATGGTTCGGCAGCCGGGTTCATCCGTTGCGGTCTAGAAAGGAGTTTTGGGTGATGCGAGCACTATAAACATCCATGTGCACACCCAGTGACGGCGGATTAGAGGGGAGAACGGAGGAAGCCTTTTAGTCCGGTTCATAGCTCGTCCAGGCCCATCCGGGCTGCGAGCGAGAGAGGCCCTCTCTCGTACTTCACCATCTGGTCCCAGATGTTGTGGTACAAAATGTCTCGCATTCGGAGCATACGTCCGCCGCTCGGGACGCTTCGTTATATAGACAGTCCGGAGAGACTGTCAATAAGGCTTCCTCATTCTCATGGCAGCGCACACGACCGCACCTTCGTTACGTGACCTCCGATATCCAGTCAACTTCGCCAATCAGAGAATCCTCGGCGACCAGGTCACGCCATCCGATAGCCAGGGACACGAGGCCTGCAGACTCCGGACGTTCGCATAAGAAAGTATGCGGGAGTCAACGTACTTGGAGCTTCCAGCGGCAAAGCATCGTAAGACCGCTTCTGCACAGGCCTCGGTGACGGACGTGCTATCCCAAATAGAACAACTTATTGCAGCATCCCAGCAATGACAGAATCTCTGTCGCATAATATAATATCCGACGACGCTGGGTCGGGACGCTCCGCGGAAGCATCAGGTGCGGACGTCCGAAAATTTCATACGGTCCGACGGGATGCCGAAAGGGATTCAGAGGTTTTCGAGCTTTCCCTTTCGGAACAACATAAGCTGCTGTATATGTCATCCGACTTCTTCTTCTAGAGGTTCTTCGTCGGACCAGAATGCTGCGATACCGGATAAGAAACTGATAGCGTCAGTGGACTTAGAAAATTTTCGTTCGGTTCAGGGACATCGTCCCTCAGTTCCGACACAGTCCAATAATGTCTCAGATACGATCGATTTATTGAACAACGCTATATATTTTTTTTTATATGCTTGCTATGTACAAGCATATCTGGTTTCTTGTTCGCAAAATTACTGAGATGTTTTTCAAAGTGTGCCTCTGTCGTCATAGTTAATGAAGAGCTAGCGGCAATTAGTGCTCATGGATTACGTCAATCTCCTAAGAGGTCCCTAGTATGATCGACGGAGTTGACATTCGCTAGCTCACCCGGTGTAGCGTCCATTTATCGAATGGTTCGGCAGTCGGGTTCGTCCGTTGCGGTCTAGGATGGAGATTTGGGTGATGCGAGCACTATAATAGACTTTAGTACACACCCAGCGACGACGGATTAGAGGAGAGATCGGAGGAAGCCTGTTAGTCCGGTTCCTAGCTCGTCCGGTCCGTCCGGGCGGTGAGTGAGAGAGGTCCCTCTCTCGTGCAACAACATATGGGACCGGATGTTGTGGTATAGACATTTCACCTTCGGAGCGTATGTCCGCCACTCCGGACGCTCCGTTATATAGACAGTCCGAGTGACTGTCGATAATGCTTCCTCATCCTCACAGCAGCGCACACGACCGCACATTGGCTACGTGATCTTGAATATCCGGCCAGCTTCGGCATTCAGTGATTCCATGCCGAACAGGTCATGCCATCCGGTAGCCAAGGGACACGAGGCCTGCACACTCCGGTCGCTCGCATAATAGAAGTATGCACGGGGTAACGAACACGGAGCTTCCAGTGGCAATGCATCGTAAGACCGCTTCTCCACAGGCCTCAGTGACGGATGTGCTATCCAAAATAGCACAGCTTATCGTAGCATCCCAGCAAACGACAGATTCTCGGTCGGATCAGGAATAATCCGACAGCGCTGGGTCGGTACGCTCCGCTGTTGTATCAGGTACGGACGACCGAATATTTCATAGGGTCCAACAGGATGGCGAAAGGGATTCGGATGATTTCGAGCTTTCCCTTTCGGAACAACAGAAGCTGCCATACATTTCTTCCGGCATTATCTTCCAGAGGTTGTTCCGTCGGACTACATTGCTGCGATGCTGGATAAGAGACTATAGCGTCATTGGACACAGAGTTTTGGATCGGTTCAAGGACATTGTCCCTGAGTTGCTGATGCAGTCCAATAATGTCTTTAGAACATTTGAATTATTGAACGACGCTATATATATATAAGCTTGCTATCAACATGCTAGTATAGTTTCTTGTCCGCAATGCTCTATTCTGCCTTTCGTGAATTCTAGGAAATAATTGTTTATTGGCAGAACTGGGCTTACCGAGAGTTCCTTTGCGTCTAAGATGGCGAGACTGAAGACTGCTAATTATCTTTTTCGCCGTCTATGTCAATTCCAACCACGATGTTGGAAACGACAATGATGTATAATAGACTTAACTTAGACGCTTTATCATACGTATACCACCTTACTGAGACGTTTATCATTACGTCTTCAACAGAAAGAATTCCAGGATATGATCCTCAATGAGATTTCTTTCAGGGGCAGTAGTTTTCCACGTATAACTCCGCCCTTCAGTGGCAACCTGGAGTTGGTTAGACTTGACGCAGCCCTAGCTACATCCACACGCATGGATAGTAAGGTGAAGAACTCTCTCAGAGTCGCTTCGGTCTCGAGAAGCTTCTCTTCGACGGCAACCTTTCAGCAATCTTGAATTGCTCGATGTACATGTTCTCTTGTTTATCGAGTGTAACAAGAGATTCAGACGTGGGCAAACATTCGGTGGTTGACTCAGAGAGTTTCACTGTAGTTGCCGGATCCGAGTTTTTCGATTATGACGGATGTCAGTCAAACGGGTTGGGACACAATTTGATCCCAACGGATTCGAAGTGCCAGGGTCTTTGGGTTCCGCAGTTTTTAGGCAAGCTCCTTACTTCCAAGGAAGAATATTATGTTGGCTTGCACTACGTCATTGGATGAATTTTATTCAGAAACGCATGTTCAATCCTGTCCGATAATTCGACAGTAGTTGCGTTTATCCGGAACCAGGGAGGCTCTCATTCGGTTCCGTTATTAATTTTAACGGAAAGAATCCTTCTGTTTGTTATAGAACACCAAGTTCTGTTTTGGTTCGTCATATTCTCGGTCGTCGGATCATATTAGCGGACTCCCTTTCTCGTAAGGGTCGTTTGTTGCCGTCGGAATGGACTATCAACAAACAAGTATTCAATCAGATTTGCTATCAATGGGAGCGCCCAGTGATAATTTATTTGCGACACGACTCTCCAATCAATTGTAGACGTATGTGTCACCGTGTCCGGATCCCTGAGCATATGTAGTTAACGCTCTATCGATCTAGTAGGACGCTATGATAGGATATGCGTATCCTCCATCGCTGTTGATTCAGCAAGTATTGCTAGAATCATTCATTCACAATACAATTCTGTTGGTAGCATCTCTGTCCCACAGAGACGGTGGATAAATTTACTTAGATGTCTACTGTGGGACTTACCGCGGAAACTTCCTCCACGAGAGGATCTTTTTGCGCTGGGGAAATCGTGTCAACTCTATCACAACCCGCAAGGTCTCAACCTTCACGTATTCCGTTGTGCGGAGCTTCTTGCATAGCAAGCACTGTATAGGACCAGCAGTGGACGCGATTCCTAACTGTAGAAGGACCTCCTCTTCGCTATACTATGCGGCTAAAGTGGAGGGTCTTCCGTCGTTGGTGTAGGGATCTTTATGTTGATATTTTTGATTCCTCCATACCAGATATTGCAAACTTTCTAGTATACTTGTTTGACGAGATCATCTGCAACCAGTTACTTTTATAGGTTATAGGTCTATGTTATCTGATACCTATGCACACCATGATAGTTTACAATGGAGCCTAATGTCTCTTTATCTAAGTTAGTGTGAAACTTTTCGATAAGAGACCTAGAATCGTTAGATTAATTCCTATTCGGAATTTAGCTTGGGTTCTTATTAACTAAAGCAACCATTTGAATCCTTGAGACAGCAGTTTCAAATTCTGGTCTTTTAAGGCAGCGATTCTCTTAGCCTTCTCTTCTGCTGAAGAGTCAGTGAGCTTCATGCACTATCGGTGGACGATTCTCACTTTCATAGTATCGGGAACTCTATTACCTTTACTACTAATGTTGTATTTTGGGTTAAGAATCAGGCTCCTAATGATATCCGGAACCTATTGTTTTTAAGGTCCTTCCGTCTTCGAGCGGGCACAGGCCTTTACTCTGTCCGGATAGACCTTTATGTATTTATTAACAGATCTCAGTTTATCAGTAGGACGTAAAGCTTCTTCTGGCTCTGATGCCTAATAGAAGGGTCATTACGGTCCATTCTATTACTTAATGCATTCAGTTAACTATCGGTACTGCTTAGGATAATCTATCCTTAACTCAGCAGTCTGTGCTTAAGATTTCGGCTCATGAAGTAAGAGCTCTTCTACATCTTGGGCTGACGTATAGTTTTGCTATTATAGATTTAATAGGCTGCATATTGGTCTCAACCATCCACATTCACAAATTTTTATCTCAGAAATATTGTATCCATTTCTGAAGACCTGCATTGTTTAGGTCCATTATCAGCTGCTCAGAAAGTCGATCACTTAACAATTGCAACTATAGCTATGTAGGCTTTATGTTCCGGCAGTGACTCTGTCCTGCTGCCCTCTTCGCTCTGGGCTATTTGACCCAGGGCAAGAAAAAGGGGGGGGGGGGGGAGGGTGTTCCCTTGGGTCACCTGTTTTTATTATGAAAACAAGGGGATACCTCCTCCGGAGTTAGTATTTCTGAGCTGTTACTGGGATGGTTTCTTAAGTGAAAGTTATGTTTTTTAATTCATTCATGTCATAGTTTTAAAGTATAGCAATTGTATATGTCATGTGTCAAACGGATGTTATTATACTATCCTCGGACACTTTTTAAAGAGTATAAAGAGTCTCAATTCTTTGGACTAACTTTATTTCTTGGCTTACTTTAAATATAATTAGTATACGAATTATACTGGATATTAATAGAGAACATGGATGTTATCATGCTCAATTATAAAAGGTATTGTGTCTTTCTAATCTGTCATAAATAAGAAAGATACATGTGAAGCCTATTTCTCTTTTTCTCCTACAGGAGATGACTCTATTTATATAGTTGAGCTTATTGGATTTTCCTCTATGTCCTGGGCCCTCCAGCCATTTTTACTATTCAGCTATGTCTGGGTCATTGGTACAGTATAAAAATCTTAAAAAATTTATAGTAATTTATATATTTTTTTTATACTTACCAATGACCCAGACGGGGATGGCCCTCCCAGGAGTTGGGAACTCATACCTCCCCGCTGAGGACATAGCGCTTACCAGACACTGTTGGTAAGAATGATTAATGGCGCCAATTTCAGGACGTCCTTGACACTGCGCATGCGCAGTAGAGGTGAAGTATGGAGGGCCATTCAGGACATGTTTTCTTTGGTTTTAGATGCAAATTTTGGGGATTGGGGGGCAAAATTTGTGTTTGGCCCTATATTTTTAAGAGTTAGCACCAGCTATGTCTGGGTCATTGGTAAGTATAAAAAATATATAAATTACTATAAATTTTTTAAGTTTCTGTAAAAAAAAGAATCGAATATTTTTGAGAATTGAAGTTGATTCACATGGTTTTCCTTGTGAGAATTATTTTTTTAGAAATCAGTTCTGATGCTTGGATCCAGAAAGTAATTGTTTGATTAACCGTCACTTCTGAACAACTGTATTATATGGGTCAACGAAGGTAAAACTTGCTCCAAAACAGGCAAACGTTGTCTCACTGACTCTATCAATTATATGAGACAGAGTAAAGCGTACAGGTTACTTACTGACATGCGTGTTTACTTGCATGGTCATCATACTGCATCAGTAGCTGGAAATGGTCATTCTTAACCCTTTACCCATTGCGGGTAGCAGAAGATACTTGCAAAATAAATTCATGAATTACTAAAAATTTTCTATTTTTGTCTCAAAAACATAGCTTATGACCCCTCATTGGAACAAGCTCAATGAGCTTGTTCCAACGAGGGGTCATAAGCTATGTTTTTGAGGCAAAAATTGAAAACATAATAAATTTGAATGGAGATTTTTGTATATAGGCCTAATCGGTTTTGTTTGTTACATTGGGTAAGGGGTTCATGCTGTAAATCATCAACGGTATGGCAATTATTCAGATATCTATTTGGACAAGTGATTAATCAGTTAACCAGGGTTAATCCACGTGATTAATCCATCAAGAAAACCCCTTAACCATTTCAGCAGTAATTCTCTCTATTTCAGCCTTTATCTTCGGAGGTTCAAGAGAGGATTGAACGTAATAAAAGGTTAGCTATGGAGCGGAGAGCAAGAAAAATGGGGAATCTAGGTATGTATAGTACTGAAATGGTTAATTGGATAACCGGTTTGAAACCGATTACCTACCTAACCGATTTGAAAAAAAACGTCAACCAGTTTTTCAAAATATCGACAGTGATCGATTAAAATGTAAATCTGGTGCTTCTCCTTTGGGATAGATTACACCGTGCAGCGGCACTGTATAAATTGAAAAATAATCGACTTTGGAGTTCAAGACTTCGTTAATGATCAGCAATTTCCGTGAGTACCTGTGAGTACTGAGTAACTGCAGAAACTATTCCGTAGTATGTATACAAACGAACGTTGTCAAGTACTCGACAACGTTCGTTTGTATACGCACTACGGAATAGTTTCTGAGAATACTGCTATCTACTTCCTACAGTTTTGATCCCAGATTCAGTGAAATAATGGCTACGGATAACCCGATGTTATCTGGTTATAGCTCTCTGTTAGTCGGTTGTGAAAATGAGCCAGTCATTTCAGCCCTAAGTATGTATTAAAAATGTTAGGATTACCAATATAAATACACCAATGTCATTAGGAAAAGTTTTGAAAGCCGCAAGTGAAAACTTAATTTCTTTATAGCCACTCGTGATAATTCTAGTACCTACTTATAAAGGAGTCCAGTGGCTCAGTGGTTACTGCACTGGACTTAACCCTTTACCCAATGCAGACGATATCAAAATTTATTATTTCAAATATCATTTCTTTTAAATTTTTCAAAAAAATTCAACAAAACCATATCATGTGACCCCTCGTTGGAACGAGCTCAACGAGCTCGTTCCAACGAGGGGTCACATGATATGGTTTTGTTGAAATTTTTTGAAAAATAATATTTTTTCAACTGCTGAATTTGCATATTACACGGGTGGATACGGCCGATTCGTTGGGTAAAGGGTTAACCCAAGGTTCATGGTTTGATCCCCACCAGGGGTAACTGTGCTGTGTCCTTAGGCAAGGCACTTAATCTTGCTTGCGAGGGGAGAGGGGGGGGGGGGGATGGTGGCACTGAGGCATAATGCATGTCGATGATGCCCTTGCCTTCAACCAATGCTAATCCAACGTGTGCAGAGTTAGTACGTTGGAGTGTCAATCTCTGCTGCTCTGTTGTTCTCTACAGGTCTGGCTTTCTCCATCCATAAAATTGTCCGTCACAAGGACCATTGAATGTGTTGTTAAACCCCAATAAAAAAAAAACGTACTGATACGGGTATTATTCTTATGTGCATTGGTATGCTTTAATTGCTATTAAAAAAGCCCAAACATGCTGTGATGTCAATCTAAACTTACTGTTTAGTGTGCATTACTTTGGAGGAATTTTCTCTTAAATCTATTGTGGCAATGAATATAAAAATATTGAATAAATTTATTCGACATTTCTCCCATCTTATTAAGTAACATATAATAGACTACTTAACTCCTTAACTTTCATACAGTCTTTGTGAAGCACAAAAATTTGTCAATGATTTTTGTTTGATTTTGTATGAATTGGTGCCGAAATATTTTATTTTTTTCATTGGGATTTGAGTTTACTTTCAGCATCTCCAGCTGTATGATTCCCACCACACAAGTATAAAGTGAAGTTTATTTAGTTAGTCATTTATACATACAATGTCCACTTTAGAGATTTTTGCACCAGGTCCGGTTATCCCTGCAAAGCAGACCTTTTCGGCCACAGAAAACAAAGATTTTCTTACAAAGGAAAACAATAAGAATCAACTTGGATTCTTGCAAAATGTTCATTTGATTCTTGTCATGGATTCTGAAAGTGTCCTTAAAACCTGGAGAATTCTTTTTATTTTTTGCTCCCTCAAAACCAGGTAACACTTTGACTTGGCGGTGGTGTCTAGTGAAGTCTTATCGGTGGTGTATAGGCAGTCAAGACTTAACCTAGAAACAACTGCAAAGCTACGAGATGAAGACTGTCGGTGTGTAGCAAAACTGTATAAAAGTCTCCAGGACATTTTAACCCTTAGCACTCTGGTAGTGCAACATTATTTTCTCCAATTACTCTGTTTTTCTCTTGTTAACCCTTTACCCAACGCAGACGATATCAAAATTTATTATTTTAAATATAATTTTTTATTAATTTTTCAAAAAATTTCAACAAAACCATATCATGTGACCCCTCATTGGAATGAGCTCGTAACAATGAGGAGTCACATGATATGGTTTTGTTCAAATATTTCGAAAAATTTAATTTTTGAACTGCTCAATTTGCATATTACGTGGGGCGGATGCGGGCGATTCGTTAGGTAAAGGGTTAACTAGGAATTTAACCAATTACATTTTGTTTGATAGAGCTCATTGAGCTCTGTCAAACAAGGTATATTTGGTTACATATCAAATTGCATTGTGAGAAATATTTGCTGCTGAAAACTTTGCTATTTTTTACATCACACGGGGTTAAATCACTTGTGAAATTGAACAAAAAAAGCAAAAAAAAAAAAGAGGGAAGGAAAACCAAACTATCTGTTATGCCCTCTAATGTGGAGTGTTCATGTAATTTGGTAACTTTGTAAGTTATTGTGATGAATTGATGGTAACATGGCCTGGGGTTTGAGGCTTGGTGTGAAGTTCAACCAAGAGACAGAGCATTGAGGTTGAGCATATGTACCAAGATTCATACCTCCGAGCATTTCAGTTCAACATGTGCTCCGAGCTGCAAACCTCAGACCATGTTACTGTCAATCAGGACTGAAAATAAGCAATTTGACATTTGCAGAATGAGGTCCCCAGAGGGTGAATTTGATGATGCTATCCCATACAGTGGGCCAATGTATCCTCTGTGTACCTCTTTCTGTTTAGTTTTGGGACCCTGATTCAGATTGAGGTTCACAGAGGCTAAGTATAGAGATGCTACCCTGCTGTGCAGGGTAGCATCACTAAATTCACCCTCTGGGGACCTCATTTTGCAGATGACAGTCTGCTTATTTTCTGGCTTGCTATCAATTCATCACAAGTATATGTTCCAATAAGACCCTATTGTGAAATGAAAAGACAAGTTTTAATGATAACAAGTCTAGTAAATAAATCCACAACTTCATCGGACAAATAATCAGTCAATCAGATAAAGTTCAAGGTCACTCCATTTCAGGTTATATTGTAAAGTGATTTGGAATTTGAACATCTCTTCATTTGGAACATCGTCACTCCATCTTTGTTTCGATTGTAAAGTGATTTGTAATTTGAATATCTCTTCATTCGGAACATCATCACTCCATCTTTGTTTAGATTGTAAAGTGATTTGTAATTTGAACAACTCTTCATTCGGAACATCGTCACTCCATCTCAGTTTAGATTGTAAAGTCATTTGGAATTTGAACATCTCTTCATTCGGAACATTGTCACTCCATCTTAATTTAGATTGTAAAGTGATTTGTAATTTGAACAACTCTTCATTCAGAACATCATCTGCTGCACATGTGAAAAATCTAGAGAAAAGAAGTGGTTTGCAAAACATGCTATTGATGAAATAATTATGAAATAGGCAACCTCATTTCAAATATTTGGCTTTTCTTGTTTAATCATTGGTTAATACAGTGGAGCCCACTTAATTGGATATCTCTTAACTGAATAACTCTGTTAATTGAATATAATTTCCAAACACAAAACCATTTACCATACCTCCTGTACAAATTTGACCTGTTAATTGAATATAGGTTATAGAGTAAACTCCTGTTAATTGAATAAATAATCTTGTAACCTGTCAAGAAATTACCCTGACTCTCCCCAATTTTCCTTTGCTTATAGACCTATTTGGGCTCAGTATATCCAATGCAAGCGTTTAATCTATAATATCTTGTTTGACAGAGCTCCTGGAGCTCTGTCAAACAAGATATAATAGAATAAATGCTAAGTTTATCACAAGAATACAGGAAAGTGACACAATCCCTGTTAATTGAATACTCCTGTTAATTGAATAATTTTCATTGGCAAGGTGGCCATTCAATTAACAGGGTTCCATAAGGGTTGAACAGTTGAAATTTTTCAAGAGGTGTAATTTTCATTTTTATTACATGCCCATGCAGTCTCTCTTATGCAATACGGCATGCAATACGGCTGTGCAATACAGAATTCCGTATTGCACACCAACCTGTTCCAACCGGGACTTTTTTTATGCAATGCGACTGCATAAAGTGCATGGTGTTTACCACCGTTGATAGAAAAGAAAATTAGGTCAGTAGGTGCTTGGGTCATGTAATAAATACAAAACCACATGTATGTTTCAATGAGCCTTCGGTCTCGACGTTTTCTTCCTACGCACATCTGACTCATTGAATACAAAACGACTCATTGAAACATACATGTAGTTTTGTCTATTTATTTCATTTTTGGGGTGTTATTTGGGGCGTTCTTTTATTTAGGGGTTGCATCACAGGGATAAAAGGTCTGCTTCACAGGGATAACAGGTCTGCTTTACAGGGATAACAGGATCTGGTGCAAAAATCTTGTAAGTGGACATTGTATGTATAACTGCGGAGTTACGATGTTGGGGATCTGGCAGCTGCTCGTCATTGCTTGGTGGTTCTCTCCGGGTACTCCGGCTTCCTCCACCCATAAAACTGTCACGGTCATGATTAGCCATTGTGCATAAGTATTGCCAGAGATGCTGAAAGTAAACTCAAATCCCAATGAAAAAAATAAAATATTTCAGCACCAAAGCATACAGAATCATACAAAAATCATTGACAAATTTCTGTGCTTCACAAAGACTGAATGAAAGTTAAGGAGTTAAGAATTCTATTATGTATGACTTAATAAGATGGGGGAAATGTCGAATAAATTTATTCAATGTTTATATTTAGGGGGTGGGTCACTTTTGTCACTGATTATTTGATTTTTGGGACATCAAAAACGTATTCCCTCACCCCTTTGTTCTGGGTTTGTTATTTAAAAAATTTGTAAACTAAAATAAATGTGTTCTCTGAATTGATTTGAATATTTTCTATTAGAATAGTTAACATCTTTTTTCAAAATTTTGTTTGGATGAAGGTCTGATAGAGGGTGCTATGCTCCTTTCTCACTTAACTGGTAGAGTGCTGAATTATTTTTGGTCATTGAAATTTGTTCACATATCTTTGCCAGTGCTGGAAATGAACAAAATTAACGGTTGCAGTTTTTAGCTCCTGTGAAATCAGAGACTGGAGTAAATTGCACCTGAAAAATGTTAGTGCATGAATTTTCGAGGGAATACTGTCACCAGACACCAGAAACCTTAACCCTTTGAACTCTGGTGGTATCTTCCATGCCAGTTCAATGGCAGAAATCAGAAGAGTCCATATTCATTATTCAGGGTAGACTAATCAAATATTAATTGGTCGACTCCAAACATTTACTGAACAGCCATCCTATTTAATGACGTTATGACATATATTCCTGGCTAAAAAAACAGCTGCTCAGGTTCAAGAGGTTAAATGTACAAGGAATTGCTGAATTATGACATTAACTTGCCACTGGCCACAGAGTGCTGCTTTCTCAAAACAGCACACATTCATATGCCCTCCCAGTATATTAGTGCTCCCCAAAATCTTTCAACAAGTGCATTTTTTAGCTCCTG
Source organism: Pictodentalium vernedei (assembly GCA_031216915.1). Classification (NCBI taxonomy): domain Eukaryota; kingdom Metazoa; phylum Mollusca; class Scaphopoda; order Dentaliida; family Dentaliidae; genus Pictodentalium; species Pictodentalium vernedei. The sequence continues at coordinate 43,515,746 of CM062293.1, forward strand.
GAAAATAGAAAAGCCAGGTGCTGAACTGCTGATGGGAGCAATCACACTCGTCTCATTTCCAGCACCGCTTTGCCATGCTACAATTTATGGGCGAGAACCAATAGGCACTCTCCCATAAATTGTAACAAGGCAAATCCTAACAGACTAAATAATTTCACTTCAAATGTGATATGTAGACATCCACTGAATATTAAGCTTTTAAGTTGTGAGACCAACTCTTCAGAATAAAGCCCAAATATGGGCTTTCAGCACTCTACCAGTTAAAAAGGACAGTGGAGACATGTATTCAGGAACATTACATAGAGGATATCTAGTGTTTTTGAAAAATAAACATTTGTCTCGGTCACTCATGAAATATTTTTCGGTATCCACTCAAAAACACTCGATTTTTTTTTTTATTATGCACTTTTTATAAGAATCTGATAATTCCACTTGTTTCAACCTTGAATTGATGCATGAAAGTAAACTGCGCATTGAATCATTGATGCGAGGAAGTGATTAGATTGATACTTGGAACAGATAGCGTCTTGCAATCTGATTTAACTGGCAGGTTTCTAGTTCAAACATGGCCTGGAAGTCTGTAATATAATTTTTTGGTTTGGCACGTCCTTGAAAGGACGTACCAAACCAAAAACTTATATTGCTGACTTTCAGGCCATGTTTGGACGAGTAGGTTTCATGCATCAATTCAAGGTGAATATGTGTTGATTATTGCTGGAAATGATCGGTATCCACTCAAAAACACTAGATTTACTTTTCATTATACGTTTTTAGAACAAATTGATCATTTACAGTGATAATTTGACCCGTATTCATCTTGAAGTGATGCTTTGAAAGCATCACTTCAAGATGAATACGGGTCAAATTATCACTGGAAATTATTATGAAATAATAATTTAATACTTGTTTGCTAAATTTGTTTGATTATTTTTAATTAGTGAATAATTAAAGTAGCATACATCACACAAATAGTTTGTTGTTACACGGAAAACACACCCGACTGTCACGCTGTAAAAACACGGTCACCTGCTGTTGGTCACATTTGTTTGAACTGTAATCAGCAAGCCATACTTATCGCTTAATTCGTTGTCAGCAATCTGACACAAAAATGTTTCAAATCACACGTAGTCATATTCACAATTGCGAAATGTGCAACAATTTTTGATTTGATATCGTGAAAGTGAAAATTTCTATATCTTCACAGTGGGGGATATGATTTCTATCTTTCCACAATTTCTTCGATAATCTATCATTTAGCGTATAATAGAGAGGTATTATTTTTGTAGGTGTTAATAGTCCTTTGCCTGGTACACCTGGTAGTTCAACACAACCAGAAGTTAGAAGCAATAATGATAGTGCCCAGACAGATGCACCAAGTGTTTCAACAACTGATGATTGTCAGGAACCAAACAAATCTGAGCAGTCACAACTAAGAGATGTAACCATGACAGTGTCACAGGATCACAGTAATGGTCAGCATGAGGAGTCACAGAGATTACAGGATCTTCCCTCCCCAAATGAAAGCTCACAGATGATAATAGATGACGCTGAGTTACAGCAATCACAGCCAAAAGATACAAACTCTTCTGCATCAGAAGACAACAGTAATAGTCATGTTGTGTCAAATGGTTTATCAGATGTTGAACTCTCAAAAGACAGCTTAGCAATGACAACTAACAGTGTTGAATGTTCAACGTCTCAGCCAGCTAATAGTGTAACAACACAAGAGTTAAATGTTGGAAGTGTTAAATCTGATGTGTTCTCAGGTTCATCAGATATTCAGCAAAGTGATGAACACTCACAAATACCAACAGTTAGTGCTGACTGTTCACAAAAAAATGATGAAAACCCAAAAGACAATTCAGTAGGATCACAGGTGGAGGAGCAGTCATGCACCCAACCAAAGGAAACTGCTCTGCAGATAGATACAAGTGGTGCAGAAAATGTCAATACACATGAAAAATTAAATTCTGAAGGTTTTCCTCAAAATGAATCATCTGTTCCTTCTGAAGATCTTAATTCTACTGATCATAATTCCCAAACTGTTACTGACTTGAACCAAAAAGATTTTACAAATCTTAATGGACCCTCTGCTGATCGAAATTCACAATCTGTGACTGACTTGAACCAAAAGGATTCCATAAATCTTAATGGACCCTCTGCTTATCAAAAATCACCAACTGTGAAGGACTTGAACCAAAATGATTCCGTAAATCTTGATGGGTCACCTGTTGGTTATAATTACGCAAATGTGACCGATATGAATTCCCTAAATCTTAATGGACCCTCTGCTGATACAAATTCACAAACTGTGACTGATTTGAACCAAAAGGATTCCATAAATCTTCATGGTAGCGATTCTGATCATAAAGTTCCTCCTTCTTTTGAGGAATGTGATGAAAACTTTAGTGATGAGATTTCTGATGAGCTATTGATGAGCCTTCCTTGAAATGTCTAACATCGACTCAAAAAGTGCCTTTCTGAGAACAGTAAAATTATAGTTTCTAATGTCAATCTTTTTCTTAGTGTGTTTTAACCCTTTATCCAATGTAACGGACAAAATTGGCCAGCGCTATTCACAAAAATCACCATCCATTTTTCATTATTTTTTAGCTCAACTTGACAAAGTCAAGCTGAGCTATTGCCATCACTTCTCGTCTGTCGGCGTACAGGTCGCATTTATGATCAGATCACTTTGGAACTTGGTATGCTTGTTTGGGGTGACCTATAGATGGGAGCTATCGATTTTCTTCAATTTCCGTCAAAAAATGTTGCCGCGGCCAACGTTCTTAGAACTTAGTTTATTCAAACCACAATATTTGACTTTGGCACACCCTACAGGGCACATTTATGATTGGATTGCTTTGAAACTTGGTATGCTTGTTTGGGGTGACCTCTAGATGGGAGCTATCGATTTTCTTCAATTTCCGTCAAAAAATGTTGCCACGGCCAACGTTCTTAGAACTTAGTTTAGTCAGACCTCAATATTTCCCTTTGGCACACCCTACAGGGCACATTTCTGATCGGATTGCTTTGAAACCTGGTATGCTTTTTTGGGGTGACCTATCGAGCTATCGATTTTTTTCCATTTGCGTCAAAAAATGTTGCCGTGGCCAACGTTCTTAGAACTTAGTTTAGTCAGAAAACCTCGATATTTCTCTTTGGCACACCCTACAGGGCACACTTATGATTGGATTGCTTTGAAACCTGGCATGCTTGTTTGTGGTGACCTCTAGATGGGAGCTATCGATTTTCTTCAAGTTCCATAAGAAAATGTTGCCGCGGTCAACGTTCTTAGAACTTACTTTAGTCAGACCTCAATATTTCTCTTTATTGATTAGCATACATTTCTGTGAAAAAAGTTGCCATTTACAATAACCTCTGAACATACTGCATTTGTGTATCAACATTCTTCCTTTAGCCAGTCTTACAGTTTACATTTAAAAATTGATGGATTACTCTGTTCTTCAATTTTGCCATTTCATTTATAACTTACCAAGTTCAAGTTAGTCAAGTTGAGCTACAGTGTCATTGACACTTTCATTTCACTTTTTGTCTCAAAAACATAGCTTATGACCCTCTCATTGGAATGAGCTCAATGAGCTCATTCCAATGAGGGGTCATAAGCTATGTATTTGAGACAAAAAATGAAAAAATTAGTTATTCAAGAATTTTATTTGCAAGTGTCGTCTGCCTTTCGTGTAGGTGAAGGGTTAAAGTTTATTTATAATCTAACAAGTTACATACAATGGTACATCTTTTCCAAACTTTAATCCCCAACAAGATAAAGGCAAACCCAAGGTATTTGATGACTGGATTCGCATCGCAAAATGCTATACAAAAATGTTCAAATGCTAACCATTTTTCTTTCAGATTGGCTTCATATTCACTATTTATCATCACTTTTTGAAACCAAGATGGAAACTGCTAATCAAATTGTTAAAAACAAAAAATCCCCTGAAACCGGGGTTAAAAATTTGTTTCTCAGGTCCTTCCGCATGGTCATTATGGCTGACGCATGCTCTCTTTTTGTATGCCCCTTTGTAAAATCGGTCGTATTATGTAAATGGTCTGTCTGTCTGTAAACAATTGGTTCTGACCGATAACTCCAGTTTGGATTATTTGATTTCAACCCAAGTTGATATGTGCATTCTCCAGCAAGTAATACAGGCCAAGTTCGAATATGGGTTCCGTCCAATTATTTTTACATGAGTTATGGCCCTTTTTCAACTTAGAATTTGAACTTCTATTAAGATTTTTGGTTTCCGACCGATAACTCCAGTTTGTATTATTTGATCTCAACCAAAGTTAGTACGTGTATTACACAGATAGTAATACAGGCCAAGTTTGATTATGGGTTCCATCCAATTATTTTTACATGAGGTATGGGTCTTTTTGACTTAGAAATTTCTCATTACCATCAACATGTTGGTTTCCGATGATAACTTGAGTTTGGATTCATAGATCAGGACCAAACTTGCTTTCTGCCTCAGTTATCCCTTTACCTAACATGAAAAGCAGACGACACTTGCAAAAAAAATTCTTGAATAACTAATTTTTTTCATTTTTTGTCTCAAAAACATAGGTTATGACCCCTCGTTGGAACGAGCTCAACGAGCTCGTTCCAACGAGGGGTCATAACCTATGTTTTTGAGACAAAAAATGAAAATATTTTGAAAATTAATTGACGATTTTTGAGAATAGCGCTGGCCGGTTTTGGCCGTTACGTTGGGTAAAGGGTTATATCAAAATGAAGGTTAAGCTCAAATTGGGGCATGGTCTGATGGTGTTTACAAGAGTTATGGGGCTTTTCAACTTGGAAATTTGCAAATTTCAGTCAACATTTTTTTCAGAACTTTGTTTATGGCATAACTTGAACAATAGTGAATGCATTTGAATTCTTTTTGGTATATGTCTCTACAGCAACAAGGTCTACATCAAGTTCCATAACCAACCATATCCGATGAAAATTATGTGAGTTATTGCTCTTTGTTAATAAATATTGTGTAATCCTTGTTTGTGTAATAATAATAATCAATGACCCTTGCAAGGTGTTTTTCCCTATTTCATGTACGCCTTTGGCACATGTGAAATACAGGAAGAACTCCAACCTGAGACATAGAATCGAATCTGTTATCCTTTACCCTCATTGCGTTCTGTCTTATTCTGCACCATGCCTGGCCCAACCCTATCAAACCAGTATGCAATGAAGAGAAGCAGTGATAATTTAATCTTAAAGCGCCAGAGGATTAAATTATTACTGACCCCTCACTCTCCCACACAGAAATACTTGATAGACTCGCCTATATTGCAATATACATCTTCTATATAAATGGAGAGTCCGATTCCAACCAGCTAGAAATTCCAGCTTTGATTCACACCGGATTTTGGTCCAAAATTTCAGAGTCCGGACCGGGACCCCAAATTTTCAGCCTAAATATGAACCCAGGGATTTGGCTTGAACAAACTTTAATCTCACCTCCCTAAGCATGCTGCATACCAAATATCGAAAGATTCCTCTTGGTAGATCTGAAGAAGAAGATTTTTAAAGAATATTCCTCACACTGCACTAATTTAAACATTTGGGCTCCCATAGAGAGCCCATATGTGGACCCAGGGAATTGATTTCAATAAACATGTGAAACAATCTTCCAAAGATGTTATATGTGAAATTTGAAAGCTTTTGGAGCAGTGGGAGAAAAGTAGTGTTAAATGTTTTTCCCATTACCCACAGTGTTAAAAAATGCTGATTCAGCACTTTTTTAAAGTCCCCAAAAAGTACCCCATGATAAAACCGATAGCAATTTTTTTTTAACCATTCCATTCTGTTGGTCCTAAAGAAGCTTCACACCAAATAAGAATTTTCAGTGCAGTGTAGTTTTGGAGATATGGGTGTTTTAATTTTTTTCTATTTTTAGCTCCTGCAGTTCCCATGGGGCGACAGGAAAAAAAATTTGGGCATAAATTAAGTAGTTATGACCCAATAAGCCCTCATATCAAATTTGGTTCAAATCTGCCTCTCGGTTTGGAAAATAGAAATTTTGGGCTTGGTGAAAATTCTTGCCCCTCCCAGAACAAAGGCAAATATTGCCCGTCAAACTTCTCTTCAACAAACTAGAGTCTACACCTCAAATGGAAGCAGCATACCAAATATCAAGTCTCTGCTACGGCTGGTTCATGAGAAGATTTTAAAACATTTTGTGCATTTTGGCCCCACCCCCTCCTCAATATGTGCAGAAACCCAATTTGAAGAAAAACCCAAATGTCCCTATATAACCGCTACTCATGATGTGAATTTTCATTGAACTGCAGCCAGTGGCTTGGGAGAAAATGACCCAAACACCACCTTCACGACATATGACAGAACAGACGACAGACAAAAAGTGATCAGAAAAGCTCACCCTGACTTTCAGTCAGGTGAGCTAATGGCACCATATATATTTGACCTTGGAGCATGATCTTGGTTCAAGGAAACAACACTCCTTGAATTCTAAGCAATCATTCTGTAAAGTATGGTTTGGGAAAAATTAGAATGGAGGAACAAACACACTGTCAATATGTGACCTTCACCTTAAAGGCATCTTATTTATTTATTGGTGTTTAAGGTCACATACTTATGCACAATGGCTAATCGTGACCGTGACTGTTTTACGAGTGGAGGAAGCCAGAGAGAACCACCGAGCATCGACGAGCAACTGTCAGCGCCTCAACATTCTAACTCTGTTCAAGCTCTGCTCAAGGTGACATCGGTTGAAGACATGGGCACCATTGACGTGGAGTACACTTTGGTACACAGCATAATCATGCCCCCATGTAGGCAACCGGGATAATGTGCCTTGCCCAAGGACACAACGTGGGTCATCCCGGACAGGGATCGAACTCGGGACTTCTAGCATAGAAGTCCATCAGTCTACCACTGAGCTTCCGCACTCTTAAAGGCATGATCTTAGATCAAGCAACGACAAACCATGAGAGTGCAGTGTTTACAGCATTGGACTTCCAACCAAAAGGTCCATGGCTCGATCCCTGCCAGGGGCAACTGTATTGTGTCCTTGGCAAGACATTTAATCATGATTGCCCACGTAGGGGCAGAGTGTTGTTGTGTACTAAGGCGTACTGCACATCATTGATGCACTTGTCTTCAACCAATGCTAACCCTACTTGTGTGGAGTTAGTATGTTTGGGAGTCGGACAGTTGCCCACCATTGTACCATTGTTCAGTGGTTCTCTCCAGGTACACTGGCTTACCCCACCCGTAAAACTGTAAAACACGAAGTGACCCTGGTTTTTGAAAGTGTTGTTAAACCCCAATAAATAAATGAACCTTGAGTAATAAGTAATCATGTGTGGGAGATGGACAGCACTAGCTAGTCTAGTACACATATTAATACTAGGTTGACATGGGACAGACAGCACAAGATAGTCTAGAACGCATATTAATACTAGGTTGACATGGGAGATAGACCGCACTAGATAGTCTAGTATGCATATTAATACTAGGTTGACGTGGGAGATAGATCGCACTAGATAGTCTAGTATGCATATTAATACTAGGTTGACGTGGGAGATAGACCGCACTAGATAGTCTAGTATGCATATTAATACTAGGTTGACGTGGGAGATAGACCGCACTAGATAGTCTAGTATGCATATTAATACTAGGTTGACGTGGGAGATAGACAGCACAAGATAGTCTAGTATGCATATTAATACTTGGTTGACATGGGAGATAGACCGCACTAGATAGTCTAGTATGTATATTAATACTTGGTTGACATGGGAGATAGACAGCACTAGATAGTCTAGTATGTATATTAATACTTGGTTGACATGGGAGATAGACGGAACTAGATAGTCTAGTATGTATATTAATACTTGGTTGACATGGGAGATAGACAGCACTAGATAGTCTAGTATGTATATTAATACTTGGTTGACATGGGAGATAGACAGCACTAGATAGTCTAGTATGTATATTAATACTTGGTTGACATGGGAGATAGACCGCACTAGATAGTCTAGTATGTATATTAATACTTGGTTGACATGGGAGATAGACGGAACTAGATAGTCTAGTATGTATATTAATACTTGGTTGACATGGGAGATAGACCGCACTAGATAGTCTAGTATGTATATTAATACTTGGTTGACATGGGAGATAGATGGAACTAGATAGTCTAGTATGTATATTAATACTTGGTTGACATGGGAGATAGACAGCACTAGATAGTCTAGTATGTATATTAATACTTGGTTGACATGGGAGATAGACGGAACTAGATAGTCTAGTACACATATTAATACTTGGTTGACATGGGAGATAGACAGCACTAGATAGTCTAGTATGTATATTAATACTTTGTTGACATGGGAGATAGACAGCACTAGATAGTCTAGTATGTATATTAATACTTGGTTGACATGGGAGATAGACAGAACTAGATAGTCTAGTACACATATTAATACTAGGTTGACATGGGAGATAGACAGTACTAGATAGTCTAGTATGTATATTAATACTTGGTTGACATGGGAGATAGACGGAACTAGATAGTCTAGTATGTATATTAATACTTGGTTGACATGGGAGATAGACAGCACTAGATAGTCTAGTATGTATATTAATACTTGGTTGACATGGGAGATAGACCGCACTAGATAGTCTAGTATGTATATTAATACTTGGCTGACATGGGAGATAGACCGCACTAGATAGTCTAGTACACATATTAATACTAGGTTGACATGGGAGATAGACAGAACTAGATAGTCTAGTACACATATTAATACTAGGTCGACATGGGAGATAGACAGTACTAGATAGTCTAGTACACATATTAATACTAGGTTGACATGGGAGATAGACAGTACTAGATAGTCTAGTACACATATTAATACTAGGTTGACATGGGACAGATAGTCTAGTATGTATATTAATACTTGGTTGACATGGGAGATAGACCACACTAGATAGTCTAGTATGTATATTAATACTTGGTTGACATGGGAGATAGACCGCACTAGATAGTCTAGTATGTATATTAATACTTGGTTGACATGGGAGATAGACGGAACTAGATAGTCTAGTACACATATTAATACTTGGTTGACATGGGAGATAGACAGCACTAGATAGTCTAGTATGTATATTAATACTTGGTTGACATGGGAGATAGACCGCACTAGATAGTCTAGTATGTATATTAATACTTGGTTGACATGGGAGATAGACCGCACTAGATAGTCTAGTACACATATTAATACTTGGTTGACATGGGAGATAGACAGCACTAGATAGTCTAGTATGTATATTAATACTTGGTTGACATGGGAGATAGACCGCACTAGATAGTCTAGTACACATATTAATACTAGGTTGACATGGGAGATAGACAGAACTAGATAGTCTAGTACACATATTAATACTTGGTTGACATGGGAGATAGACAGCACTAGATAGTCTAGTATGTATATTAATACTTGGTTGACATGGGAGATAGACCGCACTAGATAGTCTAGTATGCATATTAATACTTGGTTGACATGGGAGATAGACCGCACTAGATAGTCTAGTATGTATATTAATACTTGGTTGACATGGGAGATAGACGGAACTAGATAGTCTAGTATGTATATTAATACTTGGTTGACATGGGAGATAGACAGCACTAGATAGTCTAGTATGTATATTAATACTAGGTTGACATGGGAGATAGACAGAACTAGATAGTCTAGTACACATTAATACTAGGTTGACATGGGACAGACAGCACCAGATAGTCTAGAATGCATATTAATACTAGGTTGACGTGGGAGATAGACAGCACTTGATAGTCTATTATGTATATTAATACTTGGTTGACATGGGAGATAGACAGAACTAGATAGTCTAGTATGTATATTAATACAAGGTTGACGTGGGACATAGACAATGGCAAATGTACAAAGGTACTACATGAAAAAACTACAACTGAATCTGATGTCCCACTTTATTTTTATCAAAAGGAAACATTTTCCCATCACATTTGTAACTGTACATTTAGATTTGTCATAAAGAGGACAGTAAAACGTGAATACATCTTCAGTACATGTATGAAGTTAAAAGCAACAATATCTGTATGTGTGCTATCATCTACTTAATACTTATAGGACTGAAATGTTTAGGTGTATCCCTGAATTTGTGATTAACCCTTTAGCCAATGTAGTGGCAAAAACCAGCCAGCACTATTCACAAAAATCACCATTTAATTTTTAGTCGAGTTGTGATGAAGTCAAACTCGACTTATAGTTTTGTGAATGGCGGGCGGGCGGGCGGGCGGGCGGGCGGGCGGGCGTAAACAATTGGTTTCCGGATGATAACTTGATAGTGGTTCAACTCACATTCATTAAACTTCATACGTAGGTTGGTCTTGGTGGGAGGAAGAACCCTATTGATTTTGGACATGCTACATCGAAGGTCAAGGTCACAGTGACCTTGAACATAGTAAATCTTAAACAATTGGTTTCCGGATGATAACTTGATAATGGTTCAACTCACATTCATGAAACTTCATAGGTAGATTGGCCTTGGTGAGGGGAAGAACCCTATTGATTTTGGACTCGCTACGTCAAAGGTCAAGGTCAACATGACCTTGAACATAGGAAATCGCAACAATTCCTTTCCGGATGATAACTTGATAGTAGTTCAACCTACATTCATGAAACTTCATAGGTGGGTTGGCCTTGGTGCGAGGAAGAACTCTATTGATCTTGGACTCACCAGATCAAAGGTCAAGGTCACAGTGACCTTTAACATAGTATATCGCAACAATTGGTTTCCGGATGATAACTTGATAGTGGTTCAACCTAGAGTCATGAAACTTCATAGGTGTGTTGGCCTTGGTGCGAGGAAGAACCCTATTGATCTTGGACTCACCAGGTCAAAGGTCAAGGTCACAGTGACCTTGAACATAGTATATCGCAACAATTGGTTTCCGGATGATAACTTGATAGTGGTTCAACCTAGAGTCATGAAACTTTACAGGCGTGTTGGCCTTGGTGCGAGGAAGAACCCTATTGATGTTGGACTCACCAGGTCAAAGGTCAAGGTCATAGTGACCTTGAACATAGTATATCGCAACAATTGGTTTCCGGATGAGAACTTGATAGTGGTTCAACCTAGAGTCATGAAACTTCATAGGTGTGTTGGCCTTGGTGCGAGGAACTGTTGTCACAACTCGACATTGGATCGGTGATCCTGAGCGGCATTTTTCATTATTCTTTCATTTTTTGTCTCAAAAAACATGGCTGATGACACATCATTGGAACAAGCTCACTGGGATTGTTCCAATGAGGGGTCATAAGCTAGGTTAAAAGAAAAAAAATAGTTATGAATTTTATTTGCAGTGTTGTCTACCTTTCGTGTTAGGTAAAGAGTTAAATCATGTTGAACAAAATCCTTTTTGATAATGGTGAACAATCATTTCGGTTGTGTGAAAAAATAAGGTTACCAATTTTTCATTTGCTTACATTACTACTTGCTTGATAAATATGAAAAATGCAGTCTACAAATGCCCTTTGTACTGTTTGTTAGTTCTTTAAATCTATATTGAGGGTAACAATCGCACATACAATCATTCAATTCAGAAAAGGTGTCTTCACCAATCCAGGTCTCAAGAAGATCTATTGCCCAAAATTATTTCACTTAGGTTATTAAATACCTTCAAAACTGACAAGTTGACAGATGTTTTTGTGCACAGAATAACTGTACATATGAAATTAACAATATGAATTTTGAAAAGAAATCAGAAAAATATTTTGACAAAAAAGACATAACCTCAAAGCTGAAAAAGAGGAAAGTATGAATTTATTTATTGGAGTTTAAGGACACTTTCAACAGCCAGGTTGACCTCGCGTCAGACAGTTTTACAGGTGGAGGAAGTCAGAGTACCCAGTGAGAACCACCGAGCAATGGCAAGCAACTGTCAAGACTCCCCAACATACTAACTCCACACAAGCAAAGTTAGCATTGGCTGAAGACAGATGCACCATTGATGCAAGCCGGACAATTCATGTCAACAATAAACAAGCCAGAAAATAAGCAGACTGTCATCTGCAAAATGAGGTCCCCAGAGGGTGAATTTGGTGATGATACCCTGAACAGCAGGGTAGCATCACTAAATTTACCCTCTGTGAACCTCAATCAGAATCAAGGTCTCAAACCTAAACAGAAAGAGGTACCCATAGGATAAATTGCCCACTGTGTGGGAGAGCATCAGCAAATTCACCCTCTGGGGACCTGATTTTGAAGATGACAGATTGCTTATTTTCAGGCTTGCATTGATGTGCACTATGCTTTAGCACACAGCGCCACTGTGCCCCCACATGGGCAATCAGGAGCTTTGCCCAAGGACACAATGCAGTTACCCCTCACAGGGATCGAACTGTGAACCTCTCGGTTAGAAGTTCAGTGCCGTAACCACTGAGTCATCGTGCTCCCTTGGCAAGTATGAATGGTAATGTAAAAAGCTAAATTAAAAACTCCAAATGATGAATTGAAAGATGAAATGTACGATCAAATTTATTATTTATTTCTGTTTATTGTCACATATTTCTGTACAATAACTAATATGAAAATAAAGTAAAGTTTAGATGATCATTTAACCCATGTTGCCCATTATGGAGGACTTCCACACTAAGCATTGGTAACTGGATCCTATTTTACCAGCAAAACAGAGCTTGTTTACCACAGTAAACAAGCACTGCTTCACCTCTCGGAGTTCCCATAGAGGATAAGACCAAAAGATCTGAAGAACTTAAGTTCTTATCTAAAATCGCCTTGTTTTCAGTAACATCCCTGAGAAGAAAGTACGAAAATAAAAGTACTGTCAATATTATTATGCATGTGTGCAATTATAAATATGCTTTAACTTTTGAAATCTCGACAACGAAAAAAAATATTGGGAAAGCCTGTCTGAAACAGTGTGTCAGGGATGGAGTATGTAGCATTGGAATGAAAGTACTAGTTCAATGTTTGCTGTGTGGTTAATAGTTTTGCCGTGTGACAGGGGTTAAATGTTTATATGAGTGTGTGAAATATCTTCAATATATTACAAGAATTTTTATTATTCAATTAACAGAAGTTTACTCTATAACCTATATGCAACTACAACTATCACTGAAGGTGATTAATACCCCCGCTTTGGGTTTTTAGAGGAATGCACTTCTGATCATGTAGGCGAAGGCCATAAGGAAAAGTATACATAAAGATCATTTTTTGTTGTTGAAATTTGTATTTGCATGTGGCCTTCCACAGAACAGCACTGAATACTTAAAGAGCCCACACATATATGGTTTACATTTGGAAAAACACATTTACAATGTGCAACATGTATTCAAAATCAGTTCATTAATGTAGGAGTTGCACACACAAGAATCCCATTTGAAAACCCATAATAAATCCAAGTTAAAGGGAGATAACCTGGTTAAAATTGTCGCAGATCAAAAATTTGGGAATATGCGTATGTTCACTTAGTTGTGATAATGTTTGAAAGGTTTCGTCAAAATTGATTGATAAATGTAGGAGGAGTTGCACGCACAAGAATTTCATGTAGAAACCCATAATAAATCTAAGTTAAAGGGAGATAACCTAGTTAAAATTGCCACAGCTCAAAAATTTTGGAATATGCGCATGTTCACTTAGTAGTGATGATGTCTGTAAACTTTCGTCCAAATTGATTGATAAATGTAGGAGGAGTTGCGCACACAAGAATTTCATGCAGAAACCCATATTAAATCAAAGTTCAAGAGAGATAACCTGGTTAAAATTGTCGCAGATCAAAAAGTTTGGAATATGCACATGTTCACTTAGTAGAGATGATGTTTGAAAGGTTTCATCAAAATCGGTTCATTAATGTAGGAGGAGTTGCGCACACAAGAATTTGTTCGAACGGAAAGACATAATAAATCTAAGTCAAAGGGAGATAACCTGGTTAAAATTGTCGCAGATCAAAAAACTTGGAATATGCGCATGTTCACTTAGTAGTGATGATGTCTGAAAAGTTTTGTCCAAATTGATTGATAAATGTAGGAGGAGTTGCGCACACAAGAATTTCATGTAGAAACCCATATTAAATCAAAGTTCAAGAGAGATAACCTGGTTAAAATTGTCGCAGATTAAAAAGTTTGGAATATGCACATGTTCACTTAGTAGAGATGATGTTTGAAAGGTTTCATCAAAATCGGTTCATTAATGTAGGAGGAGTTGCGCACACAAGAATTTGTTCGGATGGAAAGACACAATAAATCTAAGTCAAAGGGAGATAACCTGGTTAAAATTGTCGCAGATCAAAAATCTTGGAATATGCACATGTTCACTTAGTAGTGATGATGTCTGAAAAGTTTTGTCCAAATTGATTGATAAATGTAGGAGGAGTTGCACGCACAAGAATTTCATGTAGAAACCCATAATAAATCTAAGTTAAAGGGAGATAACCTAGTTAAAATTGCCACAGCTCAAAAATTTTGGAATATGCGCATGTTCACTTAGTAGTGATGATGTCTGTAAACTTTCGTCCAAATTGATTGATAAATGTAGGAGGAGTTGCCCACACAAGAATTTCATGCAGAAACCCATATTAAATCAAAGTTCAAGAGAGACAACCTGGTTAAAATTGTCGCAGATCAAAAAGTTTGGAATATGCACATGTTCACTTAGTAGAGATGATGTTTGAAAGGTTTCATCAAAATCGGTTCATTTATGTAGGAGGAGTTGCGCACACAAGAATTTGTTCGAACGGAAAGACATAATAAATCTAAGTCAAAGGGAGATAACCTGGTTAAAATTGTCGCAGATCAAAAATCTTGGAATATGCGCATGTTCACTTAGTAGTGATGATGTCTGTAAACTTTCGTCCAAATTGATTGATAAATGTAGGAGGAGTTGCGCACACAAGAATTTCATGCAGAAACCCATATTAAATCAAAGTTCAAGAGAGATAACCTGGTTAAAATTGTCGCAGATCAAAAAGTTTGGAATATGCACATGTTCACTTAGTAGAGATGATGTTTGAAAGGTTTCATCAAAATCGGTTCATTAATGTAGGAGGAGTTGCGCACACAAGAATTTGTTCGAACGGAAAGACATAATAAATCTAAGTCAAAGGGAGGTAACCTGGTTAAAATTGTCGCAGATCAAAAATCTTGGAATATGCGCATGTTCACTTAGTAGTGATGATGTCTGAAAAGTTTTGTCCAAATTGATTGATAAATGTAGGAGGAGTTGCGCACACAAGAATTTCATGTAGAAACCCATATTAAATCAAAGTTCAAGAGAGATAACCTGGTTAAAATTGTCGCAGATTAAAAAGTTTGGAATATGCACATGTTCACTTAGTAGAGATGATGTTTGAAAGGTTTCATCAAAATCGGTTCATTAATGTAGGAGGAGTTGCGCACACAAGAATTTGTTCGGATGGAAAGACACAATAAATCTAAGTCAAAGGGAGATAACCTGGTTAAAATTGTCGCAGATCAAAAATCTTGGAATATGCGCATGTTCACTTAGTAGTGATGATGTCTGAAAGGTTTTGTCCAAATTGATTGATAAATGTAGGAGGAGTTGCGCACACAAGAATTTCATGTCCGGAAAGACGTACGGACGGACGGACGTACAGGGCGATTCCTATATAGCCCCCACTTCTTCGAAGCGGGGGTATAATGAACAGGACAAATTTGTACTGAAGGTATGGTAAATGGATTGGTGTTTGAAAATTATATGCAGTTATGAGGGATAAACTTAAAGGCCTCTTTCTGACTTTTACAACTTCAGAACAGGTGTCCTTAACATGCCATTACGAGTTCGTCCTGCTGACAATATATATAATAATTATATAAACAGTGGTTTCTAGTCAAGCCTTGATACTGTTGCTCATATTTTCTGTTCCGTTCGAAGACGGCCCACCCAAACACAAGCCAAATATCCCTTCTGAAAATATCCATTACTATTGGCTCATCAATCCTTAACCCTTTACCTAACCTGAAAAGCAGACGACACTTGCAAAAATAATTCTTGAATAACTAATTTTTTTCATTTTTTGTCTCAAAAACATAGGTTATGACCCCTCGTTGGAACGAGCTCGATGAGCTCGTTCCAACGAGGGGTCATAACCTATGTTTTTGAGACAAAAAATAATGAAAATTAATTGGCAATTTTTTAGAATAGTGCTGGCCGGTTTTGGTCGTTACGTTAGGTAAAGGGTTAACTTTTAAAAGTCCAATCTGTATGTGTCTGAGTTCTATTCGTCAGTTGAGTGAAGGCTTGAAATGATCAACCCTTACTGGCTTCAATAAGACTGACAAGTCTCGGTGATCTTTCACTTGGCCAAAACTGTCCAAATCGACAGATCTATTTATGAAGACTATCACAATACTTATTGGGAGTTTCCCTTCTATGATCTCAACACCAAGTAGAAAGAAAGAATTTCCTCCCGTCTCAGTTTCCAGATGATTATCTTAACACTTAAGGGCCTAATTCTGACATTGATAACTTTTTAATGCAAAGGAACAGGTGCCCCAACATTCATTGTTTGGGTCCCCCAACATGCATTGTTTGGGTAAACTCAAAACTTGTTTTCTAAGTATCTTGTCAGTTCTTTCTAGGCATGTCTTCGTTGTCTCTATAGGCAGCCAAGACTTGACTAGAAACAACTGCAAAGACACAGGAGGCAGACTTTCAACATGAAGTAAAAATATATAAAAGTTTCCAGGCCCTTAAGGGTTAAGGCTTTTGAATTCTAAAAAGTAACCAGTGAAATAGAAGTCAAAATGAAATTAAAATCTATGCAATGAAATTCTCTAACACTATAAAGCTCTACTAATAGCACTACAAGCCACTTTGGTGGCTTCCATGTGTTTGACATTCAATTCCAGAAGCAAGAAGCTTTCCCCCAAATAGTACTAAAAGTTGCAATACCTTTTTTTGGTGTTTGTTTGCCTTCATGACAGGGCCATTCTTTATAAGATATTTTTGATGGTGTAATGTCTCCTCTTTCTACCTTTATGTTGAACACGGGCAAAGCTTAAAGCGAGTTTAATAGGACACTTGAGCTAAAAATAATACTTGTTTCTCTGGCACCTCCCTCGTCTAGGGCTGTCCTGATTTTTGAATTTAGGAATCGATTTTAATCATACCTAGGTGACCCCCCCCCCTCTCTCTCTCTCTCTTTGAAGTCGTTAAAAATGAAGTTCAGGTCAGTTGACCTACCTCAAGTAAACAACATAGACGATTTTCTTATAGGTACATTCAAAGTTTTGATGTTCTGAACTTTTGAACTGTCATTGTAATGATCAACTTTGCAACTGCCGATCAGTCTTGATTATTGCATGGACGGTTCAAAAGTTCAGAACATCAAAGCTTTGAATATACCCAAAAGACAAATGCTTCTTGAGGTTTAACGTCAACGTTCTTGACCTTTTACCTTTTGAAACAATTGTTCTTTCATTCAATTTTCTTTAATTATTAAAATGTCTAAAACGAGGTAAAATTTACCAATTTTTCGACAATGAAAAATACTAACTGATTTTTGGCATGACCGATCGATTAATTGTGACAGCCCTACCCTCATTGAAAATCTGCCTTATCACTTCTTTTTTTTTTTTACCTGGAAATCTATTCAATGACATTATTTTGCAGTCGTAGGACTAAATATTTAACCAACTGTACCTTGTTTGACAGAGTTCACCCTAGAATTTGCAACTGGAGTATGGGAAATTTTCACTGCCGAAAAGAAAAGTTTTTTCTCCCGCAATGGTGTAACAGTTAAATTAACAATTCCAATTCTTTTCTTCACGAACTATTTCATGGATTATACCTCCCATTATCATCATAAAATTGTGATTGCCTGAGAAACAACAATTTTTTATACCACCCACTTGAAAAGTGGGCGGTATATAGCATTCATGGTGTCCGTACGTCCGTGACGCTTTGGGGGTACACATCTGCTATCCGCTTCTCCTCTTAAACCAGTGGGTGGATTTCATTGAAACTTACAGGCATTCTTTTCTATACATTATAGATGTGCACCTCCTATTTTGCTTTCAGGTATTTTTATTTTTTACTCTTTCCCAAAGGGCGAAATGAACTTAGCCAAATTGTTGTGATGCTTTAGGGGGGTACACTCCTGCTATCCGCTACTCCTCTTATACCAGTGGGCGAATTTCATTGAAACTCTCAGACATTCTTTTATATACATTATAGATGTGCACCTTCTATTCTGCTTTCAGGTATTTTTATTTTTTCTATCCCATGTGGCAAAATGAACTTAGTACGTCCGTACATCCATTATGCTTTGAGGGGTACACATCTGCTATCCACTACTCCTCTTAAACCAGTGGGCAGATTTCATTGAAACTTTCAGGCATTCTTTTATATACATTCTAGATGTGCACCTCCTATTTTACTTTCAGGTATTTTTTTTTTTACTCTGTCCCAAAGGTCTTAATCAACTTAGCCAAATTGTTGTGATGCTTTGTGGGGGGTACACACCTGCTATCTGCTACTCCGTCCGTACGTCCGTGACGCTTTGGGGGTACACATCTGCTATCCGCTACTCCTCTTAAACCAGTGGGTGGATTTCATTGAAACTTACAGGCATTCTTTTTCTTTCAGATATTTTCATATTCCGACATACGTCCGTCCGTCCGTTATGCTGTAGTGGTGTTACGCTTTGGGGAGGGGGGGCGGGTACACATGTGCTATCTGCAACTCCTCTTAAACCAGTGAACAGATTTCATTGAAACTCTCAGACCTTCTTTTACATACATTGAAGATGTGCTCCTCCTATTTTGTTTTCAGATATTTTCTTTTTTACAGTTTCCCATATTGACAAATGAACTTTGTCAAATTCAGTTGACATTCTGTATAGATCTGCTATCCGCAACTCCTCTTAAACCATTGAAAGATTTCATTGAAACTTTCAGACATTCTTTTACATATATTGAAGATGTGCACCTGCTGTTTGTTTTCAGATATTTCCATTTTGAGGGTTTCCCATATTTAAAAATGGGCTTTGTCAATTCAAGCTTGCGTGGTGGGGGGTGTTGACATTTGCTATCCACGACTTCTTTTAAACTAGCGAATAGATTTCAATGACACCTTCAAACATTGGTGTCAGTGTTTGTGCTCTCTACATTGAACACACTTTTACTGTTGTAAAATGTTTCTTGGTGGGAGTGGGTGGTATCATTTAGTGAGCAGTGCTCACAGTTTTTCTAGTTTTTAAATAGGCCTTATAATGAATGATTTCAAGTTTCAGTCAGCACACTTGGGTCAGTGTGGTCAATATTAGTGGAAGAAAATTTTTTTAATTCTTCAAATATAAGTATTTTTATTTTTTATTTTTTTTTAAATCAAGTCAGGGTTTCTGTGAAGCAGCTGTGACCTGATTTGATAAAAAAAAAATTAACAGTAGCTTCTGAAAAACATTCACAAGGCCTTACAAAGTAGATCTTCTGTTTCTCAGGCCATTTTTTTTGTAAAATTGCATGTGGGTGGGCGTTTTTTTTTTTTATTTTATTTTTTATTTTTGGAATTATTTCTTTGCCATCAGAAGTTCATGTTCTTGGTTTGTTTTATGTCTTATAGTCTTATAATCTACAGAATAGCACAGGTGGTGGTGTATTTCATCCATTGAATGCAAGAAGGCTTTTAAGTGCTAAAGTAATACAAAGCCTTGTTGCACTCAAGGGACAAATGTATACGTTTTATTAACTTGGGTTAAATATCAGACATGCACCATTTAATTTTTATTTTTTTAAGTTTGCATTGGTTATAAAAAGAGTATGCAGCAGACAAAAGGACCATGCAGGTGGGCCTGAGAAAAAGATTTTTATCTTTTTTAGGCCAAAGAAGACTTCTGTCATGTAGTTCTATTTTGTTAACGATAGCCAAGAACATGCCTATACTAGGTAACAGAGTACTTTTTACTCCAGCAGGAAGATCGCTTGCTGCATGTAAAAAGTTAATTATAACATTAGCGAAACATAGCAAGTTGTAAAAGCCTTCAAACATGAAGCTTGGCTGTGATTTCTAAGGATGCTTGGCAGCTATGAAGGTAGCAAAATTTGACCACTTTTTGAGGCTGCCAGGTTTACCAAAATAGGAGCTGGACCTTTCACCTAAGTAGAACATTATTCCCCAAGACATTTCAATGTTTTGCTTTAACCCTTTACCCAACCTAACGGCCAAAAGCGGCCAGCACTGTTCTAAAAAATCGCCAATTAAGTTTGTTTTTTCATTTTTCGTCTCAAAAGCATAGGTTATGACCCCTCGTTGGAACGAGGTTGACGAGATCGTTCCGACGAGGGGTCATAACCTATGGTTTTGAGACAAAAAATGAAAAAAATTAGTTATTCAAGAATTTTTTTTGAAAGTGTTGTCTGCTTTCATGTTAGGTAAAGGGTTAAAAACATAGATTATGACTAACCTCCTCCCCACTGGAATGAAAATATTGATATGGCTCTTGTAAACACCATCAGACCATGCCCCAATTTGAGCTTAACCTTCATTTTGATATAACCCTTTACCCAACGTAACGGCCCAAACCGGCCAGCGCTATTCTAAAAAATCGTCAATTAATTTTCAAAATATTTTCATTTTTTGTCTCAAAAACATAGGTTATGACCCCTCGTTGGAACGAGCTCGTTGAGCTCGTTCCAACGAGGGGTCATAACCTATGTTTTTGAGACAAAAAATGAAAAAAATTAGTTATTCAAGATTTTTTTTTGCAAGTGTCGTCTGCTTTCATGTTAGGTAAAGGATTAAAAACATAGATTATGACTAACCTCCTCCCCACTGGAATGAAAATATTGATATGGCTCCAATGAAGGGTCACAAGCTATATTTTGAGAGCAAACATTTACAGAATGTTATTGCTATAGCGGTGGGTAGTTTGGGCTGACTTGTTAGGTAAAGGATCAAGGGTTTAAAAAATTGAAATCTTGCACATATTAACCCTTTACCTAACATGAAAAGCAGACGACACTTGCAAAAAAAATTCTTGAATAATTAATTTTTTTCATTTTTTGTCTCAAAAACATAGGTTATGACCCCTCGTTGGAACGAGCTCGTTCCAACGAGGGGTCATAACCTATGTTTTTGAGACAAAAAATGAAAATATTTTGAAAATTAATTGGCAATTTTTGAGAATAGCGCTGGCCGGTTTTGGCCGTTACGTTGGGTAAAGGGTTAAGTGGAAATCCTACTGAATAATAAATAATTCCCAATAGGAAAAAAAAACATAATAAAAACTTCACATTGTCTAATTGTCAAATTTCGAAATGTTTTCATTCATCACAATCGGTATCTGTTATAGAATTTCCCACTCAACAGATGATTTCTGGTGTACATTTGAATTAAAAATTCTCCTCAGCATCAGGGCACCTTGTATTCTGAAAACGTGTGAACTTTTCTACTATTTTTTCAATGGAATGTTCTCCATGAACTTTATTATCCCGGGTGCGAACGTTTGCTGTTTTATTTTCCAGTTCTTTCTCACCAACAACTGAAAAAAAAGAAAAAACATCATTTAGATTGGGAAAAACACACGAGTCATTGAATGTTTTTCCAACAGAATCAATGAAATTCAGCTAATTCTGTCAAAAATTGGCACGGAAAATATGCCAAGTAGGCCTATAAAAAAAAATCTCGTTTTTTTGTAATGATGGCAGCAGGGCATTTTCCTGTGTTTTGGGGGATTTTACTTTTTATGGACCTGAATGTTTACATGTGGCTTGACCAATTGATTATGGATTGGGTTATAATCCTGTTGATTTGTGTTATATCTCTGATACAATAAAAACAATTCTTGTTTATCAGGCAATTTTCCCTTTTAATGCAATGGAACAGGTGCTCGCTGAGCTCTGTTAAACAAGGTATAGTTGATTAAATATTTGTCCTACAAGTGCAAAATAGTGTCATAGAAGAGATTTCCAGGTGATAAAAAAATGATGGTAAAGCAGATTTTCTATGACGAGGGAGGCAGGTGATAAAAAAAATGGTGGTAAGGCAGATTTTCTATGTCGAAGGAGGTACCAGAGAAACAAAAATTTTAGTGTTTGTTTTACAAGGAAAATAAATTCAGATAATCAGCTTATTACAGCTATGGACATTTGGAAAATATCCAATTTTCTATTGATAAGTATATTCTTTTTATTAAGAAAAAATTATTAAAGTTCAAAACAAATACAACATCACTGAATATATTCCTGCTAGCACTTTCACCGCTCTCTATGCGGATCTTCAGGCATTTTTTGGCATCTTCAGGCATTTTCTTTTTATTATATAGTCCCTTACAGTATAACTAGAAAATGCTAAAAATATCTTGATATCCATCCATTTTGAAGAATTTAACATTATACTTCTTTTTAACTTGCATGACACTTTACAGTGTCTTTGTTTTTGTTTCTGTTCTCAACTTTTGGATTTGAATGAACTCAATTAAGATATCTATAGCTTCTGAGTGGGTACCAGAATTAACTCATCTGAAGGTACACACTTTTTTCCCACTCGTTACAAATCTTCTCATGAAAAGAGTTAGTTCCTCATACCAACTCTTAATATCAAGAGACTTGGGAACTTATCCGGAAATAGTTGAAACAGAGAGAGAGAGAGAAAAAGAGACAGTTTGAGAGTTTTGGCCAACATTAGCTTTATTAACTGGTAGAGTGCGGCATTTTCTTGACCACAGCTTTCATGTCGCCGTGTTTTATTCTGTTATTTGATTGGATAGTGCCAATCAAATGTAACTAATCAATGAGTCATAAAATATGATTCTCGTCAAGGGCCATATAGTGTAGACATTACAGCCACAACCTGTTGCATCTTGTAAATCCCATATATGGGCTTCCAGCCCTCTACTAGTTAACCTGTCATTGCAATCTTATTGAGAATTAGCAGGAAGAGTGTAAAAACAGAGTGTTAAGATTACAGCCACAGCATCTAGTAAATCCCATGTATGGGCCAAAGGCTCCATAACACAAAAGGCCAGTCATGTCAAGGAAAATATTTTATTGAAATATTTCAAAGCAGATGCATATTTTCAAGTATGCCATAAACTTTGAAAATTATGTGGAACCCTTCATGGCATAGAAGAAAAGAGTTGTTGTCCAAAGATACATACCAAGAATAAAATTATATTGAGCAAGTTGGGCATTCCTGATCTTCTTATTCATTGTAGTTCCATCATCAAGGTCAGCTTCACACAGAAAACCACTGTCATAAATTTGTTTCCGTACCTAAAATATATTTAAAGGTGTTCACTGAGTTAGAGAAGCTAAGCACAACTGGACAATTTGATTTTCCAGGAATGAAAATCCCACACTGAAAACGGAAAAATAATTAGTAATTAACCCAACGAATCGCCTGCATCCGCCCGCGTAATATGCAAATTCAGCAGTTGAAAAGATATTATTTTTA
This sequence comes from Pictodentalium vernedei, assembly GCA_031216915.1. NCBI lineage: Eukaryota > Metazoa > Mollusca > Scaphopoda > Dentaliida > Dentaliidae > Pictodentalium > Pictodentalium vernedei. The sequence continues at coordinate 43,539,201 of CM062293.1, forward strand.
AAAAAATTTCAACAAAACCATATTATGTGACCCCTCGTTGGAACGAGCTCATTCCAACGAGGGGTCACATGATATAGTTTTGTTGAAATTTTTCGAAAAATTAAAAAAAAGATATTTAAAATAATAAAATTTGATATCGTCTGCGTTGGGTAAAGTTAAATCCTTGGGCATTTAAACAATTTAAAGTAGGGTTAATATTTTGACGAGAATCGATTCGTGCAAACATTTGCACAACAAATCCAGTGAGAATCCTTGTAGATTTTCACTACACTTCTGCTAGGATTTATTTTTATCCAATACAGAAGCAGCAAATTAACCAGTACAGGGCTAACGTGACCTGAAATGTCTTGACACTTTGTCAATAAAATTGTACAAATATGGCTGTCATTGGAACCGGCTCAATGAGCCGGTACCAATGACATCCATATTTGAAAGATTTCATTGGTAAATATTTTTTTTGTTTTTAAATTATCAAATTCATTTTATATTTTAAAAATTACAAAGCTGTAGGGTTGCAATTGAGCATACAGTCCCAGTTTTTTGTGCCAAATTGCCTAACCGGCACATCATCTTGAATATCATGAACAAACATTAATTCTAAATGGGTGTGTAATAAACATATGGGCATCAGACTAATTCTTCGAAAGATTACAAGACTTCAAATAACAGGAGGTTACTCTTTAACCAATAAGCAATTAACAGGTCAAATATGAACTGAAGGTATGGTGAATGGTTTGGTGTTTGGAAGTTATATGTAATTAACAGGGCTATTCAATTAAGCGATAACCAATTATGTGGTGCCACTAAATAAACGCTATGACTATATCAGTGGAAAAAGAATTGTCATCATAGGATGCAGGTGACATTATTTATTTATTTATTGTTATATATTGTTGTTTAAGGTCACATACTTCTGCACAATGGCTAATCATGACCACAACATGGAAATAAAGTCAAGGCCTGTCAATCGTTTATACCCCATGTTGCCTATTTTAGAGGACTTGCAACCCAAGCATTAGTGACTGGGTCCTATTTTACCAGTGAAACAGAGCTTGTTTACCACAGTAAACAAGCACCGCTTCACTTCCCGGGGTTCCCACGGGGGATGCAGGTGACATAACATTTTTGACACTCACACCTTCCCATAACTAATATCAAGGAGAGTGATAGGGAACGATCCTTAATTCTTAACCCGCAAACTATTTTCAACATATTTTTTCATTAAATCTTGTCATGGCTGCTATGAAGCAGCCATGACTAGATTTGATGAAAAATTCTTCCAAATATAACTAAAAACAAGAGATGCAGGCATCAAGTTGTGGCTACTTTCTTCATGCACTCCCTATTGAAAATCAGAAATGTGATCGCACTGAGCTCAAAATTTGTACAAAATTACTAATTAAGGCCCATAACACTGTAATGAATAACCGGAGAACATTTGTTCAAGTTATTGCGATAACAGTGCAATAATGCCAGGATACCTGCCCGCACACCGATCATCACCAAACCATAGGTCTCAGATGTTAACACAACTCGACCAAAAATCAATGATAAAAAAATCTATTCAATTTACAGACGAGAAGAAATTTGGTTAAACAAGTCCAAATTTAATTTATTTTAGTTGCAAGAGATATTGTGTCATGGATAGGAACATCTGCCATCAGCATGCAAGGAGTTAAATCTTGCTCAGGTGTGCTGCAAAAAAGCCAGAAAATAAGCAGAATGACATCTGCAAAATGAGGTCCCCAGAGAGTGAATTTATCACTAAATTTACCCTTTGTGAACCTCAATCTGAATCAGGGTCTTAAAACTAAACAGGAGGAGGTACCCAGAGGATAAATTGGCCCACTGTATGGGATAGCATCATCAAATTCACCCACTGGGGACCTCATTCTGCAAATGTCAGACTGCTTATTTTCTGGCCTGGCTGCAAGCCTGTGTTAAGACTTCATTATAAAGCAAGGTTTTAATATATTTAGAATATACTTCATATTCAACTAAAGGTAAATTTTTTTTGCGTTTTTGGGCTTTGTTAGAATTTATTGGAGAATGACTATATACCACCATTTTTCTTCCACTGATAAAAACTGACAACTTACATTTTCAGCACATTCGTTGAATGGAGGTGCAACTGGAACTACTAAACACTGTCTTGGTGACAACCAAAATGGCCTGAAAACAAAAGAAGAAACTTAAATATTCACCCTTAATATTGCTACTCACCTCCTGAATGGTTTTTACCCACGCATCATTTTTTTTTATCAACACTTATAAATTCATGGAAGAAGAGATCTCCAGAAATTATGAACTACACTATTCACACATTATCGTATTTCCGTACATTACATGTGGAGAAGCCAGAAAATAAGCAGAGTATCATCTGCAAAATGAGGTCCCCAGAGGGTGAATTTAGTGATGCTACCCTGCATAGCAGGGTAGCATCACTAAATTTACCCTCTGTGAACCTCAATCTAAATCAGGGTCTCTAAACTAAACAGAAAGAGGCACCCAGAGGATAAATGGGGCCACTGTATGGGATAGCATCATCAAATTCCCCCACTAGGGACCTCATTCTGCAAATGTCAGACTGCTTATTTTCAGGCCTGCATGTGGACATTATTTCTCATTTTAACAGAGACAACAATTCTCACATATTGTATGACACAGCAAAAAATTCAAAGTGTGAGAGAGACTTTAGAATCCTTTAACCCTTTAACTAATGAATCGGCCAAATTCACCACAATAATTCACAAACTGAAGCCATAAGGAGCCTTGATCGCTCACCGGCCAAAGTGGTTCAAAGAAGTATTTGGGGGTCACATTCAGTTAGACACGGTTCATCAACACACCAAAGAATGAAGTCATGAGAGACAAATTTTATGGAACTAGGGCCATGGCTTGAACAAACTTGAATCTTACCCCCCTAAGGATGTTGCATACCAAATATCAAAAGCATTCATCTGCTGGATCTGAAGAAGAAGATTTTTAAAGAAAATTCCTCATTTTGAACTAAGTTATCATTCGGGCTCCCACAGTGACCCCAAATATGAACCCCGGGACTTGGCTTTAACAAACTTGAATCTTACTCCCTAAGGATGCTGCATGCCAAATATCAAAACATTCTGACTGTTGAATCTGAAGAAGAAGATTTTTTATGAAAATTCCTCATTTCGAACTTAGTTACAATTCAAGCTCCCACAGTGAGCCCAAATATGAACCTAGCGACATGGCTTGAACAAACTTGAATTTCACCCCCCTAAGGATGCTGCATACCAAATATCAAAACATTCCAATTGCTGGATCTGAAGAAGAATATTTTTAAAGAAAATTCCTCATTTTGAACTAAGTTATCATTCGGGCTTCCACAGTGAGCCCAAATACAGACCTAGGGACATGGCTTGAACAAACTTGAATCTCACCCCCCCAAAGGATGCTGCATACCAAATATCAAAACATTCCGACTGCTGGATCTCAAGAAGAAGATTTTTAAAGAAAATTCCTCATTTTGAACTAAGTTAAAATTTGGGCTACCACAGTGAGCCCAAATATGAACCCAGGGACTTGGCTTGAACAAACTTGAATCTCACCCCCTAAGCATGCTGCATACCCAATATCAAAAGATTCTGCCTGCTGGATCTTGAGAAGATTTTTAAAGAAATTTGCCTGAAATGCACTAAGTTCAAATTGGGCTCCTATAATGAGCCCAAATATGAACCCAGGGGTCCAATTTGAACAAACTTGAATCAGATCCACCCCACAATGTTGCATACCAAATATCAAAAGATTCTGCCTGCTGGATCTGGAGAAGAAGATTTTTCAAGAAATTTGCCTGAAATGCACTAAGTTCGAATTCGAGCTTCTATACTGAGCCCAAATGTCAATCCAGGGGGCCGATTTGAACAAACTTGAATCAGATCCACCCCACAGTGTTGCATACCAAATATCAAAAGATTCTGCCAGCTGGATCTGGAGAAGATTTTTTAAGAACTTTGCCTGAAATGCACTAAGTTCGAATTTGGGCTTCCATAGTCAGCCCAAATATAAATCCAGGGGTCCGATTTGAACAACTTGAATCAGACCCATACCAAGATGCTGCATACCAAGTATCAAAAGATTCTGCCCACTGGTTCTGGAGAAGAAGATTTTTTAATAATTTTTCTATAATTCATACGGTGCTATCAGAGTTATGCCCCCTATGGAGCCCCAAGTGGGCATGTCCAATTCATTTGAACAAACTTGAATTGACATATGGTAATAAACATCCATTCCAAGTTTCAAGCAAATCAACCTAGCGGTTTCAGAGGAGAAGTCGTTTGAAAAATGTTCACGACAACGGACGGCAAGTGATAAGTTGAGCTCCCTTCGGTTAGCTAAAAAAAAAGTTTCCAAAAGTTTCAACAAAACCATATCATGTGACTGTCCATTGGAACGAGCTTGTCAAGGAATTCTTAGACGAGCATTAATTATTCTGCTTGTATTTTACCCTCTGCACACTGGTGTCAAAAAATTAAAATTTCAACATTCAATTATTTCCTATAATGCAACTAGGAATTTAACCAAATCAATCTTGTTTGACAGAGCCTAGAAACAACTGACTAGGTACTTGGAAAACAAGTTTTGAGTTTACCCAAACAATGCATGTTGGGGCACCTGTTCCTTTGCATTAAATAGTGATCAAAGTTGGATTTAGGCCCTTTAGGGTTAAATCAGGCAAGTCAGTCAGCAAGGTCCACCTCTGAACTACAGGTCAGAGTTGTGTTCTCCCATCTTGTTAAATAAACTGGGTAATAGTTCTGACCGAGTGGGTCTTATGGGTCAAGAAAGCATTCAAGTTTAAGTAAACCATTTGAAGCCTCAAAAGTACTCACCATTTACCACCATAACTCTCACATAGAATGGCAATCATTCTCTCAACAGAGCCTAAGATGGCTCTATGAATTATCACAGGTTTCTTCTTTTCACCACCTTCTTCACCGCTGAAATACAAACAAGTAATCAATTTGAATTTTGCAGGAGCCAAAGCCTAAAACTTGTTGCCCAAAATATTCAAATATTATACAAAGGTTTGTATGGTGATGATGAATAACTGAAGTCTATACCTTATAAGGGATCATAAACTATGTTTTGGGGTTAAAAAGTTTAAAATAAAATTAAATAAGGATTTTTGTGAATAACATTGGCTGTATATTGCTGTTATGTGAGGTAAAGGGTTAACTAATTTCATCATTAGACACAAATATAAAGTTCACTTTAGGAGTGCGTGGCTCAGTGGTTAGAGCACTGTATTTCAAACCGAAAGGTCCATGGTCAGATCCCAACCAGCTGCGACTGCATTGTGTCCATGGGCAAGGCATTTAATCCCAACTGCCGATATGGGGCACAGTGGTGTTGTGTATTAAGGCCTTCAAACAGGGTAACCATACTTGTGCAGATTTAGTATGTTGGGTAGTAAGACCGATGCTGCTGCTGCTTGGGGGTTCTCTCCAGGTACTCTGGCTTCCTCCACCCGTAAAAAGTCTGACACGAGGTTACCCTGTTGTCGGAAGGATCTGTAAACCACAATAAATCAAATCAATTAATCAAAGAGAACTTTAGTTAATTACTTATACATATGTAGCCCACAGAAAGTTAAAAAATTTATAGTAATTTATATATTTTTTATACTTACCAATGACCCAGACTTAGCTGGTGCTAACTCCACAAAAACCAGGGCCAAACACAAATTTTGCCCCCCAATCCCCAAAATTTGCATCCAAAACAAAAAGAAATCATGTCCTAAAGGACCTCCATAGTACGACTCTACTGCGCATGCGCAGTGACGCAGTCGTCCCGAAATTGGCGCCAAATATCATTCTTACTGGCAGTGCCTGGTCAGCGCTATGTACTCAGCGGGGAGGCAAGAGTTCCCAACTCAGGGAGGGCCATCCCCGTCTGGGTCATTGGTAAGTATAAAAAATATATAAATTACTATAAATTTTTTAACATTTTTATACTGTACCAATGACCCAGACTTAGCTGAATAGTAAACAGGCTGGAGGGCCTAGGACATAGAGGAAAATCCAATAAGCTCAATTATAAAATAAAGAGGTAACCCCTTAAGGAGAAAAGGAGTATTAGGCTTTACATGTATCTTTCTTATTTAATATTTAAATTAGAAAGATACACTACCCTTAATAATTGAGCACAATAACATTCATGTTCTCTATTAACATCCAGTATAACCCTTATACTAATTATTTTTAAAGCAAGCCAATAAATAAAGTAGTCCAGAGAATTGAGACTCTTTATAATCATTTAAAAGTGTCCGAGTATTGTATATTAAAGCCCGTTTGACACTTGACATATACAAATGCTTCACACCGAGCTACACTTTAAAAATAAGACATGAATGAAATTAAACATTAATATTACACTTTAAAACCATCCCGGAAGCGACTCAGAAATACTGTCTTGGAGGAGGCATTCCCTTGCTTTTCACTATAAAGCAGGTGACCTAAGGGAACACCCGCCCCCCCCCCCCCCCCCCCCCCCCCTTCCTCTTGCCCTGGGTCAAATAGCCCAGAGCGAAGAGGGCAGCCGGACGGAGTCACTGCCGGAACAGAAAGCCTGCATAACTATAGTTGCAACTGTTTAGTGGACGACATTCTGAGCAACAGATAACGGACCTAAACAATGCAGGTCTCCAGAAATGGACTCAATATTTCTGAGATAAAAATTAGTAAATGTGGATGGCTGAGACCAATAAGCAGCCTTCATTAAATCTGTAATAGCAACACTATTAGCATAAGCCCAGGAAGTAGAAAGAGCTCTTACTTCATGAGCAGAAATCTTAAGCACAGACTGCTGAGAAGAAGATAAATCTTCATACGCAGTACGGATAGTTAACTGAATCCATCTAGCAATAGAATGGACTGAAATGTCCTTTCTATTAGGCATCAAAGACAGAAAGAAACGTTTCCGTCCCTTTCTGATGAACTGAGATCTCTGTTTATAGATACGTAGTGCTCTAACAGGACAGAGTAAAGGCCTACGCCCGTCTGAAGACGGAAGAGCCTTAATAACAATAGGTTCCGGATATTTATTAGGAGCCTGATTCTTAGCTAAAAAACCGACATTAGTAGTGAAGGTGATAGTGTTCCCAACACTACGATAATGAGAATCATCCACCGATAGTGCATGAAGCTCACTGACTCTTCTGGCAGAAGAGAAAGCTAAGAGAAAAGCTGTCTTATAAGATAAGAATTTGAAATCTACTGTCCCAAGAGGTTCAAATGGCTTTTCCTTCAATTTAAGGAGAACCCAAGCTAAATTCCACTTAGGAATTAATCTAAGAGTTCTGGGTCTATTTATCGAAAAGTTTCTAACCAATTTCGATAAAGAGACATTAGATCCAATTTGTAAACTATCATGATGTGCATAGGTATCAGATAACATAGATCTATAACCCTTTATAGTAACAGGTTGCAGTTTGATTTCGTCAAACAAGTATACTAGAAAGTTAGCAATGTCTGGTATAGAGGGATCAAATATATCAACAGAATGATCCCTACACCAACGACGGAAAACCTTCCACTTAGCCGCATAGTTTAGCGAAGAGGAGGTCCTCCTACAGTTAGAAATCGCGTCCACTGCTCGTCCTGTAAAGTGCTTGCCATGCAAGAAGGACCGCACAACGGAAAAACGTGAAGGTTGAGACCTTGCGGGTTGTGATGTAGTTGGCGCGATTTCCCCTGCCAAAGAAGATCCTCTCGTGGAGGGAGCTTCCGCGGTAGGTCCCACAACAGACACCTGAGTAGATTTATCCACGGTCTCTGTGGCGACAGAGATGCTACCAACAGAATCTTGCATTGAGATTGTTTTATCTTTAGCAATACTTGTTGAATTAACGGCGCTGGAGGATACGCATATCCTATCATTCCGTCCCAAGGGATCGATAGAGCGTCTACTGCAAATGCTCTTGGATCCGGACACGGGGACACATACGTCTGCAACTGATTGTTGAGATGTGTCGCAAATAAGTCTATCATTGGCCGTTCCCATTGGTAGCAAATCTGATTGAATACTTGTTTGTTGAGAGTCCACTCCGACGGCAACAAGCGACCCTTTCGTGAAAGGGAGTCTGCTAGCACATTCAGACGACCCGGTATGTGACGGACCGAAAGAAGAACGTGATGTTCCAACGCAAACAGAAGGATTCTTTCCGTTAGATTGAACAACGGAACTGAATGAGTGCCTCCCTGATTCCGTATATACGCCACTACTGTCGTATTGTCGGATAGGATTTGGACATGAGCATCGTGAATAATGTCCATCCAGTGACGTAACGCAAGCCAAATTGACATCATTTCCTTGATGTTTATGTGCTTGCACAGGAATTGCGGATCCCAAAGACCCTGGCATCTCGAATCCGTTGGGATTAATGATGCACCCCAACCTGTTTGACTGGCATCCGTCATAATGGTAAAACTCGGATCCGGCAACTGCAGCGGAACTCCTTGAGTTAACCACTGAATGTTTGCCCAAGTCTGAATCTCTTGTTTCACTTGATCTGACAAGAGAACGTCTACATCGAGCGAATGAATTTTCACACTCCAATTCTGAGTCAGGAAAATTTGAAGAGGCCGTGTGCGTAGCCGTCCCATCGGAATGAGATCCGCGGCGGCTCCGCACAGACCTATCAGTCTCATAAATTCTCTCACCGTGACTTTGTCTGTATTCAGACAATAGCGAGCGTAACAACTGACTAATTTCGCTCTGGTTAACGGCAGACGAACGAGATTGTTGTGCGTCTCGAAGCTCATTCCCAGATGAGTGAATGACTTGGACGGCACCAGATCCGACTTCTCCTCGTTTACTATGAAACCGAGACGTCGGAGCAATAGAAGAAGATTCTGAACATCGTTCTGAAGCGTTAACTCGTTGCCGTACCTCTGAAGAATGTCGTCCAGGTAGGCCGACGTTACCGCAGACGAATGAGCTCGGAAGTAGATCATTACCGAGTTCATTACCCGAGTGAAAGCCCAGGGTGCTAGATTCAATCCGAAGCACATGGCCCGGAACTGATACACCACTCCTAGGACTGCGAAGCGTAGATACTTTCGGAATGTCGGATGTACCATGACGTGAAAGTACGCATCTTTGAGATCTATGCTCGTTGCATAATCGTTCACCCGAATACTCGCTCTGACCGATCGATTCGTCTCCATATAAAACTTCGGAGCGACGATCAGCTTGTTTATCCAGCTCAAATCTATGACTGGACGGAACGAGCCGTCTGGTTTCGGAACCAGAAACAGATGGCTGTAGAATCCCAGCGATTCCTGGTTTTCTACGACCTCTACCGCGTTCTTCATTAAAAGAGACTGCACCTCTGATAGCAGAGCGTCTCTTTTCTGAGGGTTTGACGGAAGATGAGTCCACTTTGGACTTCGAGTTAATGGAGGCTTTCGTTTGAAGGATATCTTGAGACCTTCCGAAGTCACTCCTCTCACCCACGGGTCGTCCGTAATCGACGCCCACTCATGAGAAAAACTCGACAACCTTCCGCCAACCGGAACGCGATAGAGGTTTGAGCCATCACCTCCTGGATCTGCGAGGCCTGCGGTAGGAGAAACCACGTCTTCCACGACCCGCACCTCGCCTCGTCGACCTCGGGGCGTCCGACCGATTGTCCCGGCCTGAAGGACGTCCCGAACGAGAGTCACTATCCTGACGGTCTCTCGAATAAGAGCTAGAGGACGCACCGGAACCTCTATAGGAACCTCTCTTGGGCGGATAAGACCCAGAAGTGCCCGCCTTATTCGTGTCTGCTGTATCCGACCTTTTAGGAGCGGATCTAAACAACAGAGAATCACTAGCTTTCTTTTTAATATTATCATAAATAGCGGAAAGCTTGCCATCAAAGAGAAGATCTCCTGAGACCGAAGCGACTCTAAGAGAGTTCTTCACCTTAGAATCCACTAGTGTGGATGTAGACAGGGCTGCGTCACGTCTAACCAACTCCAGATTTGCCACTGAAAGGGCGGAGTTACACGTGGAATAAGCTACTGCCCTTGAAAGAAGTCTTAAGGAGGATTGTATATCCTGAAACTCTTCCCCTTGAAGACGCAGTGATAACGCCTTAGTAAGGTGATCTGCGTAAGATAAGGCATCTAAATTGGCTCTGTTAGACGCAATAGCTGTTTCCAACACTGCGGTTGGAATAGAAGCTGACGACGGTAATGATAGCTCTAAGTCTTCCGCCTCGTCGTCCATACGCAGAGGAACTCTCGGTATACCCTGACCTGCCGTGTCGAATTTATACCTTGCATTAATGAAAGGCAGGTTGAGAGTATTTGCGGACAAGAAGCCTGCTTTCCCTGTCCTGGAAGCAAGTTTAAAAATAGCGTCGTTCAATAATTCAAATGTTCTTGCAACATTATTGGACTGCGACGGAAACTCGGGAGCGATGTCCCTGAACCGCTCGAAAAAATCAGAGTCCAATGACGCTATAATTCTCCTGTCCGGAAGCGCAGCAGTCTGGCCCGACGGAACAACTTGAGGAAGAAAGTGCCGGATGAAGTCCACGGCAGCTTTGTGTTGTTCCGAAAGGAATAGCTCCAATTCATCCGTATCCCTTTCACCATCCGGTCGGACCTCCCGATGTTCCCGGTCGTCCGCCCCCGATGCTTCGGCGGAGCGTACCGACCCAGCGCCGTCGGATAATTCTCGATCCGACACCGTTTCTGTCGGCTGCTGGGATGCTGCGATAAGCTGTGCTATCTGCACTAGAATGTCCGATGTCGAGACCTGCGGAGGAGCGGTCTTTCGCTGCTTCGCCGAGGGCAGCTCCGCATCAGATGGCTCCCGCATACTTTTCCTATGCGAACGTCCGGAGTCCATCGGTCTCGAATCCCTGGCTGCCGGATGGTGTGACCTGGTCGCCGAAGAATCCTTCATCGCCGAAGCTGGCAAAATATCGGAGGTCACGCAGCCAAGGTGCGGTCGTGTGCGCCGACGAGAAGAGGAAGCCTTAACAGTCTCTGCGGACTGCTTATACAACGGAGCGTCCCGAGCGACGGACGTATGCTCCGCTAAAGACACATTTTGTACCACAACATCTGGTCCCAGATGTTGTTGTACGAGAGAGGGGCCTCTCTCGCTCGTGGCCCGGCTGGACCTGGACGAGCTAGGAACCGGACTAAAAGGCTTCCTCCGTTCTCGTTCACTATCCGCCGTCACTGGGTGTGCATCTATTATTTTTATAGTGCTCGCATCACCCAAAATTTCCTCTTGGACCGCATCGGACGAACCCGGCTGCCGAACCATTCGGTGAATGGACGCTACACCGGGCGAGCTAGCGGACGACATTTGTCTAATCTCCATGAGCACTTTTGCCGCTAGCTCTGTATTTAATTGTGACGACGGACGCACACTTGAAGAAGATAACATGTAAACATCACCCTGTTCTGGTTCCTCTGAAATAGAAACTGAGAGAGTAGAGTGACCTTGTGGAGAAAGAGCCGGCATCGCTCTTTCTCCAGAAACAACATATCGTGACACACGTTTCCAATGTTTCTCATCCCAATGTTCACATACAGGACAGGGATTAATGCGAGAACACTGACTACAATTAATGCAATAATCATGAAAGTCAGAGGAAGATTTCTTCCTATTACAAATTGAACAAGTTCCCTTCATTGTGAAAGAACAACAATAAGTCCTAGTTACTCGCAAAAACCCCTGACACAAAGATACATAATAACATGATCCATTAATAAATGAAAAAACAATTGCAAAACAAAATAATTTTGAAAAAATATTTTTTCAGAGAAGCCCAAGTTGCTGAAAAGTAACGTTGAGCCCCGATGGATCCGATGGCAAAGTGTGGTCAAAAATTTTAAAATTATATAAAATAATTAATGAGACACTTTCGGATAATATAAATGTATCTTATAATGAGATAAACTACCTCAAAGGCAAACAGCCCCCCTCAAAAAAGGCTGTTGCCAATGAAAACAAACAGTGTAAACACAGAAGAAAACATGACTCCAGGCACTGAAAAAACTGGCCCGGAATCAGTCATCAATTACACTCTATCTGATGCAAAACAGAGACTCCCAGGGGAGAATCTGCAGAACATCAGATGGAAGATGCAGAACACAAACGTTATACACCCATGGGTGAAAACGTAACTATGGGGAAAATAACAGAAAACATTCTGTAACCAAGCAACTCTCCCAGGGAATTTTTAGAAATGAAACTTCTCAAAAATATGCCAAAAGCATGGGAGAATTGCAAGGGGGGACTTTAGAAGGTTAGGGGAGAGGAAACACTGAATAAGCAGTGCAACAATTAGCAAGAATGACAACAAGAGGCGTTTGCCTCGAAAATAGGCAACTTAACATAATTTCAACAAAAAATTTTAAGTACAGCCCTGATTATTTTTTGCCACTTCTTTTTTCCTCTCCTCCTTCTATCCTCCTTAGAATCACATTTTCTCCAAGAATTACGTGTCTGGCATCCTTTAAACTGAGATTTACAAGCACAAAGATCAGTGAGATGTTGACTGATGAAGGGCCAAACAGAGAATGATATTTGGCGCCAATTTCGGGACGACTGCGTCACTGCGCATGCGCAGTAGAGTCGTACTATGGAGGTCCTTTAGGACATGATTTCTTTTTGTTTTGGATGCAAATTTTGGGGATTGGGGGGCAAAATTTGTGTTTGGCCCTGGTTTTTGTGGAGTTAGCACCAGCTAAGTCTGGGTCATTGGTACAGTATAAAAATATAAATTTCTGCCTTTTGATAATCCCAAATGCCCATATCTCATCCCTGTGTTGAAAGTTACATACATGAATACACAGAGGATCTCCCAAATTTATATTTAAATCTTACAAAACAATTTCACTAATTTACTGGAGGAGTTTCGGAAATTTTAATGCAAGCTGGGGATGAACTGACAATTTTGTTTAGCACTTGATCTAAAACCTGACAACATATTTGTCGATGAGCTTTCCACAATGTTATTATCTTGAATTTTCCAATATTTCAGATGTGGCAAAAAACTGAATACATGTAACTCCAAATATGGGGAACACAGAACAGAGTAACTTTGACTTCTCAAACATAAAGCCATGATGTGTTTTCTGTGAAAAAAATAACTTTCAACGCTTTACAGATACACTGTACGACAATTAGGAACTATATGTGAACATTTCGAAATGAAAAAACATTGTTCGCCAAGATCAATTACTTTTGTTCTTTTACACTTTTTGGAATAGAACCTGTAGATTCTAATTTTGTGAAAAAAGTGTTTTGAGCCAAAATGGAAGATACAGTGGGGCCCACTTATCTGGATATCTCTTAACTGTATATCCCTGTTAATTGAATATAACTTTCAAAAAAATGTCCAAGTCGAAAGAGTGAAAAAGGACCATAACTCTGGACAAAATGTGTCGAAGAAACAGGGATCCTTCCCCCATGATGCCCTACCATAACCCCAAATATCATTCAGATTGGAGTAGCAGTGGGTGAGACACAAGGGGAAATGTTGGTATGGATGGATGGACGTATTGATGGACGGACGGACAAATGGATGGATGGGCAGGCAGAGGGATGGAAGAACAGACAGACAGAAGTCTCCACTGGATACCCCTTCGACTTTTCAAGTCGGGAGCACATTAATCTTGCAATATGTCAAGAAATTACCATGACAAACACTGAAATCCCCTTGTTTACAGACTGATCAGGGCTTAGTAAATCAACTACAGGTATTTAATCTATTAAATCTTGTTTGAGCTTCTTGAGCTCTGACAAACAAGATATAATGGAATAAATGCTCAGTTTATCTCTAAAATACAGAAAAGTGACCAATCCCTGTTAACTGAATACTCCTGTTAATTGAATAATTTTACAGGCAAAGCGGTTAATCAATTAACAGGACTCCACTGTACAACCTTTTGGAAGCCAACCAACAATATGCCAAAAGGGATTGACAAACAAATTACACTTCTTAAAAGACTTTGAATTTCATTGTTAACCCTTTACCCAACGTAACGGTCCGTGCTATTCTAAAAAATCTTAATTAATTTTCATTATTTTTTCATTTTTTGTCTCAAAAACATAGGTTATGACCCCTCATTGGAATGTGCTTTTCGAGCTTGTTTCAATGATTTTGATAACCTATGTTTTTGAGACAAAAAATGAAAAAAATTAGTTATTCAAGAATTTTTTTTGCATGTGTTGTCTGCTGTAAATGTTAGGTAAAGGGTTAAATGCATTGTTGATGTAATATTTTGAAGCATTTAATAACAGAATTTTATTGAAACAATTCAAAACTTATTAAAAAGGGTTTTTGCACTTGCCAGAAAAAAATGTTCTAAACTTTTTTAATTCCATCAAACCTTGACCGACATTTTTCCATACTTGTTAAGACCTTTTCCAGGCCGACACAAATTTCCATACTTTTTCAATAAATCCAAATTGGTGTAAGAATGCTGTTAAATGATAAATGATGTCAGTGTAAGTGTTTTTATTCCATTCCTCATCTCCTGAGTTTCTGTCAACAATATACTGAAGGGGCAATATCTACAATATGAAGAGCGGTGTGATTTGATTCAAGATTTGATTCGAAAGCCTTTGTGTGATTCAACCTGCAATTTGAGATCTGCAGAGCCCTACTGGATTTATTTATTAAGGTATAACGACACATTAACAGCCTAGGTCATATCCCATCGGTGACAGTTTTATGGGTGGACGAAGCTGGAGTACCCGGAGATGAGCAGCTGCCAGCTCCCCAACATCGTAACTCCGCACTGCATTACAGGCGGGGTTAGACTGGTTGAAGATATGCGCACCATCGACATGCGGTACACCTTAGTACACAGCGTCATCGTGCACCCATGTGGACAATTGGGGTTAAGTGCCTTACCCAAGGACACAACGCAGGAGTCCGAATCTATCGCTCAGACGGTCACCCATCCGAGGACTAACCGGGCTTGACGTTGCTTAACTTCGGCGATCTGACGAGAACACGTTAGTGGGAACCCAATGAAATATTACACTCTTAGTACCTGACATATCCAAGATTGAACCTCTGTGGCAACTGGAAATCCAGCTGGATGGTAGCACATTGATGCGATCTCCTTAAGGCATCCAATATTGTTATATCAATCTGCACAAAAAAATAGAGCAATGAATAAGTCAAAAATCTAAATACATAAGACAGCAGATTCTGATTTATCGCAAACTCGTACAACATTCAGAACTCTACTAACAATAGTACAGTGGAGTCCACTTAATTGGATATCTCTTAACTGAATAACCCTATTGAATATAATTTCCCAACACAAAACCATTTACCATATCTCCAGTACAAATTTGACCTGTTAATTTAATATAGGTTGTCGAGTAAACTCCTGTTAATAGAATAAAAAATCTTGTAACCTTTCGAGAAATCCTATTTGGTCTCAGTGTGTCCAATACATGAATTTAATCTATTATATCTTGTTTGACAGAGCTCCCTCAATAAATGCTAAGTTTATCTCTAGAATGCAGGTGACACAATCCCTGTTAATTGGATACTCCTGTTAATTGAATAATTTTTATTGGCAAAGTGGCTATTCAATTAATAGTGTTACAATGTATTAGTTATATACGTCTTTGGAAGTGGTATGTTGAACAGCCCTATATACCCAGAAGGTGCATAAAAAACAGACAGGGAACATGAGGACTTGTGAGGGTAGATAAAATTTGACAGAGTACAAGGTGTCTTTAACTCTACCATAGACCTGCATAATAAATTCATAACACTTGAAAGCCATGTTAATCACATTAAAACAAATGATATTTACAAGTTAACCAGCCCAAAAGTTAAAAAATTTATAGTAATTTATATATTTTTTATACTTACCAATGACCCAGACTTAGCTGGTGCTAACTCTAACAAAACCAGGCCCAAACACAAATTTTGCCCCCCAATCCCCAAAATTTGCATCCAAAACAAAAAGAAATCATGTCCTAAAGGACCTCCATACTACGCCTCTACTGCGCATGCGCAGTGACGCAGACGTCCCGAAATTGGCGCCAATTATCATTCTTACTGGCAGTGCCTGGTCAGCGCTATGTACTCAGCGGGGAGGCAAGAGTTCCCAACTCCAGGGAGGGCCATCCCCGTCTGGGTCATTGGTAAGTATAAAAAATATATAAATTACTATAAATTTTTTAACATTTTTATACTGTACCAATGACCCAGACTTAGCTGAATAGTAAACAGGCTGGAGGGCCTAGGACATAGAGGAAAATCCAATAAGTTCAACTATATAGTAAAGAGGTAACCCCTTAAGGAGAAAAGGAGTATTAGGCTTTACATGTATCTTTCTTATTTAATATTAAATTAGAAAGATACACTACCCTTAATAATTGAGCACAATAACATTCATGTTCTCTATTAACATCCAGTTTAACCCTTATACTAATTATTTTTAAAGCACGCCAATAAATAAAGTAGTCCAGAGAATTGAGACTCTTTATAGTCATTTAAAAGTGTCCGAGTATTGTATATTAAAGCCCATTTGACACTTGACATATACAAATGCTTCACACCGAGCTACACTTTAAAAATAAGACATGAATGAATTTTAACATTAATATTACACTTTAAAACCATCCCGGAAGCGACTCAGAAATACTGACTCGGAGGAGGCATTCCCTTGCTTTTCACTATAAAGCAGGTGACCTAAGGGAACACCCGCCACAACCCCCCCCCCCTTTCCCCTTGCCCTGGGTCAAATAGCCCAGAGCGAAGAGGGCAGCCGGACGGAGTCACTGCCGGAACAGAAAGCCTGCATAACTATAGTTGCAACTGTTTAGTGGACGACATTCTGAGCAACAGATAACGGACCTAAACAATGCAGGTCTCCAGAAATGGACTCAATATTTCTGAGATAAAAATTAGTAAATGTGGATGGCTGAGACCAATAAGCAGCCTTCATTAAATCTGTAATAGCAACACTATTAGCATAAGCCCAGGAAGTAGAAAGAGCTCTTACTTCATGAGCAGAAATCTTAAGCACAGACTGCTGAGAAGAAGATAAATCTTCATAAGCAGTACGGATAGTTAACTGAATCCATCTAGCAATAGAATGGACTGAAATGTCCTTTCTATTAGGCATCAAAGACAGAAAGAAACGTTTCCGTCCCTTTCTGATAAACTGAGATCTCTGTTTATAGATACGTAATGCTCTAACAGGACAGAGTAAAGGCCTACGCCCGTCTGAAGACGGAAGAGCCTTAATAACAATAGGTTCCGGATATTTATTAGGAGCCTGATTCTTAGCTAAAAAACCCACATTAGTAGTGAAGGTGATAGTGTTCCCAACACTACGATAATGAGAATCATCCACCGATAGTGCATGAAGCTCACTGACTCTTCTAGCAGAAGAGAAAGCTAAGAGAAAAGCTGTCTCTTATAAGATAAGAATTTGAAATCTAGTGTCCCAAGAGGTTCAAATGGCTTTTCCTTCAATTTAAGAAGAACCCAAGCTAAATTCCACTTAGGAATTAATCTAAGAGTTCTGGGTCTATTTATCGAAAAGTTTCTAACCAACTTCGATAAAGAGACATTAGATCCAATTTGTAAACTATCCTGATGTGCATAGGTATCAGATAACATAGATCTATAACCCTTTATAGTAACAGGTTGCAGTTTGATTTCGTCAAACAAGTATACTAGAAAGTTTGCAATGTCTGGTATAGAGGGATCGAATATATCTACAGAATGATCCCTACACCAACGACGAAAAACCTTCCACTTAGCCGCATAGTTTAGCGAAGAGGAGGTCCTCCTACAGTTAGAAATCGCGTCCACTGCTCGTCCTGTAAAGTGCTTGCCATGCAAGAAGGACCGCACAACGGAAAAACGTGAAGGTTGAGACCTTGCGGGTTGTGATGGAGTTGGCGCGATTTCCCCTGCGAAAGAAGATCCTCCCGTGGAGGAAGCTTCTGCGGTAGGTCCCACAACAGACACCTGAGTAGATTTATCCACGGTCTCTGTGGCGACAGAGATGCTACCAACAGAATCTTGCATTGAGATTGTTTTATCTTTAGCAATACTTGTTGAATTAACGGCGCTGGAGGATACGCATATCCTATCATTCCGTCCCAAGGGATCGACAGAGCGTCTACTGCAAATGCTCTTGGATCCGGACACGGAGACACATACGTCTGCAACTGATTGTTGAGATGTGTCGCAAATAAGTCTATCATTGGCCATTCCCATTGGTAGCAAATCTGATTGAATACTTATTTGTTGAGAGTTCACTCCGACGGCAACAAGCGACCCTTTCGTGAAAGGGAGTCTGCTAGCACATTCAGACGACCCGGTATGTGACGGACCGAAAGAAGAACGTGATGTTCTAGCGCAAACAGAAGGATTCTTTCCGTTAGATTGAACAACGGAACTGAAT
Organism: Pictodentalium vernedei; assembly: GCA_031216915.1. Taxonomy (NCBI): domain Eukaryota; kingdom Metazoa; phylum Mollusca; class Scaphopoda; order Dentaliida; family Dentaliidae; genus Pictodentalium; species Pictodentalium vernedei. The sequence continues at coordinate 43,557,647 of CM062293.1, forward strand.
GAGTGCCTCCCTGATTCCGTATATACGCCACTACTGTCGTATTGTCGGATAGGATTTGGACATGAGCATCGTGAATAATGTCCATCCAGTGACGTAACGCAAGCCAAATTGACATCATTTCCTTGATGTTTATGTGCTTGCACAGGAATTGAGGATCCCAAAGACCCTGGCATCTCGAATCCGTTGGGATTAATGATGCACCCCAACCTGTTTGACTGGCATCCGTCATAACGGTAAAACTCGGATCCGGCAACTGCAGCGGAACTCCTTGAGTTAACCACTGAATGTTTGCCCAAGTCTGAATCTCTTGTTTCACTTGATCTGACAAGAGAACGTCTACATCGAGCGAATGAATTTTCACACTCCAATTCTGAGTCAGGAAAATTTGAAGAGGACGTGTGCGTAACCGCCCCATCGGAATGAGATCCGCGGCGGCTCCGCACAGACCTATCAGTCTCATAAATTCCCTCGCCGTGACTTTGTCTGCGTGCAGACAATAGCGAGCGTAACAACTGACTAATTTCGCTCTGGTTAACGGCAGACGAACGAGATTGTTGTGCGTCTCTAAGCTCATTCCCATATGAGTGAATGACTTGAATGGCACCAGATCCGACTTCTCCTCGTTTACTATAAAACCGAGACGTCGGAGCAATAGAAGAAGATTCTGAACATCGTTCTGAAGCGTTAACTCGTTGCCGTACCTCTGAAGAATGTCGTCCAGGTAGGCCGACGTTACCGCAGACGAATGAGCTCGGAAGTAGATCATTACCGAGTTCATTACCCGAGTGAAAGGCCAGGGTGCTAGATTCAATCCGAAGCACATCGCCCGGAATTGATACACCACCCCTAGGACTGCGAAGCGTAGATACTTTCGGAATGTCGGATGTACCATGACGTGAAGGTACACATCTTTGAGATCTATGCTCGTTGCATAATCGTTCACCCGAATACTCGCTCTGACCGATCGAATCGTCTCCATATAAAACTTCGGAGCGACGATCAGCTTGTTTATCCAGCTCAAATCTATGACTGGATGGAACGAGCCGTCTGGTTTCAGAACCAGAAACAGATGGCTGTAGAATCCCGGAGATTCCTGGTTTTCTACGACCTCTACCGCGTTCTTCATTAAAAGAGACTGCACCTCTGATAACAGAGCGTCTCTTTTCTGCGGATTTGACGGAAGATGAGTCCACTTTGGACTTCGAGTTAATGGAGGCTTTCGTTTGAAGGATATCTTTAGACCTTCCGAAGTCACTCCTCTCACCCAAGGGTCGTCCGTAATCGACGCCCATTCTTGTGAAAAGCTCGACAACCTTCCGCCAACCGGAACGCGATAGAGGTTTAAGCCATCACCTCCTGGACCTGCGAGGCCTGCGGTAGGAGAAACCACGTCTTCCACGACCCGCACCTCGCCCCGTCGACCTCGGGGCGTCCGACCGATTGTCCCGGCCTGAAGGACGTCCCGAACGAGAGTCGCTATCCTGACGGTCTCTCGAATAAGACCAAGAGGACGCACCGGAACCTCTATAGGAACCTCTCTTAGGCGCATTAGACCCAGAAGTGCCTGTCTTATTCGTGTCTACTGTATCCGACTTCTTAGGAGCAGATTTGAACAACAGAGAATCCTTAGCTTTCTTGTAATTTTATCATAAATAGCGGAAAGCTTGCCGTCAAAGAGAAGTTCTCCTGAGACCGAAGCGACTCTAAGAGAGTTCTTCACCTTAGAATCCACTAGTGTGGATGTAGCTAGGGCTGCGTCACGTCTAACCAACTCCAGATTTGCCACTGAAAGGGCGGAGTTACACGTGGAATAAGCTACTGCCCTTGAAAGAAGTCTTAAAGAGGATTGTATATCCTGAAACTCTTTCCCCTGAAGGCGCAGTGATAACGCCTTAGTAAGGTGATCTGCGTAAGATAAGGCATCTAAATTGGCTCTGTTAGACGCAATAGCTGTTTCCAACACCACGGTTGGAATAGAAGCTGACGACAGTAATGATAGCTCTAAGTCTTCCGCCTCGTCGTCCATACGCAGAGGAACTCTCGGTATACCCTGTCCTGCCGTATCGAATTTATTCCTTGCATTAATGAAAGGCAGGTTGAGAGTATTAGCGGACAAGAAACCTGCTTTCCCCGTCCTGGAAGCAAGTTTAAATATAGCGTCGTTCAATAATTCAAATGTTCTTGCAACATTATTGGACTGCGACGGAAACTCGGGAGCGATGTCCCTGAACCGCTCAAAAAATTCAGAGTCCAATGACGCTATAATTCTCTTGTCCGGAAGCGCAGCAGTCTGGCCCGACGGAACAACTTGAGGGAGAAAGTGCCGGATGAAGTCCACGGCAGCTTTATGTTGTTCCGAAAGGGATAGCTCCAAGTCATCCGTATCCCTTTCACCATCCGGTCGGACCTCATGATGTTCCCGGTCGTCCGCCCCCGATGCTTCGGCGGAGCGTACCGACCCAGCGCCGTCAGATAATTCTCGATCCGACACCGTTTCTGTCGGCTGCTGGGATGCTGCGATAAGCTGTGCTATCTGCACAAGAATGTCCGGCGTCGAGACCTGTGGAGGCGCAGTCTTTCGCTGCTTCGCCGAGGGCAGCTCCGCATCAGATGGCTCCCGCATACTTTTCCTATGCGAACGTCCGGAGTCCATCGATCTCGAATCCCTGGCTGCCGGATGGTGTGACCTGGTCGACGAAGAATCCTTGATCGGCGAAGCTGGTAATATATCGGCGGTCACGCAGCCAAGGTGCGGTCGTGTGCGCTGACGAGAAGAGGAAGCCTTAACAGTCTCTGCGGACTGCTTATACAACGGAGCGTCCCGAGCGACGGACGTATGCTCCGCTAAAGACACATTTTGTACCACAACATCTGGTCCCAGATGTTGTTGTACGAGAGAGGGGCCTCTCTCGCTCGCGGCCCGGCTGGACCTGGACGAGCTAGGAACCGGACTCAAAGGCTTCCTCCGTTCTCGCTTACTATCCGCCGTCACTGGGTGTGCATCTATTATGTTTATAGTGCTCGCATCACCCAAAATTTCCTCTTGGACCGCATCGGACGAACCCGGCTGCCGAACCATTCGGTGAATGGACGCTACACCGGGCGAGCTAGCGGACGACATTTGTCTAATCTCCATGAGCACTTTTGCCGCTAGCTCTGAATTCATTTGTGACGACGGACGCACACTTGAAGAAGATAACATGGAAACATCACCCTGTTCTGGTTCCTCTGAAATAGAAACTGAGAGAATAGAGTGACCTTGCGGAGAAAGAGCCGGCATCGCTCTTTCTCCAGAAACAACATATCGTGACACACGTTTCCAATGTTTCTCATCCCAATGTTCACATATAGGACAGGGATTAATGCGAGAACACTGACTACAATTAATACAATGATCATGAAAGTCAGAGGAAGATTTCTTCCTATTACAATTTGAACAACGTCCCTTCATTGTGAAAGAACAACAATAAGTCCTAGTTACTCGCAAAAACCCCTGACACAAAGATGCATAATAACATGATCCATTAATAAATGAAAAAACAATTGCAAAACAAAATAATTTTGAAAAAATATTTTTTCAGCGAAGCCCAAGTTGCTGAAAAGTAACGTTGAGCCCCAATGGATCCGATGGCAAAGTGTGGTCAAAAATTTTAAATTTATATTAAATAATTAATGAGACACTTACGGATAATATAAATGTATCTTATAGTGAGATAAACTACAGCAAAGGCAAACAGCCCCCCTCAAAAAAGGCTGTTGCCAATGAAAACAAACAGTGTAAAAACACCAGAAAACATGACTCCAGGCACTGAAAAAACTGGCCCGGAATCAGTCATCAATTACACTCTATCTGATGCAAAACAGAGACTCCCAGGGGAGAATCTGCAGAACATCAGATGGAAGATGCAGAACACAAACGTTATACACCCATGGGTGAAAACGTAACTATGGGGAAAATAACAGAAAACATTCTGTAACCAAGCAACTCTCCCAGGAAATTTTAGAAATGAAATTTCTCAAAAATATGCCAAAAGCATGGGAGAATTGCAAGGGGGGACTTTAGAAGGCTAGGGGAGAGGAAACACTGAATAAGCAGTGCAACAATTAGCAAGAATGACAACAAGAGGCCCATGCCTCAAAAATAGGCAACTTAACATAATTTCATCAAAAAATTTTAAGTACAGCCCTGATTATTTTTTGTCACTTCTTTTTCCTCTCCTCCTTCTATCCTCCTTAGAATCACATTTTCTCCCAAAATTACGTGTCTGGCATCCTTTAAACTGAGATTTACAAGCACAAAGATCAGTGAGATGTTGACTGATGAAGGGCCAAACAGAGAATGATAATTGGCGCCAATTTCGGGACGACTGCGTCACTGCGCAGTAGAGGCGTACTATGGAGGTCCTTTAGGACATGATTTCTTTTTGTTTTGGATGCAAATTTTGGGGATTGGGGGGCAAAATTTGTGTTTGGCCCTGGTTTTGTTGGAGTTAGCACCAGCTAAGTCTGGGTCATTGGTACAGTATAAAAATATATCTATAAAATACTCAGCGGGTTAAGAGGTAACTGAAGTCTTGGCTTGGGGGAGCTCAGTGGTAGACTGTTGGACTTCTATGCCAGAAGTCCCGAGTTCGATCCTAGTCCGGGACAACCCGCATTGTGTCCTTGGGCAAGGCATTTTATCCCGGTTGCCTACATAAGGGCACGATGATGCTGTGTACTAAGGCGTACTGCACGTCGATGGCACACATGTCTTCAACCGCTGCAACCCTGTTTGAGCAGAGCTTGAACAGAGAATGTTGAGGAACTGACAGTTGCTTGATGCTTGGTGGTTCTTTCTGGGTACTTCGGCTTCCTCCACAAAAAAAACTGTCACGGTCATGATTAGCCATTGTGCATAAGTATGTGACCTTAAACACCAATAAATAAATAAATAAATAAATAAATAAATAAATAAATAAATAAACTCAAGTCATGACTTACAGATATTCATCAGTTAATTTATCATCTAAATATATTTCAGTAATGATTGGGATACTCCAATAATTTGGTTATATATCTTTAAAACAAACAAATTTAATTCACTATATTCTTTTTATCTCTATCAACAACAAAAAAATTAAAATTTCTTGATTTCTACTTTTAAAACAAAATGATACAAACGAAGCACAAAAAATGTGTTTTCCTTGCATCTCTTTCATATTGAATTAGCTCTTTAATTACTACTAGTGATATTCCCACCAAGGACAGCAAATCTCTTGCAACTAAATTTGGTATAATTTGGACAATTTTGATCAAAGTTCCTTGGGCAAGACACTTCACCCCCATTGTCCATGTGGGGGCACGGTGACGCTGTGTACTAAGGCGTACTGCACGTTGATGGTGCACCTGTCTTCAACCAATGCTAACCCTGCTTGTCTGGAGTTAGTATGTTGGGGAGCTGACAGTTGCTCGCCATTGCTCGGTGGTTCTCTCCGGGTACTCCGGCTTCCTCCACCCATAAAACTGTCGTGGTCATGATTAGCCATTGTGCAGAAATATGTGACCTTAAACACCAATAAATAAATAAATAAATTTTGATCAAAGTTTCTTTTGTGGAAGTGAATAAACTTTGTGATGAATTATTAAGGGCTTGGACAACTGTCTAGAATCCACACTTGACCACTGACTTTACTCATCCAGTGGCTTAGCAGAGATTTCTTGTGAAGTTCTTGGCTGCATTAACAGGCAGCCAAGAGTTCACTAAAAATCCTGTCTAGGTAAACAGGACCACCTCAAGATTGCAAATTAAGGACACCTGTTGTGAAGTTGTAAAATCCAGAAATAGCACTTTGGAGGTTGGAGGGGGGGGGGGGGGGGGGTTGTTAATGATTATTTTGGCATTGAATTTCATAACTTTTTCACCAAATCAAATTATGGATGCTTGAGAACTTCAATGACTGGATTTGATAAAAAAAAAAGGTTATGATAAATATTTAGCAGATTGAGAGTTAATCAGTTGATTCCACCCAATAATAATGTAGTGGGACTAGCTTGTTCCCATAGTTGTTAACCATTTACAATAAAACAAATAACAGATGCAAAAGGCAAAAATATTTCTGGCAACACTCAAATGTTAAAAAATTTATAGTAATTTATATATTTTTTATACTTACCAATGACCCAGACTTAGCTGGTGCTAACTCCACAAAAACCAGGGCCAAACACAAATTTTGCCCCCCAATCCCCAAAATTTGCATCCAAAACAAAAAGAAATCATGTCCTAAAGGACCTCCATAGTACGACTCTACTGCGCATGCGCAGTGACGCAGTCGTCCCGAAATTGGCGCCAAATATCATTCTTACTGGCAGTGCCTGGTCAGCGCTATGTACTCAGCGGGGAGGCAAGAGTTCCCAACTCAGGGAGGGCCATCCCCGTCTGGGTCATTGGTAAGTATAAAAAATATATAAATTACTATAAATTTTTTAACATTTTTATACTGTACCAATGACCCAGACTTAGCTGAATAGTAAACAGGCTGGAGGGCCTAGGACATAGAGGAAAATCCAATAAGCTCAATTATAAAATAAAGAGGTAACCCCTTAAGGAGAAAAGGAGTATTAGGCTTTACATGTATCTTTCTTATTTAATATTAAAATTAGAAAGATACACTACCCTTAATAATTGAGCACAATAACATTCATGTTCTCTATTAACATCCAGTATAACCCTTATACTAATTATTTTTAAAGCAAGCCAAAAAATAAAGTAGTCCAGAGAATTGAGACTCTTTATAATCATTTAAAAGTGTCCGAGTATTGTATATTAAAGCCCGTTTGACACTTGACATATACAAATGCTTCACACCGAGCTACACTTTAAAAATAAGACATGAATGAAATTAAACATTAATATTACACTTTAAAACCATCCCGGAAGCGACTCAGAAATACTGTCTTGGAGGAGGCATTCCCTTGCTTTTCACTATAAAGCAGGTGACCTAAGGGAACACCCGCCCCCCCCCCCCCCCCCCCTTCCCCTTGCCCTGGATCAAATAGCCCAGAGCGAAGAGGGCAGCCGGACGGAGTCACTGCCGGAACAGAAAGCCTGCATAACTATAGTTGCAACTGTTTAGTGGACGACATTCTGAGCAACAGATAACGGACCTAAACAATGCAGGTCTCCAGAAATGGACTCAATATTTCTGAGATAAAAATTAGTAAATGTGGATGGCTGAGACCAATAAGCAGCCTTCATTAAATCTGTAATAGCAACACTATTAGCATAAGCCCAGGAAGTAGAAAGAGCTCTTACTTCATGAGCAGAAATCTTAAGCACAGACTGCTGAGAAGAAGATAAATCTTCATACGCAGTACGGATAGTTAAATGAATCCATCTAGCAATAGAATGGACTGAAATGTCCTTTCTATTAGGCATCAAAGACAGAAAGAAACGTTTCCGTCCCTTTCTGATGAACTGAGATCTCTGTTTATAGATACGTAGTGCTCTAACAGGACAGAGTAAAGGCCTACGCCCGTCTGAAGACGGAAGAGCCTTAATAACAATAGGTTCCGGATATTTATTAGGAGCCTGATTCTTAGCTAAAAAACCGACATTAGTAGTGAAGGTGATAGTGTTCCCAACACTACGATAATGAGAATCATCCACCGATAGTGCATGAAGCTCACTGACTCTTCTGGCAGAAGAGAAAGCTAAGAGAAAAGCTGTCTTATAAGATAAGAATTTGAAATCTACTGTCCCAAGAGGTTCAAATGGCTTTTCCTTCAATTTAAGGAGAACCCAAGCTAAATTCCACTTAGGAATTAATCTGAGAGTTCTGGGTCTATTTATCGAAAAGTTTCTAACCAATTTCGATAAAGAGACATTAGATCCAATTTGTAAACTATCATGATGTGCATAGGTATCAGATAACATAGATCTATAACCCTTTATAGTAACAGGTTGCAGTTTGATTTCGTCAAACAAGTATACTAGAAAGTTAGCAATGTCTGGTATAGAGGGATCAAATATATCTACAGAATGATCCCTACACCAACGACGGAAAACCTTCCACTTAGCCGCATAGTTTAGCGAAGAGGAGGTCCTCCTACAGTTAGAAATCGCGTCCACTGCTCGTCCTGTAAAGTGCTTGCCATGCAAGAAGGACCGCACAACGGAAAAACGTGAAGGTTGAGACCTTGCGGGTTGTGATGTAGTTGGCGCGATTTCCCCTGCCAAAGAAGATCCTCTCGTGGAGGGAGCTTCCGCGGTAGGTCCCACAACAGACACCTGAGTAGATTTATCCACGGTCTCTGTGGCGACAGAGATGCTACCAACAGAATCTTGCATTGAGATTGTTTTATCTTTAGCAATACTTGTTGAATTAACGGCGCTGGAGGATACGCATATCCTATCATTCCGTCCCAAGGGATCGATAGAGCGTCTACTGCAAATGCTCTTGGATCCGGACACGGGGACACATACGTCTGCAACTGATTGTTGAGATGTGTCGCAAATAAGTCTATCATTGGCCGTTCCCATTGGTAGCAAATCTGATTGAATACTTGTTTGTTGAGAGTCCACTCCGACGGCAACAAGCGACCCTTTCGTGAAAGGGAGTCTGCTAGCACATTCAGACGACCCGGTATGTGACGGACCGAAAGAAGAACGTGATGTTCCAACGCAAACAGAAGGATTCTTTCCGTTAGATTGAACAACGGAACTGAATGAGTGCCTCCCTGATTCCGTATATACGCCACTACTGTCGTATTGTCGGATAGGATTTGGACATGAGCATCGTGAATAATGTCCATCCAGTGACGTAACGCAAGCCAAATTGACATCATTTCCTTGATGTTTATGTGCTTGCACAGGAATTGCGGATCCCAAAGACCCTGGCATCTCGAATCCGTTGGGATTAATGATGCACCCCAACCTGTTTGACTGGCATCCGTCATAATGGTAAAACTCGGATCCGGCAACTGCAGCGGAACTCCTTGAGTTAACCACTGAATGTTTGCCCAAGTCTGAATCTCTTGTTTCACTTGATCTGACAAGAGAACGTCTACATCGAGCGAATGAATTTTCACACTCCAATTCTGAGTCAGGAAAATTTGAAGAGGCCGTGTGCGTAGCCGTCCCATCGGAATGAGATCCGCGGCGGCTCCGCACAGACCTATCAGTCTCATAAATTCTCTCGCCGTGACTTTGTCTGTATTCAGACAATAGCGAGCGTAACAACTGACTAATTTCGCTCTGGTTAACGGCAGACGAACGAGATTGTTGTGCGTCTCGAAGCTCATTCCCAGATGAGTGAATGACTTGGACGGCACCAGATCCGACTTCTCCTCGTTTACTATGAAACCGAGACGTCGGAGCAAAAGAAGAAGATTCTGAACATCGTTCTGAAGCGTTAACTCGTTGCCGTACCTCTGAAGAATGTCGTCCAGGTAGGCCGACGTTACCGCAGACGAATGAGCTCGGAAGTAAATCATTACCGAGTTCATTACCCGAGTGAAAGCCCAGGGTGCTAGATTCAATCCGAAGCACATGGCCCGGAACTGATACACCACTCCTAGGACTGCGAAGCGTAGATACTTTCGGAATGTCGGATGTACCATGACGTGAAAGTACGCATCTTTGAGATCTATGCTCGTTGCATAATCGTTCACCCGAATACTCGCTCTGACCGATCGAATCGTCTCCATATAAAACTTCGGAGCGACGATCAGCTTGTTTATCCAGCTCAAATCTATGACTGGACGGAACGAGCCGTCTGGTTTCGGAACCAGAAACAGATGGCTGTAGAATCCCAGCGATTCCTGGTTTTCTACGACCTCTACCGCGTTCTTCATTAAAAGAGACTGCACCTCTGATAGCAGAGCGTCTCTTTTCTGAGGGTTTGACGGAAGATGAGTCCACTTTGGACTTCGAGTTAATGGAGGCTTTCGTTTGAAGGATATCTTTAGACCTTCCGAAGTCACTCCTCTCACCCACGGGTCGTCCGTAATCGACGCCCACTCTTGAGAAAAACTCGACAACCTTCCGCCAACCGGAACGCGATAGAGGTTTGAGCCATCACCTCCTGGATCTGCGAGGCCTGCGGTAGGAGAAACCACGTCTTCCACGACCCGCACCTCGCCTCGTCGACCTCGGGGCGTCCGACCGATTGTCCCGGCCTGAAGGACGTCCCGAACGAGAGTCACTATCCTGACGGTCTCTCGAATAAGAGCTAGAGGACGCACCGGAACCTCTATAGGAACCTCTCTTGGGCGGATAAGACCCAGAAGTGCCCGCCTTATTCGTGTCTGCTGTATCCGACCTTTTAGGAGCGGATGTAAACAACAGAGAATCACTAGCTTTCTTTTTAATATTATCATAAATAGCGGAAAGCTTGCCGTCAAAGAGAAGATCTCCTGAGACCGAAGCGACTCTAAGAGAGTTCTTCACCTTAGAATCCACTAGTGTGGATGTAGACAGGGCTGCGTCACGTCTAACCAACTCCAAATTTGCCACTGAAAGGGCGGAGTTACACGTGGAATAAGCTACTGCCCTTGAAAGAAGTCTTAAGGAGGATTGTATATCCTGAAACTCTTCCCCTTGAAGACGCAGTGATAACGCCTTAGTAAGGTGATCTGCGTAAGATAAGGCATCTAAATTGGCTCTGTTAGACGCAATAGCTGTTTCCAACACTGCGGTTGGAATAGAAGCTGACGACGGTAATGATAGCTCTAAGTCTTCCGCCTCGTCGTCCATACGCAGAGGAACTCTCGGTATACCCTGACCTGCCGTGTCAAATTTATTCCTTGCATTAATGAAAGGCAGGTTGAGAGTATTTGCGGACAAGAAGCCTGCTTTCCCCATCCTGGAAGCAAGTTTAAAAATAGCGTCATTCAATAATTCAAATGTTCTTGCAACATTATTGGACTGCGACGGAAACTCGGGAGCGATGTCCCTGAACCGCTCGAAAAAATCAGAGTCCAATGACGCTATAATTCTCCTGTCCGGAAGCGCAGCAGTCTGGCCCGACGGAACAACTTGAGGAAGAAAGTGCCGGATGAAGTCCACGGCAGCTTTGTGTTGTTCCGAAAGGGATAGCTCCAATTCATCCGTATCCCTTTCACCATCCGGTCGGACCTCCCGATGTTCCCGGTCGTCCGCCCCCGATGCTTCGGCGGAGCGTACCGACCCAGCGCCGTCGGATAATTCTCGATCCGACACCGTTTCTGTCGGCTGCTGGGATGCTGCGATAAGCTGTGCTATCTGCACTAGAATGTCCGACGTCGAGACCTGCGGAGGAGCGGTCTTTCGCTGCTTCGCCGAGGGCAGCTCCGCATCAGATGGCTCCCGCATACTTTTCCTATGCGAACGTCCGGAGTCCATCGGTCTCGAATCCCTGGCTGCCGGATGGTGTGACCTGGTCGCCGAAGAATCCTTCATCGGCGAAGCTGGCAAAATATCGGAGGTCACGCAGCCAAGGTGCGGTCGTGTGCGCCGACGAGAAGAGGAAGCCTTAACAGTCTCTGCGGACTGCTTATACAACGGAGCGTCCCGAGCGACGGACGTATGCTCCGCTAAAGACACATTTTGTACCACAACATCTGGTCCCAGATGTTGTTGTACGAGAGAGGGGCCTCTCTCGCTCGCGGCCCGGCTGGACCTGGACGAGCTAGGAACCGGACTAAAAGGCTTCCTCCGTTCTCGTTCACTATCCGCCGTCACTGGGTGTGCATCTATTATTTTTATAGTGCTCGCATCACCCAAAATTTCCTCTTGGACCGCATCGGACGAACCCGGCTGCCGAACCATTCGGTGAATGGACGCTACACCGGGCGAGCTAGCGGACGACATTTGTCTAATCTCCATGAGCACTTTTGCCGCTAGCTCTGTATTTAATTGTGACGACGGACGCACACTTGAAGAAGATAACATGTAAACATCACCCTGTTCTGGTTCCTCTGAAATAGAAACTGAGAGAGTAGAGTGACCTTGTGGAGAAAGAGCCGGCATCGCTCTTTCTCCAGAAACAACATATCGTGACACACGTTTCCAATGTTTCTCATCCCAATGTTCACATACAGGACAGGGATTAATGCGAGAACACTGACTACAATTAATGCAATAATCATGAAAGTCAGAGGAAGATTTCTTCCTATTACAATTTGAACAAGTTCCCTTCATTGTGAAAGAACAACAATAAGTCCTAGTTACTCGCAAAAACCCCTGACACAAAGATACATAATAACATGATCCATTAATAAATGAAAAAACAATTGCAAAACAAAATAATTTTGAAAAAATATTTTTTCAGAGAAGCCCAAGTTGCTGAAAAGTAACGTTGAGCCCCGATGGATCCGATGGCAAAGTGTGGTCAAAAATTTTAAAATTATATAAAATAATTAATGAGACACTTTCGGATAATATAAATGTATCTTATAATGAGATAAACTACCTCAAAGGCAAACAGCCCCCCTCAAAAAAGGCTGTTGCCAATGAAAACAAACAGTGTAAACACAGAAGAAAACATGACTCCAGGCACTGAAAAAACTGGCCCGGAATCAGTCATCAATTACACTCTATCTGATGCAAAACAGAGACTCCCAGGGGAGAATCTGCAGAACATCAGATGGAAGATGCAGAACACAAACGTTATACACCCATGGGTGAAAACGTAACTATGGGGAAAATAACAGAAAACATTCTGTAACCAAGCAACTCTCCCAGGGAATTTTTAGAAATGAAACTTCTCAAAAATATGCCAAAAGCATGGGAGAATTGCAAGGGGGGACTTTAGAAGGTTAGGGGAGAGGAAACACTGAATAAGCAGTGCAACAATTAGCAAGAATGACAACAAGAGGCGTTTGCCTCGAAAATAGGCAACTTAACATAATTTCAACAAAAAATTTTAAGTACAGCCCTGATTATTTTTTGCCACTTCTTTTTTCCTCTCCTCCTTCTATCCTCCTTAGAATCACATTTTCTCCAAGAATTACGTGTCTGGCATCCTTTGAACTGAGATTTACAAGCACAAAGATCAGTGAGATGTTGACTGATGAAGGGCCAAACAGAGAATGATATTTGGCGCCAATTTCGGGACGACTGCGTCACTGCGCATGCGCAGTAGAGTCGTACTATGGAGGTCCTTTAGGACATGATTTCTTTTTGTTTTGGATGCAAATTTTGGGGATTGGGGGGCAAAATTTGTGTTTGGCCCTGGTTTTTGTGGAGTTAGCACCAGCTAAGTCTGGGTCATTGGTACAGTATAAAAATTTTGCATTTTTTGAATCAAAAACAGTTTAAGAACCTTTTCTGGAATGAGCTCATTTTTAATGAGGGATAACAGTCTATGTTTTTGAGACAAAAACTGAGAAAATAACAAAACTTTAATAGTGATATTTCTAAACAATTGGGTTAAGGATGAGGTTAATTTAACCCTTAACCTAACATGAAAAGCAGACGACACTTGCAAAAAAAATTCTTGAATAACTAATTTTTTTCATTTTTTGTCTCAAAAACATAGGTTATGACCCCTCGTTGGAACGAGTGTCGTCTGCCCTAACAAATTCAGACCACCAAAAATAATCTAGCCCTCAACCAGTTAAGTCATGATACTTTTTAAATTTCAATAAATTCTCTTTCATTTTTGGACGAGTTAAAACTCTGAAGAATCTTTAAAAATCAAAGCCTTTTAATACTAATTCATACAGTTCAGGAACTTTCCAAGACCCTGAAAACCCATTTTTTAATTTAACCCTCAGCTGAAGGCTTAGAGTTCAATATTATCCCTGCGCCCAATTCAATGTCGTGCGGTAAAAATGACCATTCTATCTATATCTTGTCTCTGAGTAATTTATGTAATATAACAAATTGATTGGATCACATACTTCCATATCTGTTAACTGGTAGAGTGCTGGAAGCCCATATTTGGGCTTTATTCTCAAGAGCAGGTACCACAACTTGAAGGCTTCAAATTCAATGGGTGTGTTTCATATTATCTTTGAAGTAATAGCATTTAGTCTGTTAGGATTTGCCCATAGGCACTCTCCTACAAATTGTAACAAGGCAAAGACACGTGAACAAATTTTGATGACCAAAAATAATTTAGCACTCTACCAGTTAAGGGCCTGGACAAGTGTACTGAATTCCCAACAGCCCACAACCTTTATACGTCCAGAGGTTTAGTAGTGATTTCCAGTTATGACTTGGCTGCATATAACAGGCAGCCAAGACTTTAACTAGAAAGCAGTGCCTGGATAATTTGCTTATAGTCACCAGAACTTCCTTTTGATGACACAGAAAGGGCACCTGTTCTGAGGTTATAAAAGTCAGAAATAGGCCCTTAAAAGTTCTGCACTTTCAAGGACCACATCAAACCCTGGCAGTGATAATCGATTACTGTAGATAATTTAGATATATGGTTAATAGAATGATCCTAATACATAACATTTACATGAAATCAAAGTTATGAAAGTTAGGCAACTTTGGAGAACCTATTTGTGAGAGGTGTGTCATACATTGGTTTTTTTTACTTGTGTGGAAAATTGCTAATTGCAGTTAAAATATAAGTTACTCTGCTACTTACTTTTGGTCCGTAGAATGCTCCATCTGCAGGATTCAAAGCCCACTTCATTCCAAAATCATTCAGTGACTCTTCAAGTTGCTAAAATAATCAATGAAAAGTGTTTTAAAATTCCGTAGGTGTTATTTATTAGTGTTTAATTGGTGGCTAATTGTGACCACAACATGGATAACAAGAGCACCGCTGGGCATTGCATCATACGCCCGTGAACTGTTCAAATTGTACCATTTTAACACATTTGCAATTTTTTTAGAGTGCGAGAAATTTATACTGGCATATATATATATGTTACGGTCTGACTTTGAAATCAGTGATTTTGTGAAATGACTAAATTTTTCAGTCATTTGAGAAAAAGACTAACAAGTTTGAAGCCAATCGAAAAACAAATACTAAAGTTATCATCCGGAAACCAAATATTTGACGAATTCTAAGTCCAACAGGGGCCATAATTCAGGCAAAAATTGTTCAGACCGACCCCATATTCGAACTTGACCTGTATTTTGTTGTGATTAAACCACATACCAAGTTTGGAGCCGATCGGAAAACAAATACTAAAGTTATCATCCGGAAACCAAATATTTGACGAATTCTAAGTCCAACAGGGGCCATAATTCAGGCAAAAATTGTTCAGACCGACCTCATATTTGAACTTGACCTGTATTTTGTTGTGATTAAACCACATACCAAGTTTGGAGCCGATCGGAAAACAAATACTAAAGTTATCATCCGGAAACCAAATATTTGACGAATTTTAAGTCCAACTGGGGCCATAATTCAGGCGAAAAATGTTCGGACCGACCCCATATTCGAACTTGACCTGTATTTTGTTGTGATTAAACCACATACCACATTTGGAGCCGATCGGAAAACAAATACTAAAGTTATCATCCGGAAACCAAATATTTGACAAATTCTAAGTCCAACTGGGGCCATAATTCAGGCAAAAAATGTTCGGACCGACCCCATATTCGAACTTAACCTGTATTTTGTTGTGATTAAATCACATATCACATTTGGAGCCGATCAGAAAACTAATACTAAAGTTATTGTTCTGAAACCAAACGGACGGACGGACGGACAGACGGATGGACAACGCCATACTATAATACGTCCCGTTTTTCAAACGGCCGTATAAAAAGCAAGTCCAGCCAATCGTTTATACCCAAAAATTGCTCTGGAAAGTTAAAAAATTTATAGTAATTTATATATTTTTTATACTTACCAATGACCTAGACATAGCTGGTGCTAACTCTTAACAAGAAGGACGCCAACGCCCTATAGCTCACCAACATTCCTCTTTGATAGTAACTTTGGCAAACACAAGAACTGTATCAAACAGGCTCATAACATGTGACAAAGCTTACCTAAACACAACCTCTTAAAAGTAAAACACAGAAACTGACATAAACACTAAGTTAACCATGAAATTCTGAGCTAAACAGAAAACTAAACGCAACTAAAAATGTTAAGAAAAATGTTTAAAATGCAGGGTATGAGGGGTTAATCATGGAAAAATGATACTGAGGAACATGTATGATGAATATAAATGCCATGGGAAGAGAAGGAGCACAGCAGCTGACCTAAACATCAAGTTAAACATGAAATTCCGAGCTAAACAGAAAACTAAACGCAACTAAAAATTTCAAGAAAAATGTTTAAAATGCAGGGTATGAGGGGTTAATCATGGAACAATGATACTGAGGAACATGTATGATGAATATAAGTGTCATGGGAAGAGAAGGAGCACAGCAGCTGACCTAAACACTGAGTTAAACATGAAATTCCGAGCTAAACAGAAAACTAAACGCAACTAAAAATGTAAAAAAAAATGTTTAAAATGCAGGGTATGAGGGGTTAATCATGGAACAATGATACTGAGGAACATGTATGATGAATATTAGTGCCATGAGAAGAGAAGAAGCACAGCAGCTGACCTAAACACTAAGTTAAACATGAAATTCCGAGCTAAACAGAAAACTAAACGCAACTAAAAATGTCAAGAAAAATGTTTAAAATGCAGGGTATGAGGGGTTAATCATGGAACAATGATACTGAGAAACATGTATGATGAATATAAGTGCCGTGGGAAGAAAAGGAGCACAGCAGCTGACATAAACACTTAGTTAAACATGAAATTCCGAGCTAAACAGAAAACTAAGCGCAACTAAAAATTTCAAGAAAAATGTTTAAAATGCAATGTATGAGGGATTAATCATGGAACAATGATACTGAGGAACATGTATGATGAAAATAATTGCCATGGGAAGAGAAGGAGCACAGCAGCTGACCTAAACACTAAGTTAAACATGAAATTCCGAGCTAAACAGAAAACTAAACGCAACTAAAAATGTCAAGAAAAATGTTTAAAATGCAGGGTATGGGGGGTTAATCATGGAACAATGATACTGAGGAACATGTATGATGAATATAAGTGCCGTGGGAAGAAAAGGAGCACAGCAGCTGACATAAACACTTAGTTAAACATGAAATTCCGAGCTAAACAGAAAACTAAACGCAACTAAAAATGTCAAAAAAAATGTTTAAAATGCAGGGTATGAAGGGTTAATCATGGAACAATGATACTGAGGAACATGTATGATGAATATAAGTGCCATGGGATGAGAAGGAGCACAGCAGCTGACCTAAACACTAAGTTAAACATGAAATTCCGAGCTAAACAGAAAACTAAACGCAACTAAAAATGTTAAGAAAAATGTTTAAAATGCAGGGTATGAGGGGTTAATCATGGAACAATGATACTGAGGAACATGTATGATGAATATAAGTGCCATGGGAAGAGAAGGAGCACAGCAGCTGACCTAAACACTAAGTTAAACATGAAATTCCGAACTAAACAGAAAACTAAACGCAACTAAAAATGTCAAGAAAAATGTTTAAAATGCAGGGTATGAGGGGTTAATCATGGAACAATGATACCGAGGAACATGTATGATGAATATAAGTACCATGGGAAGAGAAGGAGCACAGCAGCTGACCTAAACACTGAGTTAAACATGAAATTCCGAGCAAAACAGAAAACTAAACGCAACTAAAAATGTCAAGAAAAATTATTAATATGCAGGGTATGAGGGGTTAATCATGGAACAATGATACTGAGGAACATGTATGATGAATATAAGTGCCGTGGGAAGAAAAGGAGCACAGCAGCTGACCTAAACACTTAGTTAAACATGAAATTCTGAGCTAAACAGAAAACTAAACGCAACTAAAAATGTCAAGAAAAATGTCTAAAATGTAGGGTATGAGGGGTTAAATCCTGGTAAAATGATAATAATCATCATATAGCAGCATTATAAAGGCCATGATATGGAAATAGGGCGAATAAGTGACCTAAACAGAAACTTTAACATTATTGGACACATACGCTGACACCGACGCTGATGCCGACGCTGACGCCGACCAATCAAGCCATTCCATAAGCACACACAACTAAAGTTGGTGAGCTAAAAATCTAGAGCCAAACACAAATTTTGCCCCCCAATCCCCAAAATTTGCATCTAAAACCAAAGAAATCATGTCCTGAATGGCCCTCCATACTTTGCCTCTACTGCGCATGCGCTGTGTCAAGGAGGTCCCGAAATTGGCGCCAATTATCATTCTTACAAGCAGTGCCTGGTCAGCGCTATGTACTCAGCGGGGAGGTATGAGTTCCCAACTCCTGGGAGGGCCATCCCTGTCTGGGTCATTGGTAAGTATAAAAAATATATAAATTACTATAAATTTTTTAACATTTTTATACTGTACCAATGACCCAGACATAGCTGAATAGCAAAAAGGCTGGAGGGCATAGGACATAGAGGAAAATCCAATAAGCTCAACTATATAAAATAGAGTCATTCCCTCGAAGAGAAAGGGAGTATTAGGCTTTACATGTATCTTTCTTATTTTATGATAAATTAGAAAGACACAATACACTCCATAATTGAGCATAATAACATTCATGTTCTCTATTAACATCCAGTATAACCCTTTATACTAATTATTTTTAAAGTAAGCCAATAAATAAAGTCAGTCCAGAGAATTGAGACTCTTTATACTCTTTTAAAAGTGTCCGAGGATTGTATATTAACGCCAGTTTGACAAATGACATGTACAAATGCTTCACACCGAGCTACACTTTAAAAATATGACATGAATGAATTTTAAAAATTAACTTTACACTTTAAAACCATCCCGGTAACGACTCAGAATTACTGACTCCGGAGGAGGTATCCCCTTGCTTTTCACTATAAAGCAGGTGACCTAAGGGAACACCCTCCCCCCCCCCCCCCTTCCCCTTGCCCCGGGTCAAATAGCCCAGAGCGAAGAGGGCAGCAGGACGGAGTCACTGCCAGAACAGAAAGCCTGCATAACTATAGTTGCAACTGTTTAGTGGACGACATTCTGAGCAACAGATAACAGACCTAAACAATGCAGGTCTCCAGAAATGGACTCAATATTTCTGAGATAAAAATTCGTGAATGTGGATGGCTGAGACCAATATGCAGCCTTCATTAAATCTGTAATCGCAACACTATTTGCATAAGCCCAAGATGTAGAAAGAGCTCTTACTTCATGAGCCGAAATCTTAAGCACAGACTGCTGAGTTGAAGATAGATTATCATAAGCAGTACGGATAGTTAATTGAATCCATCTAGCAATAGAATGGACCGTAATGTCCTTTCTATTAGGCATCAGAGACAGAAAGAAGCGTTTTCGTCCCTTTCTGATAAACTGAGATCTTTGTTTATAAATACGTAAAGCTCTAACCGGACAAAGTAAAGGCCTATGCCCGTCTGAAGACGGAAGGGCTTTAATAACAATAGGTTCCGGATATTTATTAGGAGCCTGATTCTTAGCCAAAAATCCAACATTAGTAGTAAAGGTAATAGTGTTCCCGACACTACGATAGTGAGAATCGTCCACCGATAGTGCATGAAGCTCACTGACTCTTCTAGCAGAAGAGAAAGCTAAGAGAAATGCTGTCTTATAAGACAACAATTTGAAATCTACTGTCTCAAGAGGCTCAAATGGCTTTTCTTTTAGTTTAAGAAGAACCCAAGCTAAATTCCATTTAGGAATTAATCTAAGGGTTCTAGGTCTATTTATCGAGAAGTTTCTAACTAATTTAGATAAAGAGACATTAGATCCAATTTGTAAACTATCATGGTGTGCATAGGTATCAGATAACATAGACCTATAACCTTTAATAGTAATAGGCTGCAGTTTGATCTCGTCAAACAAGTATACAAGAAAGTTTGCAATGTCTGGTATGGAGGGATCAAAAATATCAACAGAATGATCCCTACACCAACGACGAAAGACCTTCCACTTAGCCGCATAGTTTAGCGAAGAGGAGGTCCTCCTACAGTTAGAAATCGCGTCCACTGCTCGTCCTGTAAAATGCTTGCCGTGCAAGAAGGACTGCACAACGGAAATACTTGAAGGTTGAGACCTTGCGGGTTGTGATGAAGTTGACGCGATTTCCCCTGCGAAAGAAGATCCTCTCGTGGAGGAAATTTTCGCGGTAAGTCCCACAGCAGACACCTGAGTAGATTTATCCACGGTCTCTGTGGAGAAAGAGATGCTACCAACAGAATTTTGCATTGTGATTGTTTTATCTTTAGCAATATTTGCTGAATCAACGGCGCTGGAGGATACGCATATCTTATCATTCCGTCCCACGAGATCGATAGAGCGTCTACTGCATATGCTCGGGGATCCGGACATGGCGACACATACGTCTGCAACTGATTGTTGAGTTGTGTCACAAATAAGTCTATCATTGGCCGCTCCCATTGGTAGCAAATCTGATTGAATACCTGTTTGTTGAGAGTCCATTCTGACGGCAACAAGCGACCCTTCCGTGAAAGGGAGTCTGCTAATACATTCAGACGACCCGGAATATGACGGACCGAAAGCAGAACTTGGTGTTCTAGAACAAACAGAAGAATTCTTTCCGTTAAATTGAATAACGGAACGGAATGAGTGCCTCCCTGGTTCCGGATATACGCTACTACAGTCGTATTGTCGGACAGGATTTGGACATGTGCTATCTGAATAATGTTCATCCAATGACGTAGTGCAAGCCAAATTGACATCATTTCCTTGATGTTTATGTGTTTGCCTAGAAACTGCGGATCCCAAAGACCCTGGCACTTCGAATCCGTTGGGATCAATGTTGCACCCCAACTTGTTTGACTGGCATCCGTCATAATCGTAAAACTCAGATCCGGCAACTGCAGTGGGACTCCCTGAGTTAACCACTGAATGTTTGCCCAAGTCTGAATCTCTTGTTTCACATGATTTGACAAGAGAACGTCTATATCGAGCGAATGAATCTTTACACTCCAATTCTGAGTCAAGAAAATTTGGAGAGGACGAGTGCGTAACCGCGCCATCGGAATGAGATCTGCAGCAGCTCCGCACAGACCTATCAGTCTCATGATCTCTCTCGCTGTGACTTTGTCTGAGTAAAGACAATAGCGAGCGTAACAACTGATTAATTTCGCTCTGGTTAACGGCAGACGAACGAGATTGTTGTGCGTCTCGAAGCTCATTCCTGGATGAGTGAATGACTTGGACGGCACCAGATCCGACTTCTCCTCGTTTATTATAAAACCGAGATGTTGGAGTAATAGAAGCAGATTCTGCACATCGTTCTGAAGCGTTAACTCGTTGCCGTACCTCTGAAGAATGTCGTCCAGGTAGGCCGACGTTACCGCAGATGAATGAGCTCGGAAATGTATCATTACCGAGTTCATTATTCGAGTGAAAGTCCAGGGTGCTAGGTTCAAGCCGAAGCACATCGCTCGGAACTGATATACAACTCCTAGGACTGCGAAGCGTAGATACTTTCTGAATGTCGGATGTACCATGACGTGAAAGTATGCATCTTTGAGATCTATGCTTGTAGCATAGTCGTTCACCTGAATACTCGCTCTGACTGATCGAATTGTCTCCATATAGAACTTCGGAGCGACGATCAGCTTGTTTATCCAGCTCAGATCTATGACTGGACGGAACGAGCCGTCTGGTTTCGGAACCAGAAACAGATGGCTGTAGAAACCCGGTGATTCCTGGTCTTCTACGACCTCTACCGTCGTAGAGACTGTACTTCTGATAAAAGAGCATTTCTTTTCTGCGGATTTGACGGAAGCTGAGTCCATTTTGGACTTCGAGTTAATGGAGGCTTTCGTTTGAAGGATATTCTTAGTCCTTCCGAAATTACCCCTCGGACCCAGGAGTCGTCCGTAATTGACACCCACTCGTTTATAAAACTCGATAATCTTCCGCCTACCGGAACACGATAGAGGTTCAAACCATCACCTCCTGGACCTACGAGGCTTGCGGAAGGAGAAACTACGTCCTCCACGACCCGCACCTCGTCCCGTCGACCTAGGGACGTCTGACCGGTTGTCTCGGCCTGAATAACGTCCCGTACGTGAGTCGCTGCCTTGACGGTCTCTAGAATAAGACCTAGAGGACGTATAAGAACCTCTATAGCAATTTCTCTTGGACGTACTTGTCCCAGAAGTGCCTGTCTTACTCTTTTCTGCTGTATCCGATTTTTTGGAATCGGAGTTGAATAGCAGAGAATCCGAAGCTTTCTTAGTTATCTTATCATAGATTGCTGAAAGCTTGCCGTCGAAGAGAAGCTCTCCGGAGACCGAAGCGACTCTGAGAGAGTTCTTCACCTTACTATCCACGCGCGTGGATGTAGCTAGGGCTGCGTCACGTCTAACCAACTCCAGGTTTGCCACTGAAAGGGCGGAGTTATACGTGGAATAAGCTACTGCCTTTGAAAGAAGTCTTAATGAGGAATGTATATCCTGGAATTCTTTCCCTTGAAGACGTAATGATAACGCCTTAGTAAGGTGGTCTGCGTATGATAAAGCGTCTAAGCTAACTCTGTTAGACATTATTGTCATTTCCAACGTCTTGGTTGGAATTGACATAGACGACGGTATAGACAATTCCAAGTCTTCAGCCTCGTCGTCTAGACGCAGAGGAACTCTCGGTATGCCCTGTCCTGCCGTTTCGAATTTATTCCTTGAATTGATGAAAGGCAGATTTAGAGCATTTGCGGACAAGAAACCAGACTTGCTTGTTTTTGTAGCAAGCTTATAAATAGCGTCGTTCAATAATTCAAATGTTCTTGTGACATTATTGGTCTGTGTCGGAAACTCAGGGACGATGTCCCTGAACCGATCAAAAAATTCTGTGTCCAATGGCGCTATCAGTCTCTTATCCGGCATCGCAGCATTCTGGTCCGACGGAACAACTTGTGGAAGATAATGCCGGATGAAATCTACGGCAGCTTTATGTTGTTCCGAAAGGGATAGCTTCAAATCCTCCGAATCCCTTTCGCCATCCTGTCGGACCCTATGAAGTTCTCGGTCGTCCGTACCTGATGCTTCAGCGGAGCGTACCGACCCAGCGTCGTCGGATAATTCCTGATCCGACAGAGATTCTGTCGTTTGCTGGGATGCTGCGATAAGTTGTGCTATTTGGGATAGCACGTCCGTCACTGAGGCCTGTGGAGTAGCGGTCTTACGTTGCTTTGCCGCTGAAAGCTCCGTGTACATTGACTCCTGCATACTTCTCTTATGCGAACGTCCGGAGTCTACAGGCCTCGTGTCCCTGGCTACTGGATAGCGTGACCTGGTCGCCGTGGAATCCCTGATTGGCGAAGCTGGCTGGATATCCGTGGTCACGTAGCCAAAGTGCGGTCGTGTGCGCTGCTGTGAGGATGAGGAAGCCTTATCGACAGTCTCTCCGGACTGTCTATATAACGGAGCGTCCCGAGCGGCGGACGTATGCTCCGAATGCGAAACGTTTTGTACCACAACATCTGGTCACAGATGTTGTTGTATGAGAGAGGGACCTCTCTCGCTTGCAGCCCGGATGGACCTGGACGAGCTAGGAACCGGACTAATAGGCTTCCTCCGTTCTCTCCTCTGATCCGTCGTCACTGGGTGTGCACTTTGTCTATTTATAGTGCTCGCATCACCCAAATCTCCTTCCTGGACCGCAACGGACGAATCCGGCTGCCGAACCATTCGATGAATGGACGCTACACCGGGCGAGCTAGCGGGTGTCAACGCTGTCGATCCTACTAGGGACTTCTTAGGCAATTGACGTATTTCCATGAGCACTTTTGCCGCTAGCTCTTCATTAAACTGTGATGACGGAGGCACACTTTTGGAAGACATCACGGAAACATCACCCTATTCCGTGTTCCTCTGAAATAGAGATTGATAAACTAGAGTGACCCTGCGGAGAAAGGACTGGCATGGCCATTTCCCCACCAACAACATACCGTGACACACGCTTCCAATGTTTGTCATCCCAATTGACACATACTGAACAGGAGTTAGTGCGAGTACACTGACTACAATTAATACAATGATTATGAAAGTCAGAGGAAGATTTCCTCTTATTACAATTTGAACAATATCCTTTCATTGTGAAAAGAATACAAGAAGTCCTAGTACTCGCACCAACCCCTCAAAACAAAGATACATAATAACATGATCCATTAACATAGAAAAAATAATTGAAATCAAAAAAATTTTTGAAAAAATATTTTTTCAGAAAAGCCCAAGTTTCTGAAAAGTAACGTTGAGCCCCAATGGATCCCAAGAGGCCTAAGTGTGGACAAAAATTTAAAAAATATTTTTAAAAATTAATGCAACACTTACTTATAATAATAATGTATCTTGTTATGATTAAGCTAATACAAAGACAAGAAATCCCCCTCCACAGAGACTGTTGTCAATGTAAACAAGAAGTGTATAAACACCAGAAACATGACTCCAGGCACTGATAACCATGGCCCGAAATCAGTTACCAATAACACACTATCTGATGCAAAACAGAGACTTCCAGGGAAGAAACTGCTGAACATCAGATGGTAGATGCAGAACACTACGCCTAAACACCCATGGGTGAGGACGTAAACATGGGGAAAAGAACAGAATTCATTCTGTTACCCAGCTAAAACTCCCAAGAAATTTTAGTAATAATATTACAGAAAATATGCCAAAAGCATGGGAGAATAGCAAGGGGGGACTTAAAGGAAATGGAGAGAGGAAACACTGAACAAGCAGTGTAACTTTATAGCAAGAATGACAACAACAGGCCCATGCCTCGAAAATAGGTAACTTAACATAATTTCATTAAAAAATTTTAAGTTACAGCCCTGATTATTTCCTGCCACTCATTTTTCCTCTCCTCCTTCTATTTCCTCTTTAGATCCACCATTTCTCTAATATTTATGTGTCTGGCATCATTTAAACTGAGATTTACAAACACAAAGATCAGTCAGATGTGAACTGATGAAGGGCCAAACAAAGAATGATAATTGGCTCCAATTTCGGGACCTCCTTGACACTGCGCATGCGCAGTAGAGGCAAAGTATGAAGGGCCATTCAGGACATGATTTCTTTGGTTTTAGATGCAAATTTTGGGGATTGGGGGGGAAAATTTGTGTTTGGCCCTAGATTTTTAAGAGTTAGCACCAGCTATGTCTGGGTCATTGGTACAGTATAAAAATATTGGTGCTTCTACGGCAATTGCTGTGAAGGCTGTTCGATTGTGTAAAAATCATCAGGGGGCAGGCATAGTCTCAATTGCCAATTATATATAGTATGCGGTGAGGTGAAAACTTTCAAGTAACTTTAACATGTGAAAGTAGTTCAAGATACATGTGTATGAGATCACAATACCATTGTATAAACAGTCTGTTAACACGGAATCGGTTTCCCTGTTGATAAACTCTTTATCAATAAGGTAGAGAGTTTCCACGATCAATAAACTCTCTATCAATAAGATATAATGTCCTGACTATCTGATGGTACAGCCTTTTCTGACAGTATATCACATATTGAAGGGAACTGATTTGAAGGCTACCCACTAAGCCTAAGGCTTGAATGATCAATAACGACCATACGTTTTGCTCATACAAGTATATGACGGAAATTCCTTATTACATAATGAGAGTTTGTGGAAGTTGGATTGGGAAATGGCGTTATGCTACTGTATGATATTTACTATTTATAGTGTGAAGAGTCCTTTTATTGCGAAATCTGGTTAGATTCAATTTATGTTAGATTACATAAGGCCTAAAAAAAATTTAAAATCTGTTTCTCAGGCGTGGACCTTTTGGCTGCCGCATGCTCTCTTTTTATAACCAATGTGAATAAAAAATTAAATTGTTTATGTCTGATATTTCACCCAAGTTAAAAAAAACTGTTAAATGTATCCCTTGAGTGCAAGAAGGCTTTGCAATGCTTTAGCATTGCAAACCTTCTTGCTCTCAAGGGACGAAATACACCGCCACCCATGTTATTCCATAGATTATGAGGCCCAAAAGATAAATGAACCAAGAACATGAACTTTTGATGGCAAAATAATAATTACAGAAATAAAAAAGTAAAATAAAAAACTGTGCGCCCGCATGCAAGTTGACAAATAATGGCCTGAGAAACGGAAGATCTACTTTGTGTAGCTTAAATCATAATTCATTTAAATTGCTTAAACTTTTTTTCAAAATCGTGAACCACTGATGGTATGATGGAGAACGGTGAACATCTGTCTGCATTCCCATGCTGCTAGCTCCTATCTTGTACTACTAATCACCCCCCCTGTTAACCCTGAGAGATGGAGTGGTAGCAAAAAGACTACACAAGCTTCCCTGATCAATTTTCATCACTTAATTGATAGATAAGAGCTCATAGGAAAAAAATTTCAAGACATGGAGAAAAAGTGTTTTCAGAGCTGCTGACCTACCTACCCACTCACCCACAACCGCCTTGTGTTTAGAAAAAAAATTGACAAGCCCCCTCCCCCCAACCCCAAGCATCAAGTGAATAAAGGTTGAATGTCATGAATATTAACATTTTATTCATGTTTTGACCATCGAAACTGCTGACTATCAAAACCTAAACCTGTTACCTACAGAATGGTCAGTTCAGAATGGTGCAATGTACCAAAATCAGTAAACAAAATATAATTTCACTTTTCAATTTTTTGTTCTAAAATATTTAGAGAGTAATCGTTTGACTGGACTGGTTACGTGAAATAATTAATGAGAGGTGAGGGACGTCGTACAAACATGAGTGCACAAATGCGCACGAGTATTTTATAATATAGTCCCTCACCTCGAATGAATTATTTCACATAATCAGTCCAGTCAAAGCGATTACTCTGTTTATTACTTTTCATTATTAACGATAATTATATTATTTAACCCTTTACCTAACATAATGGCCAAAACCGGCCTGCACTATTCTATTAATTTTCATTATTTTTTAATTTTTTGTCTCTAAAACATAAGTTATGATCCTTCATTGGAATGAGCTCGCTGAGCTCGTTCCAATGAGGGGTCATAACCTATGTTTTTGAGGCAAAAAAATGAAAATAATAGTTATTCAAGAATTTTATTTTGCAAGTGTCGTCTGCTTTTCATGTTAGGTAAAGGGTTAAAAAAAAACAAAACAATGAAGTCCCCATTACACCCACGGCAAGCGTCTTCGTTTGCGCGCAGATACATGACCCAATTGTTGAATGCATAATTCACTTGTTAAGTTATCGTTTATAATCAAACCTGGAAATCCCAGTAAATCACACTTTGGAAAGTAATAAATATGGATTTGGGTGGGAGAGAAGAGTTTGTTACTGAGGATAAATTTCTTTCTTCTCGCTTAAGATCCTTGAGGAAAAGACTTGAGTACCAAGTTTTCACATGGTTTGAACAGATCTGACTTTTAGTCTCAGAGAGTTCAAGATTAACCTTTTACCTAACAAACCGGCCACATCCACCCACCCACATTATTTACCAATTAAACAGTTGACAAAAATTAATTTTTAAAAAAATTGCAACAAAACCAGGGGGCTCACGTGATATGGATTTTTTCCAATGAAGACCCACTGAAATATTTTTTAAATGAAAGTGTCAATAACACTGCAGCTCAACTTGTCCAACAAGGGCTGAAGTTTCTACAGAAAAGACATCACACCAAAGATACATATGATATCTGAAAAAGATCAGGTGAGGAATGTGACCTGGAGGTTGTACTAATGGAATTGTTGACAATTTAAATGCACAATCCAAGATTTTTTCAACAAAATTCAGAAAAGTTTGATAGCTCCCATGCAGACATCACACCAAAGCAATATATGAAATTTTGACAAAATTGGATGAGAGATGTGGTCTGTAGGGTGTGCTAATGGAATTGTTCACAATTTATATGCCAAATCCACGATGGCTGCTGGCGGCCATGTATTTCAACGAAATTCAGAAATTCAGAAAAATTTGGTAGCTCCCATCTAGACATTACACGAAAGCTACACCTGAAATTTGAAAAAAATGTGGCCTGTAGGGTGTGCCAATTGAATTAATGACAATTTATATGCCAAATCTAAGATGGCTGCTGGCAGCCATGTTTTTCAATGAAATTCGAAAAAATTCAATAGCTCCCATCTAGACATTGCCCTAAAGCTACATATGAAATTTGGAACTGATCAGGTGAGAGCTATGGACAGCAGGGTGTGCTCAAGGAATTGTGGGTAGACAGACAAAGGTATGGACATACAGACATACATATAGATGACGGATCGCAACCCATCCCAATAGCTCATACTTGATGTTGTCAAGTTGAGCTAAAAAAGAAAAAAGAATGAATTTGAAAAAAATTCTGATAAGTCAGCCAAAAAAAAATCATACTTACTTTTTCTGCTTCATTCCACATTTCAATTTCTCCTAAAAATTTTACAGGCCTTGTGGAAAGTACTAATTCAAATGTATAGCCAAATACACCATACACATGACGTAAAAAATCTAGACAACCAGCTATCTCTTGTTTAATCTGAAAATAAAGTTCATCAAATTAGATCATTTATAATATATTTGATAAAATAGGAAATATTATACCAGAAGTACATTTCTAAATCTTAAAAGCCCGAACAATTCTTTAATAAGGTTAACAAAATTAAATTCATGTTTCTCAGGTGCTTGTCTCGTCATTGAAAAGTGGGTTCATCAGCCTTTTTACATGGAAATCTCTTCAGTGATACTATTTTGCACATGTCGTACTAAAATTTAACCAGCTGGAACTTGTTTGACAGAGTTCGCAGAGCTCTGTCACACAAGGTAAAGTTGGTTAAATGTGCAAGTGCAGTATAGGAAATCTTCACTGCTGAAATCGTGGGGAGGGGGGATGGGGAGAGGGGTGGGGGGGGGGGGGGTCAACGGAATAGTGTAAGGAGGTAAATTAATAATTCCAACTATTTTTAGAATTGTGCAGTAACATTTTACCCAACATAACGGCCAAAACCGGCCAGTGATATTCTAAAAAGTTAAAAAATTTATAGTAATTTATATATTTTTTATACTTACCAATGACCCAGACATAGCTGGTGCTAACTCTTAAAATATAGGGCCAAACACAAATTTTGCCCCCCAATCCCCAAAATTTGCATCTAAAACTAAAGAAAACATGTCCTGAAAGGCCCTCCACACTTCGCCCCTACTGCGCATGCGCAGTGTCAAGGACGTTCCGAAATTGGCGCCATTAATCATTCTAATAACCAGTGCCTGGTAAGCGCTATGTACTCAGCGGGGAGGCAAGAGTTCCCAACTCCTGGGAGGGCCATCCCTGTCTGGGTCATTGGTAAGTATAAAAAATATATAAATTACTATAAATTTTTTAACATTTTTATACTGTACCAATGACCCAGACATAGCTGAATAGAAAAAAGGCTGGAGGGCCAAGGACATAGAGCAAAATAGAATACGCTCAATAAAATAAAATAGAGTCATCCCCTGTAGGGAAAAGAAGTAATAGGCCTTACATGTATCTTTCTTATTTATGATAAATTATAAAGATACAACACCTTCCAAAATTGAGCTTCATACATCCATGTACTCTATTAATATCCAATATAATCCTTATACTAATAATTTTTAAAGTAAGCCAATAAATAAAGTAAGTCTAGAGAATAGAGACTCTTATACTCCTAAAAGTGTCTGAGGATTGCATAATCATGTCCGTTGACATATGCAATATTCAAAAGCTATACTTTAAAAACTAAGACTTGAATGAATTTTAAAAACCTAAACTTCTCACTAAACCACCATCCCAATAACAGCTCAGAATTACTAACTCCGGAGGAGGTATCCCCTTGTTTTCATAGTAAAACAGGTGACCCAAGGGAACACCCTCCCCCCCCCCCTTTTTCTTGCCCTGGGTCAAATAGCCCAGAGCGAAGAGGGCAGCCGAACGGAGACACTGCCGAAACAGACAGCCTACCTAGCTATAGTAGCAACTGTTAAGTGAATGACATTCTGAGCAGTAGATAATAGACCTAACAATAGAGGCCTCCAGAAATGGACTCGATATTTCTGAGATAAAATTCATGAATGTGGATGGCTGAGCGCAATGAGCGGCCTTCAAAAATCTATAATAGCGACACTATTAATGTAAGCCCAAGAAGTAGAAGAACTCTTACTTCATGAGCCGAAATCTTAAGCACAACTGCTAAGTCAATGATATACTATAAGCAGTACCGATAGTTAATAGAATCCATTAACAATAAAATGGAGCGTAACGTCCTTCTACTAGAAATCAAAGACAGAAGAAGCTTACGCCCATAGTAATAAACAGAAATCTGTTTATAAATACATAAACTGTACCCGGAAAGAGTAAAGGCCTATGCCCATACGAAGACGGAAGGACCTTAAAATAATAGGTTCCGGATAATAGGAGCCTAACTCTTATGCAACAATCCAACCTAAATAGTAACGGAAGTATTGATTCCGAAACTATGAAAGTGAAAATCATCCATCGATAGTGCATGAAACTCACTGACTCTACAGTAAAAGAGAAACCAACAGAATTACTGTCTAAAAGGTCAGAATTTGAAAACTACTGTTTCCAGAGGCTCAAATGATTACTTAGCTAAATAAGAACCGAAGTTAAAATCCGTATAGGAATTTAATCTAAAGATTCTAAGTCTATTTATCAAAAAGTTACTAACTGACTTAGATAAAGAGACAAAAGACTCAATTGTAAACTATCGTAGAGTGCATAGGTATGAGGTAACATAAACCTATAACCTAAATAATAACAGGCTGCAGTAGATCTTGTGAAACAAGTATACTAAAAAATAGCAATGAGTAGTATGGAGGGATCAACAATATGAACATAATGATCCCTACACCACGACGGAAGAGCCTCCACTTTAGCCGCATAGAATAGCGAAGAAGAGGATCTCCTATAGTAAGAAATCGCGTCCAAAGCTCGTCCAGTACAGTGCTTACAATGCAATACGGACCACACAACGGAATACATGAAGGTTGCGACCTTGCAGGTTGTGATAAAGATGACACGATTTACCCAGTGAAAAAGATCCTCACATAGAGGAAGATTTCACGTTAAAACCCACAGTAGACAAGAGAGAAAATTACTCATGATCTCTGTGAAGATAGAGATGCTATCAACAGAAATGTATTGTGGTTGTTTATCTTAGCAATACCTGCTAAAACAACAGCGCCGGAGGATACGCGTATCCTATTATTCCGTCCTATAGATCAATAGAGCGTTAAGAATATTAGCTCAGAGATCTGGACAAGCCAACACATACGTCTGCAATTGATTAGCAAGCTGTGTCATAAATAAATCATCATTGGGCGCTCCCATAGATAGCAAATCTGATTGAATACTTGTTTGTTGAGAGTCCATTCTGACAGCAACAAGCAACCCGTAAGAGAACGGGAGTCCGATAAAACAATCAGACGACCCGGAATATGACGGACCAAAACTGAACTTGGTGTACTATAACCAACAGACGGATTTTTTCCATTAAATTGAATAACGGAAACGAAAGAGTGCCTCCCTGGTTCCGGAGATACGCCACTACTGTCGAATTAAAGGACAGGAATTTGGGCATGCGTTTCTGAATAATGTTCATGCAATGACATAAAGCAAGCCTAAAAAACATTATTCCGCGGAAGAAAACTGATTGCTAAAAGACTGCGGAACCCAAAGACCCTGGCACTTCGAATCCGTAGGGATCAGTATTATATCCCAATCTGTATGACTGGCAACCGTCATAACAGCCACACTCGGGTCCGGCAACTGCGGCGGCACTCTCTGAGTCAACCACCGAATGTTTGCCCCAGTCTGAATCTCTTGTAACACTAGATAGACAAGAGAACGTGTAAATCGAGCAATTCATGGATTGCCGGAAAGTTGCCGTCGAAGAGAAGCTCCTCCGAGAACGAAGCGACTCTGAGAGAGTTCTTAACCTTACTATCCACGCGAGTGGATGTAGCTAGGGCTGCGTCACGTCTAACTCCAATCAGCCACTGAAGGGCGGAGTTATACGTGAACAAACTACTGCCCTCAAAAGAAATTACATTGAGAATAATATCCCGTAAATCTTTTCTTGAAGACGTAATGATAACGCCTCAGTAAGGCGGATTACGTATAATAAAGCGTCTAAGTTAAGTCTACTATACATAATGTCGTTCCCAACATTGAAATTGGAAAAGACATAAACGGCGAAAAAGAATATATGCAGTTTTTAATCACACCGTCTAGACACATATGAACTCTCGGTATGTCCTGCTCTGCCAAAATAAACTAATTGTATAAATGATAAAATGGCAGAAATGAGCAACGCGGACAAGAAACTAAACTATCATGCTTAGTAGCAGGCTTGTATATATATATATAGCGTCGAAAAATAAAACACATGTTGTAATGACAATATTGGACTACGTCGGTAAGTCAGGGACAATGTCCCCGAACCGATCGAAAAATCCGAGTCCAATGACGCTATAAGTCTCTTATCCAAGATCGCAGCAATGAAGTCCGAAATAATAATCACTGGAAGATAATGCCAAAAGATATGAAAGGCATCTTCCGATACTACTAAAGGGAAAATTCGAAATCTTTCGAATCCCTTTCGCCATCCTGTTTGACCCTATAAAGCGTTTGGTCGTCCGTACCTGATGCAACCGCGGACCGCACCGACCCAGCGCCGTCGGATAATTCCTGATTCGACCGAGAAACTGTCAATTGCTGGGATGCTGCGAAACAACTGTGCTAACTCGGATAGCACGTCCGTCACTGAGGCCTGAGGAGAAGCGGTCTTACGATGCATTGCCGCTGGAAGCTCCGTGATCGCTACCCCGAGCATACTACCAATATGCGAGCGAACGGAGTGTATAGGCCTCGTGTCCCTTGGCTACCGGATGGCGCGACCTATTCGCCGTGGAATCACTGAATGCCGAAACTGATCGGATACTCGAGGTCACATAGCCAATGTGCGGTCGTGTGCCCTGGTGTGAGGATGAGGAAGCATTAAAGACAGTCTCTCGGACTGTCAATATAACGGAGCGTCCCGACCAACGGACATATGCTCCGAATGTAAAATATCTGAACCACAACATGCGGTCCCCTATGTTGTTGGGCGAGAGAGGGACCTCTCTCGCTCACAGCCCGGACGGACCTGGACCAGCCAGGAACCGGACTAACAGGCTTCCTCCGATCTGTCCTCAATCTGCCGTCACTGGGTGAGTACTAAAGTAATTAAAGTGCTCGCATCACCCAAATCTCCTTCCTAGACCGCAACGGACGAACCCGGCAGCCGAACCATTCGATGAATGTACGCTACACCGGGTGAGCTAGCGAATGTCACTCCGTAGGCGATAGACATATTCCATGAGCACTTATTGCCGCTAACTCTTCATTAACTATGACGACAGAGGCACACTTTTGAAAGACATCTCCATAACTCTTCGAACAAGAAACCAGAAATGCTTGGTTAGCAAGCATAAAATAATAATATATATAGCGTCGTTCAATAATTCAAAAGTTTGTGTGACATTATTGGACTATGTCAGAACTGAGGGACGATGTCCCTGAACCGAACCAAAAATTTCTAAGTCCACCGACGCTATCAGTTTCTTATCCGGCATCGCAGCATTCTGGTCCGACGAAAGAAGCTGGAGAAGACCAAGTCAGATGACATACACAACAGCATATGTTGTTCCGAAAGGGAAAGCTCGAAATCCTCCGAATCCCTTTCGGTATCCCGTCGGACCGGATGAAACTTTCGGACGTCCGTACCCGCTTCCGCGGAGCGTCCCGACCCAGCATCGTCTGATAAAATATATGCGACAGATTCAGTTGATGCTGGGATGCTGCGATAAACTGTGCTATTAAGGAAAGCACGTCCGTTCCCGAGGCCTGTGCAGTAGCGGTCTTACGATGCATTGCCGCCGGAAGCTCCGTGTACGTTGACTCCCGCACACTTCCTATGCGAACGTCCGGAGTCTGCAGGCCTCGTGTCCCTGGCTACCGGATGGTGTGACCTGGTCGCCGAAGAATCCTTGATCGGCGAAGCTGGTAATATATCGGCGGTCACGCAGCCAAGGTGCGGTCGTGTGCGCTGACGAGAAGAGGAAGCCTTAGCAGTCTCAGCGGACTGCCTATACAACGGAGCGTCCCGAGCGACGGACGTATGCTCCGCTTACGACACATTTTGTACCACAACATCTGGGGCCAGATGTTGTTGAACGAGAGAGGGGCCTCTCTCGCTTGCCGACCGGATGGACCGGAACGAGCTATGAACCGGACTAAAAGGCTTCCTGCGTTCTCCCTCCGATCCGCCGTCACTGGGTGTGCATTAGGTTAGTTTATAGTGCTCGCATCACCCCAAAATTCCTTCTAGACCGCAACGGACGAACCCGGCTGCCGAACCATTCGGTGAATGGACGCTACACCGGGCGAGCTAGCGGACGTCAAAGGCCGTCGAACCTACTAGGGTCCTCTTAGGCAATTGGCGTATTTACATGAGCACTTTTCCGCTAGCCCTTCATTAATTGTGACGACGGAGGCACACTGTTGGAAGACATCACAGATACATCACCCTAATCTTGATCGTCTGAAATAGAAATTGATAAAGTAGAGTGACCCTGCGGGGAAAGGACCGGAGTGTCCAAATCCCCAACAACATACCGTGACATACGCTTCCCATATTGTCATCGAAATCATACGATACAGAACAGGAGTTAATGCGAGTACACTGACCACATATAGAATGATAATAAAGTCAGAGGAAGACTTCCTCTTAAAACAATTGATCAATATCCTTTCAATGTGAAAAGAAAACAAGTCCTGGTACTCGCACTAACCCCTGGCAATCAAAATACATAATAATAATATGATCCATTGATATAGAAAAAATAATTGAAATCAAAATATTTTGAAAAAATATTTTTTCAGAACAGCCCAAGTTTCTGAAAAGTAACGTTGAGCCCCAATGGATCCCAAGCCTAAGTGTGGACAAAAATTTTAAAAATATTTTAAACAATTTATTCAACACTTACGAACAATAATAATGTATCTAGTTATGATTAAAATAACATCAAGATATTATTTTTTAGAAATCCCCCCCTCACACAGAGGGCTGTTGAAAATGTAAACAATGAGTGTAAAAACACTAAAATAAGACTCCAGGCACCCAGGCCCGAAATCAGTTACCAAAAATACACTATCTGATGCAAAACAGAGACTTCCAGGGAAGAAACTGCAGAACATCAGATGGTAGATGCAGAACACAACGCCTAACCACCCCTAGGTGAAGACGTAAACATGGGGAAAGAACAGAATTCATTCTGTTATTCAGCTAAAACTCCCAAGAAAATTTAGTAATAATAATTACAAAAACTATGCCAAAAGCATGGGAGAATAGCAAGGGGGAACTTAAAGGACAGGGAGAGAGGAAAACACTTAAAAAAACAGTGTAACTAAATAATCAGAATGACAACAAAATGGCTGCTGCCTTGAAAATAGGTAACTTAACATAATTTCATTAAAAAATTTTAAGTTACAGCCCTGATAATATTCTGTCACACATTCTTTTCCTCTCCTCCTTCTCTATCCTCCTTAGAATCACCATTTCACTAATATTTATGTGTCTGGCATCATTTAAACTGAGATTTATAAGCACAAAGATCAGTCAGATGTTAACTGATGAAGGGCCAAACTTAGAATGATTAATGGCGCCAATTTCGGAACGTCCTTGACACTGCGCATGCGCAGTAGGGGCGAAGTGTGGAGGGCCTTTCAGGACATGTTTTCTTTAGTTTTAGATGCAAATTTTGGGGATTGGGGGGGCAAAATTTGTGTTTGGCCCTATATTTTAAGAGTTAGCACCAGCTATGTCTGGGTCATTGGTACAGTATAAAAATATCGGCAATTCATTTTCATTATTTTTTTCATTTTTTGTCTCAAAAACATAGGTTATGACCACTTGTTGGAACAAGCTTGTTGAGCTCATTCCAATGAGGGGTCATAACCTATGTTTTTGAGACAAAAAGTGAAAAAAATTAGTCATTCATTCATTTTTTTGGCAAGTGTCATCTGCTTTCATGTTAGGTAAAGTGTTAATAAAAAAAAAAATTAAAAGAGAAAAACAGTCTCCCTCCCGCATCATAAAATTAACCCTCAAGGGCCCAATTTGACTTTGATAACTTTTTAATACAAAGGAACTGAATTCCCAACATACATTGTATGCGTAAACTCAAAACTTGTTTTCCAAGTATCTTGTCAGTTGTTTCTAGGCAAGTCTTGGTTGTCTCTGTAGGCAGCAAAGACTTTAGTAGAAACAACTTTAAGGCTACAGAAGGTAGACTTTCAACATGAAGTAAAAATATATAAAAAAAATCTCCAGGATCTTAATGGTTAAGTGAAAGTTGCCTCAGAAACAAGGTTTTTTTTAATGGGCCTAACCTCCAGCTGAGCAAAAAATGAAGAGTGTTGGATAAATGAAATCATGTCTACCGTAATGAAGGATATATTTACCTGATCAGGCCTACAGAAAATATGAGCATCATCTTGCTGGAATCTTCTAACTCGAGTTAAACCAGTTAATGCACCAGAAAGTTCATTTCTGTGTAAAACTCCAAAATCTGCCATCCGTAGCGGTAATTCTTTCCATGATCTAGGTCTATGATCAAACATTAAACTGAAAATAGAATTTGTTAATATGTTTAAATGTCTCTAGCCTGTATTGTTAACCATTATTAACCATTCTTGATGCAAACCTCATGCTAAACTGGAAGGCATGTCGATTTATCTAAGAAGATATAGAGAGTAATCGCTTGACTAGACTGGTTACATGAAATAATTCATGACAGGCGAGGGACGTTGTACAAACACAAGTGCATTCGAGCACGAGTGTTTTACAATATAGTCCCTTGCCTCGAATGAATTATTTCAGGTAACCAGTCCAGTCAAGCGATTACTCTGTTTATTACTTTTCATTATTAACGATTATTATATTATTTAACCCTTTACCTAATGTAACGGCCAGCACTATTCTCAAAAACCGCCAATTAATTTTCATTATTTTTTCATTTTTTGTCTTTAAAACATAGGTTATGACCCCTCAATGTCTTTAAAACATTGGTTATGACCCCTCATGTAGAGGTACACATCAGGAAGCTACATACAAAAAATCATTTCAATTTTTCTATCGATAGCTGAAAAAACTGTGGAAAGCCTGTTTTAACTGTCAAATTCCTAAAGGGCAATAACTCTGTAAATCAACTGAGTGGAATGGAATTAAAACTTGACCTATAAGTACCCACCAGGAAGCTACATACAAACAAGAGGCCCCAAGGAGCCTTAATCGCTCACCGGACAAAGTGGTTCAAAGAAGTATTTGGGGTCACATTCAGTTAGACATGGTTCATCAACACTACAAAGGAATGAAGTGATGAGAGACAAATTTTATGGAACTATGGACATGGCTTGAACAAACCTGAATCTTACCCCCCTAAGGATGCTGCATACCAAATATCAAAAACATTCATCTGCTGGATCTGAAGAAGATTTTTAAAGAAAATTCCTCATTTTGAACTAAGTTATCATTCGGGCTCCCACACTGAGCCCAAATATGAACCCAGAGACTTGGCTTGAACAAACTTGAATCTCACCCCCTAAGGATGCTGTATGCCAAATATCAAAACATTTCGACTGCTGAATCTGAAGAAGAAGATTTTTTAAGAAAATTCCTCATTTCGAACTAAGTTACAATTCAAGCTCCCACAGTGAGCCCAAATATGGACCTAGGGGCATGGCTTGAACAAAATTGAATCTCACCCCCCTAAGGATGCTGCATACCAAATATTAAAACATTCTGACTGCTAGATCTAAAGAAGAAGATTTTTAAAGAAAATTCCTCATTTTGAACTAAGTTATCATTCGGGCTCCCATAGTGAGCCCAAATATGGACCTTGGGACATGGCTTGAACAAACTTGAATCTCACCCCCCAAGGATGCTGCATACCAAATATCAAAACATTCCACCTGCTGGATCTGAAGAAGATTTTGAAAGAAAATTCATAATTTTAAACTAAGTTATAATTCGGGCTACCACGGTGATCCCAAATATGAACCCAGGGACTTGGCTTGAACAAATTTGAATCTCATCCCCCTAAGCATGCTGCATACCCAATATCAAAAGATTCTGCCTGCTGGATCTTGAGAAGACGATTTTTAAAGAAATTTACCTGAAATGCACTAAGTTCAAATTCAGGCTCCTATACTGAGCCCAAATATGAACCCAGGGGGCCGATTTGTACAAACTTGAATCAGATCCACCCCACAATGTTGCATACCAAATATCAAAAGATTCTGCCTGCTGGATCTGGAGAAGAAGATTTTTTAAGAAATTTGCCTAAAATGCACTAAGTTTGAATTCAGGCTCCTATACTGAGCCCAAATATGAACTCAGGGGGCCGATTTGAACAAACTTGAATCAGATCCACCCCACAATGTTGCATACCAAATATGAAAAGATTCTGCCTGCTGGATTTGGAGAAGAAAATTTTTAAAGAAATTTGCCTGAAATGCACTAAGTTCAAATTCGGGCTTCTATACTGAGCCCAAATATGAACCCAGGGGGGCCGATTTGTACAAATTTGAATCAGATCCACCCCACAATGTTGCATACCAAATATCAAAAGATTCTGCCCGCTGGATCTGGAGAAGAAGATTTTTTAAGAAATTTGCCTGAAATGCTTTAAGTTCAAATTCGGGCTTCTATAGTGAGCCTGAATATGAATCCAGGGGGTCGATTTGAACAAACTTCAATCTGCACCCCCTAGAGATGATGTATACCAAATAGGAAAGAATTCTGCCTGATGGATCTGAAGAAGATTTTTTTGAATTTTGGAAAGAAATTCATGGGTGCTATCAGAGTTATGCCCCTTGTGGTGCCCCCTGTGGGTGCGGCAAGTTTATTTGTACAAGTTTGAATTGACATATGATGGGGAACATGCACACCAAATTTGGTTCAATTTGATCCAATAGTTTGGGAGGAGTAGTCGATAATGTAAAGTTCACAACGGACGACGACGACGACAGGCAACGACGACGTGGACACCGGACGACGGACGGCAAGTGATAAGTTAAGCTCCCTTCAGTGAGCTAAAAATCATTTCAATATTTCTATTGATAGCTGACAATTGTTTTTAAAAGATCCTGTGCTAACAGCAAAGAGAAGCTTGTTTAGTAAGCCTTTGATCATAAATAATGGTTTTATTACAATTTATTGGAGAGTGCCCACTGGCATTTCCAAATAAATTGTAACAAAATAATTTTATACAAATATTTTCCTTTACTGTTGCAAAATATAACAAGCTGATGCTTTCTTTGTCAAACCACTAAATACACAGAATGACATGCATGTGTGAATGGGTTAATCGATATGGCACGAGTGCCATCGTGGAAGGATAGAACAAGAGGCCACAGGCCTCGGGTTTTATCCTTCCGCGGTGGCACAAGTGTCATATCGATTAACCCATTCACACAGCATGTCATTCTGTGTTTATTACATGCCTTCGTATCTATAAAACAATTATTAGAAGGACACTCAACAATTCCTTTGATAATTATCACCAAAAAGAACACATTTTGTTGCCAAACCAACTTGCGAAGGGTATCTGTGTTACTCTTTTGTCTTCTGAGTTCCAATGTGTTCTATGAGCCTACTGGCACATAGAACACATTGGAACTCAGGGAACGACTTTTAGCTATCGCTAGGGATTGAAATTGTAATTGGGGTACACAATTTGTAGAAAATTCCAGTGAAATTTCGCTTCTTTATAAAATAGTCTGTCAACGGTTTCTGTTCCACACTGTGCAGAACAGATTTTTATTTTCTGCCCAGTTTAGTGTGGCTGTAGATAGGGATTTCAAAGAACAGCTGTGTAATAAAGTGGTTTCCAGCACTTTTCAGTAGACAATGATGGTGGTTCTAACACTCAATCAGTTAATGGGTTAGTTATGAATTATCAGTCAGAAGAGATAAAAAGATGAAAAAAAAAATAATCAGTATTTCCTTACCAATGTCCAGGACAATTCATTGGTTTCAAAGCATAAATTTCTTTTTCTACTTCGAAAGAAAACATGTTTTCCTGAAAATAAAAAGAGTTTTAAAATATTTTCCATCCAATCATAAACACAGCAGACAACAAGCGAAAAAGATTGTCATTTTATAAAGCCAAACTGTTCTCAGAATATTCAGTTTTAAGCTTTTGGAGTATGTCCTTGTTAAAAGGACTGTTGGAGGTGTCTCTACAAGCAACACATTTTTTTCAGTGCTTTTAAAATTTAAGAAAAACAAGGATTACCCTGGTGAGTATAGTCATACCAGTTTTCAAACTCATTCAAGACATTGTTAAGAAAGTCTCACATACCAAATATGGGCCTGATCCATTAATATTTGTTCAAGTTATCATGCTAACAAGCTGAAAACAAGCAAAAATTAACTAATTAAGGACCTCAACTACACTCAGTATGGCCAAACCACACAAGTTTTCAAACTCGTTGAAGACATTGTTAGGAAAGTTTCACATACCAAATATTCACCAAATCCATTGATATTTGTTCAAGTTGTAATGCAAATGAACTGAAAACATGAAAAACTAGAATTACTGTGAGCACTGCTCACTAAAGATACCACCCACTCCAACCAAGAAACATTTCACAACAGTAAAAAAGTATTTAATATACACAGCACATCTGTATGTTCTCCGAAAACATGAGAGCAATTTTCAATATGAGAAAGGGTAAATATTACAAAGAGCATGCAAGATGAAAAAATAAAAATACCTGAAAGCAGAATAGAAGGTGCACATCTATAATGTATATAAAAGAATGTCTGAGAGTTTCAATGAAATTCGCCCACTGGTATAAGAGGAGTAGCGGATAGCAGGAGTGTACCCCCCTAAAGCATCACAACAATTTGGCTAAGTTCATTTCGCCCTTTGGGAAAGAGTAAAAAATAAAAATACCTGAAAGCAAAATAGGAGGTGCACATCTATAATGTATAGAAAAGAATGCCTGTAAGTTTCAATGAAATCCACCCACTGGTTTAAGAGGAGTAGCGGATAGCAGATGTGTACCCCCAAAGCGTCACGGACGTACGGAAGTACGGAAGTACGTAAGTACGGAAGTACGGACACCATGAATGCTATATACCGCCCACTTTTCAAGTGGGTGGTATAAAAAAATTAACTAATTACGGGACATAACTCCTGCTCCTACCAGTTTTTGTATTCACTCAAGACATTAAGAAAGTCTCACATACCAAATATTGACAGAATCCATTGACATTTGTTCAAGTTATCATGCTAATGAGCAGAAAACAAAAATTAACCAAAACTCTGGTTAATATTTCCAAACTGCACTATTTTTCAAAACTATTTTTCGCTCAAGACATTGTTAAGAAAGTCTCACATACCAAATATTGACCAAGTCCACTGATATTTGTGGAAGTTATCATGCTAAAGATTAAGGTGATGCCCAACCGCTCACCCTTTCACCAACCCGTGCACTTACTTCATCAAACTATAGGTCAATTTTTTTTTTAAAAATTGACAAATAATTTGAGCAACATAGATCTCCTGAAATGAATAATAAACACAAGAGCTTCCATCCAGTTATTTATTTATTTATTTATTGGTGTTTAAGGTCACATACTTATGCACAATGGCTAATCGTGACCGTGACAGTTTTACAGGTGGAGGAAGCCGGAGTACCCGGAGAGAACCACCGAGCAACGACGAGCAGCTGTCAGCTCTCCAATATCGTAACTCTGAACTCTGCACCGCAGCACAGGCAGGGTTAGATTGGTTGAAGACATGTGCACCATCGACGTGCAGTACGCCTCAGTACACAGCGTCATCGTGCCCCCATGTAGGCAATCGGAGTGAAGTGTCTTGCCCAAGGACACAACGCGGTTGCCACAGGTGGGAGTCGAACCGAGGACCTCTCGGCTTGCAGCCTGCACCTCTACCAACTGAGCCACCACACCCCACTTCCATCCAGTCAATTCTACAGTGATTATATGAAATATTATGCATTTAAAATGTAAAGTGAATTTTCCCCAACCTCTTAACAATTTACCTTTAATCTTTTGTCCCTGATCACTCAATAGGCAGACGACACTTGACTAGAAGCGCCTGCTTTACTCTAAGTTCTCCGGCTTCTAAGAGTTAAATGGCAAATGTGTTAAGTTAAGAGTTAACCCTTTACCTAACGAATCGCCCGCATCCGCCAGCGTAATATAGAAAATCAGCAGCAGAAAAAATATTATTTTTCGAAAGATTTCAACAAAACTATATCATGTGACCCCTCTTTGGAACGAGCTCGTCGAGCTCGTTCCAAAGATGGGTCACATGATATGGTTTTGTTGAAATTTTTGGAAAAACTTTAAAGAATGATATTTTAAATAATAAATTTTGAAATCGTCTGCTTGGGTAAAGGGTTAAATACCGTAATTTCACACAAGAATTAATTGTTACAAATTTATATACTTACAGCATAATGTTGCCAGTGACCAGAACATTCCCATAATTTACTATTATATATATTTGGTGAGACAACTTCCTGAAATCCTCTTTTATGATATTCTTCCTGAAATTTTAAACAAAATAAAAAGTAACTAGATGACTGAAAAATTATAATACTACTAGATGAGTCACTGCGACACGTATGGCCTCACAAGTAAAAAAAAAGTCTGGAAAACTGATTCTCTGAGTTTTCACATCATAATCTAAGTTCAAGGTTAATAACTCTGCAAAAAATCATCTGACCGGGACTCAATTTGAACTCTATTTGGAGGTAACCATGATAAAGCCACATGCTAGAAATCAACCATCTCAATGTAAGGTAAAAAGTCAAGAAAACTATTTTGGAAGTTCAAGGTTAATTATTCCACAAAAAAAACATCCAACCAGGACCAAACTCAAACTTGATTCAAAGGTACCCATGACAAAGCCACATACCAGAAATAACCCAATTATTTTAATGTATGGTGAAAAAAGTCCAGAAAACAGTTATATTGGAATGATGGAAAGATGGAATGACAGAATGATGGACAAACAAGGTTAACACAAAATGCCAGGGTGGGAGGAGTAAATGCAGTTTGGCTGAATGGATTTTATCGAAGTTTGCAAATAAACCTAGCATTGTTTCTTTATAGGGTTTCGAGGTCACTTTCAACATCTATGGCTATACAGCACATATAACACAGGAAAAATGTCAAGTTTAGCCAGTCATAAACATTTACGTCAGTCAAGTCAAGCTCATCATAAAAATGAAGAAAACTGCATGCTTTAACATCTGTGTCTTATTGAACAAGCACAGTGGCACTTTCAATAGTTCCCATAGTGAAAGGAATCCAGTATCTAATTTCTGTGAGCTAATCAAATATCTAAATATTGTGTCTGTTACATTTTTGAATACTCAATTCTAAACATCCACTAATGATTTCAATAAGTAATTTGGAACATGCACATATTATACTGAAGCAAATTTTTCATCAGAAATAACATTGCTGGTCTGTAAAAGCTTAATTTACTTAATAAGGCCATTTTCTTAATAAGGCTTGGAGACCAAACT
Organism: Pictodentalium vernedei; assembly: GCA_031216915.1. NCBI lineage: Eukaryota > Metazoa > Mollusca > Scaphopoda > Dentaliida > Dentaliidae > Pictodentalium > Pictodentalium vernedei. The sequence continues at coordinate 43,601,193 of CM062293.1, forward strand.
TGTCAAAACAAGTTTTTGAGTAAGGCCTATAAACAAAAATATTTTTATACTGTACCAATGACCCAGACTTAGCTGGTGCTAACTCTAAAAAAATATTAAGGGCCAAACGCAAATTTTACCCCCTCCCCCCCCCCCAATCCCCCAAATTTGCATCTAAAACCGAAAATTACATGTCCTATATGGTCCTCCATACTTTTACTCCATTGCGCATGCGCAGTGTCAAGGAGGTCTCGAAACTGCCGCCAAAAATCATTCTTTGTTTGGCCCTCAATACAGTTACACTTCACTGTTATTTGTGCTTGTAAATCTCAGTTTTAAAGATGCCAGACACATAATTATGAGAGAAATGGTGGATATATGGTGGAAATAGAAGGTAGAGAGGAAAAAACAGTGGAAACAAATGTTCAGGGCTGTAACTTATAATTTTTTACGAAATTATTTCATGTTACCTATTTTCGAGGCATGACCTTGTTGTGGTCATTCTTGCTATGAATCCCCTAGCTATTCTGCCATGCTTTTGGCTTATTTTTTGTAATGTTTATTACTAAAATTTTTTGGGAGTTTTGGCTTGGTAACAGAATTATTTTCTGTTTTTTCCCCATGTTTACGTCCTCATCCTAGGGGTGTTTAGGCGTTTTGGTCTGCATCTACCATCTGATGTTCTACAGTTTCTTCTCTGGAAGCCTCTGTTTTGCATCAGATAGTGTTTAAGTTGGTAACTGATTTCGGGCTATGTTTGTTTCAGTGCCTGAAGTCATGTTTCTGGTTTGTTGACACTTTTGCTTGTGTTTAGTCGCATTAATTCTTGCTCTGTGTGTGTGTTGATTGATATGACATCATTGGAGACGTGTGTCACGGTATTTTATTAGCGGTGAGGGGTCCATTACGGTCCTCTCTCTGTAGAGTCACTATATATTATCAGTTTCTATTTCCGAAATCAGAGTGATGTTTCCGTGATGTCTTCAATAAGTGTGTCTCCGTCGTTACAATATTAGGGCTAGCGGGAAGTGCTCAAGGTATTACAACAATTGCTGGGAGTTAGCTAGTTCTATCGAAGGCATTGTCGCCCGCTAGTCCGCCCGGTGTCGCGTCCATTCACCAGGAAGAATGGTACAGCACCCGGGTTAGTCCGTTGCGGTCCAGGGAAGCAGATTGGGTGATGCGAGCACTATAAAACTTCAGATGTGCACACCCAGCAATGACGGATCCGAGTATAGTACGGAGGAAGCCTGTCAGTCCGGTAGATAGCTTGTCCAGGTCCCCCGGACCGCGAGAGGCCCCTCTCTCTTGCATCAACATCTGCACCGCGATGTTGTTGTATGTTGTTTGTTTAGTCGGAGCTTACGTCCACTCCTCCTGCTCGGGACGCTCCGTTGCATCACAGTCCGACGTGGCTGTTATATTGGCTTCCTCATCCTCGTCATAACACACGACCGCACCTTGGCTACGTGACCACAGATTTCCAGGGGATGTTCGCGAAATTGGCGCCATTTATCATTCTAATAACCAGTGCCTGGTAAGCGCTATGTACTCAGCGGGGAGGCAAGAGTTCCCAACTCCTGGGAGGGCCATCCCCGTCTGGGTCATTGGTAAGTATAAAAAATATATAAATTACTATAAATTTTTTAACATTTTTATACTGTACCAATGACCCAGACATAGCTGAATAGTAAAAAGGCTGGAGGGCCAAGGACATAGAGCAAAATGGAATACGCTCAATAAAATAAAATAGAGTCATCCCCTGTAGGGAAAAGAAGTAATAGGCCTTACATGTATCTTTCTTATTTATGATAAATTAGAAAGATACAACACCTTCCAAAAATTGAGCTTCATACATCCATGTACTCTATTAATATCCAATAATCCTTATACTAATAATTTTTAAAGTAAGCCAATAATAAAGTAAGTCTAGAGAATAGAGACTCTTATACTCCTAAAAGTGTGTGAGAATTGCATAATCATGTCCGTTGACATATGCAATATTCAAAAGCTATACTTTAAAAACTAAGACTTGAATGAATTTTATAAACTTAAACTTCTCACTAAACAACCATCCCAATAACAGCTCAGAATTACTAACTCCGGAGGAGGTATCCCCTTGTTTTCATAGTAAAAACAGGTGACTCAAGGGAACACCCTCCCCCCCCCCCCCCCCCCTTTTTCTTGCCCTGGGTCAAATAGCCCAGAGCGAAGAGGGCAGCCGAACGGAGACACTGCCGAAACAGACAGCCTACCTAGCTATAGTAGCAACTGTTAAGTGAATGACATTCTGAGCAGTAGATAATAGACCTAACAATAGAGGCCTCCAGAAATGGACTCGATATTTCTGAGATAAAATTCATGAATGGATGGCTGAGCGCAATGAGCAGCCTTCAAAAATCTATAATAGCAACACTATTAATGTAAGCCCAAGAAGTAGAAGAACTCTTACTTCATGAGCCGAAATCTTAAGCACAACTGCTAAGCCAATGATATACCATAAGCAGTACGCTAGTTAATAGAATCCATTAACAATAAAATGGAGCGTAACGTCCTTCTACTAGACATCAAAGACAGAAGAAGCTTACGCCCTTGTAATAAACAGATATCTGTTTATAAATACATAAACTGTACCCGGAAAGAGTAAAGGCCTATGCCCATACGAAGACGGAAGGACCTTAAAATAATAGGTTCCGGATAATAGGAGCCTAACTCTTATGCAACAATCCAACCTAAATAGTAACGGAAGTATTGATTCCGAAACTATGAAAGTGAAAATCATCCATCGATAGTGCATGAAACTCACTGACTCTACAGTAAAAGAGAAACCAACAGAATTACTGTCTAAAAGGTCAGAATTTGAAAACTACTGTTTCCAGAGGCTCAAATGATTACTTAGCTAAATAAGAACCGAAGTTAAAATCCGTATAGGAATTTAATCTAAAGATTCTAAGTCTATTTATCAAAAAGTTACTAACTGACTTAGATAAAGAGACAAAAGACTCAATTGTAAACTATCGTAGAGTGCATAGGTATGAGGTAACATAAACCTATAACCTAAATAACAACAGGCTGCAGTAGATCTTGTGAAACAAGTATACTAAAAAATAGCAATGAGTAGTATGGAGGGATCAACCATATGAACATAATGATCCCTACACCACGACGGAAGAGCCTCCACTTTAGTCGCATAGAATAGCGAAGAAGAGGATCTCCTATAGTAAGAAATCGCGTCCAAAGCTCGTCCAGTACAGTGCTTACAATGCAATACGGACCACACAACGGAATACATGAAGGTTGCGACCTTGCTGGTTGTGATAAAGATGACACGATTTACCCAGTGAAAAAAGATCCTCACATAGAGGAAGATTTCACGTTAAGATCCACAGTAGACAAGAGAGTAAATTACTCATGATCTCTGTGAAGATAGAGATGCTATCAACAGAAATGTATTGTGGTTGTTTATCTTAGCAATACCTGCTAAAACAACAGCGCCGGAGGATACGCGTATCCTATCATTCCGTCCTATAGATCAATAGAGCGTTAACAGTATTAGCTCAGAGATCTGGACAAGCCAACACATATGTCTGCAATTGATTAGCAAGCTGTGTCATAAATAAATCATCATTGGGCGCTCCCATAGATAGCAAATCTGATTGAATACTTGTTTGTTGAGAGTCCATTCTGACAGCAACAAGCGACCCGTAAGAGAACGGGAGTCCGATAAAACAATCAGACGACCCGGAATATGACGGACCAAAACTGAACTTGGTGTACTATAACCAACAGACGGATTCTTTCCATTAAATTGAATAACGGAAACGAAAGAGTGCCTCCCTGGTTCCGGAGATACGCCACTACTGTCGAATTAAAGGACAGGAATTTGGGCATGCGTTTCTGAATAATGTTCATGCAATGACATAAAGCAAGCCTAAAAAACATTATTCCGCGGAAGAAAACTGATTGCTAAAAGACTGCGGAACCCAAAGACCCTGGCACTTCGAATCCGTAGGGATCAGTATTATATCCCAATCTGTTTTGACTGGCAACCGTCATAACAGCCACACTCGGGTCCGGCAACTGCGGCGGCACTCTCTGCGTCAACCACCGAATGTTTGCCCCAGTCTGAATCTCTTGTAACACTAGATAGACAAGAGAACGTGTAAATCGAGCAATTCATGGATTGCCGAAAAGTTGCCGTCGAAGAGAAGCTCCTCCGAGAACGAAGCGACTCTGAGAGAGTTCTTAACCTTACTATCCACGCGAGTGGATGTAGCTAGGGCTGCGTCACGTCTAACTAACTCCAATCAGCCACTGAAGGGCGGAGTTATACGTGAACAAACTACTGCCCTCAAAAGAAATTACATTGAGAATAATATCCCGTAAATCTTTTCTTGAAGACGTAATGATAACGCCTCAGTAAGGCGGATTACGTATAATAAAGCGTCTAAGTTAAGTCTACTATACATAATGTCGTTCCCAACATTGAAATTGGAAAAGACATAAACGGCGAAAAAGAATATATGCAGTTTTTAATCACACCGTCAAGACGCATATGAACTCTCGATATGCCCTGCTCTGCCAAAATAAACTATTTGTATAAATGATAAAATGGCAGAAATGAGCAACGCGGACAAGAAACTAAACTATCATGCTTAGTAGCAGGCTTGCATATATATATATAGCGTCGAAAAATAAAACACATGTTGTAATGACAATATTGGACTGCGTCGGTAAGTCAGGGACAATGTCCCCAAACCGATCGAAAAATCCGAGTCCAATGACGCTATAAGTCTCTTATCCAAGATCGCAGCAATGAAGTCCGAAATAATAATCACTGGAAGATAATGCCAGAAGATATGAAAGGCATCTTCCGATACTACTAAAGGGAAAACTCGAAATCTTTCGAATCCCTTTCGCCATCCTGTCGGACCCTATAAAGCGTTCGGTCGTCCGTACCTGATGCAACCGCGGACCGCACCGACCCAGCGCCGTCGGATAATTCCTGATTCGACCGAGAAACTATCAATTGCTGGGATGCTGCGAAACAACTGTGCTAACTCGGATAGCACGTCCGTCACTGAGGCCTGAGGAGAAGCGGTCTTACGATGCATTGCCGCTGGAAGCTCCGTGGTCGTTACCCCGTGCATACTACCAATATGCAAGCGAACGGAGTGTATAGGCCTCGTGTCCCTTGGCTACCGGATGGCGCGACCTATTCGCCGTGGAATCACTGAATGCCGAACTGATCGGATACTCGAGGTCACGTAGCCAATGTGCGGTCGTGTGCCCTGCTGTGAGGATGAGGAAGCATTAAAGACAGTCTCTCGGACTGTCAATATAACGGAGCGTCCCGATCAACGGACATATGCTCCGAATGTAAAATATCTGAACCACAACATGCGGTCCCCTATGTTGTTGGGCGAGAGAGGGACCTCTCTCGCTCACAGCCCGGACGGACCTGGACCAGCCAGGAACCGGACTAACAGGCTTCCTCCGATCTGTCCTCAATCTGCCGTCACTGGGTGAGTACTAAAGTAATTAAAGTGCTCGCATCACCCAAATCTCCTTCCTAGACCGCAATGGACGAACCCGGCAGCCGAACCATTCGATGAATGTACGCTACACCGGGTGAGCTAGCGAATGTCACTCCGTTGGCGATAGACATATTCCATGAGCACTTATTGCCGCTAACTCTTCATTAACTATGACGACAGAGGCACACTTTTGAAAGACATCTCCATAACTCTTCGAACAAGAAACCAGAAATGCTTGGTTAGCAAGCATAAAATAATAATATATATAGCGTCGTTCAATAATTCAAAAGTTTGTGTGACATTATTGGACTATGTCGGAACTGAGGGACGATGTCCCTGAACCGAACCAAAAATTTCTAAGTCCACCGACGCTATCAGTTTCTTATCCGGCATCGCAGCATTCTGGTCCGACGAAAGAAGCTGTAGAAGACCAAGTCAGATGACATACACAACAGCATATGTTGTTCCGAAAGGGAAAGATCGAAATCCTCCGAATCCCTTTCGGTATCCCGTCGGACCAGATGAAACTTTCGGACGTCCGTACCCGCTTCCGCGGAGCGTCCCAACCCAGCATCGTCGGATAAAATATATGCGACAGATTCAGTTGATGCTGGGATGCTGCGATAAACTGTGCTATTAAGGAAAGCACGTCCGTTCCCGAGGCCTGTGCAGTAGCGGTCTTACGATGCATTGCCGCCGGAAGCTCCGTGTACGTTGACTCCCGCACACTTCCTATGCGAACGTCCGGAGTCTGCAGGCCTCGTGTCCCTGGCTACCGGATGGTGTGACCTGGTCGCCGAAGAATCCTTGATCGGCGAAGCTGGTAATATATCGGCGGTCACGCAGCCAAGGTGCGGTCGTGTGCGCTGACGAGAAGAGGAAGCCTTAGCAGTCTCAGCAGACTGCCTATACAACGGAGCGTCCCGAGCGACGGACGTATGCTCCGCTTACGACACATTTTGTACCACAACATCTGGGGCCAGATGTTGTTGAACGAGAGAGGGGCCTCTCTCGCTTGCCGTCCGGATGGACCGGAACGAGCTATGAACCGGACTAAAAGGCTTCCTGCGTTCTCCCTCCGATCCGCCGTCACTGGGTGTGCATTAGGTTAGTTTATAGTGCTCGCATCACCCCAAAAATCCTTCTAGACCGCAACGGACAAACCCGGCTGCCAAACCATTCGGTGAATGGACGCTACACCGGGCGAGCTAGCGGACGTCAAAGGCCGTCGAACCTACTAGGGTCCTCTTAGGCAATTGGCGTATTTACATGAGCACTTTTCCGCTAGCCCTTCATTAATTGTGACGACGGAGGCACACTGTTGGAAGACATCACAGATACATCACCCTAATCTTGATCGTCTGAAATAGAAATTGATAAAGTAGAGTGACCCTGCGGGGAAAGGACCGCAGTGTCCAAATCCCCAACAACATACCGTGACATACGCTTCCCATATTGTCATCGAAATCATACGATACAGAACAGGAGTTAATGCGAGTACACTGACCACATATAGAATGATAATAAAGTCAGAGGAAGACTTCCTCTTAAAACAATTGATCAATATCCTTTCAATGTGAAAAGAAAACAAGTCCTGGTACTCGCACTAACCCCTGGCAATCAAAATACATAATAATAATATGATCCATTGATATAGAAAAAATAATTGAAATCAAAATATTTTGAAAAAATATTTTTTCAGAACAGCCCAAGTTTCTGAAAAGTAACGTTGAGCCCCAATGGATCCCAAGCCTAAGTGTGGACAAAAATTTTAAAAATATTTTAAACAATTTATTCAACACTTACGAACAATAATAATGTATCTAGTTATGATTAAAATAACATCAAGATATTATTTTTTAGAAATCCCCCCCCTCACACAGAGGGCTGTTGTAAATGTAAACAATGAGTGTAAAAACACTAAAATAAGACTCCAGGCACCCAGGCCCGAAATCAGTTACCAAAAATACACTATCTGATGCAAAACAGAGACTTCCAGGGAAGAAACTGCAGAACATCAGATGGTAGATGCAGAACACAACGCCTAACCACCCCTAGGTGAAGACGTAAACATGGGGAAAGAACAGAATTCATTCTGTTATTCAGCTAAAACTCCCAAGAAAATTTAGTAATAATAATTACAAAAACTATGCCAAAAGCATGGGAGAATAGCAAGGGGGTACTTAAAGGACAGGGAGAGAGGAAAACACTTAAAAAAAACAGTGTAACTAAATAATCAGAATGACAACAAAATGGCTGCTGCCTTGAAAATAGGTAACTTAACATAATTTCATTAAAAATTTTTAAGTTACAGCCCTGATAATATTCTGTCACACATTCTTTTCCTCTCCTCCTTCTCTATCCTCCTTAGAATCACCATTTCACTAATATTTATGTGTCTGGCATCATTTAAACTGAGATTTATAAGCACAAAGATCAGTCAGATGTTAACTGATGAAGGGCCAAACTTAGAATGATTAATGGCGCCAATTTCGGAACGTCCTTGACACTGCGCATGCGCAGTGGGGGCGAAGTGTGGAGGGCCTTTCAGGACATGTTTTCTTTAGTTTTAGATGCAAATTTTGGGGATTGGGGGGCAAAATTTGTGTTTGGCCCTATATTTTAAGAGTTAGCACCAGCTATGTCTGGGTCATTGGTACAGTATAAAAATTTTAGTTATTCAAGAATTTTTTTTGCAAGTGTCGTCTGCTTTTCAGGTTAGGTAAAGCGTCTATTAAGGGATATTTCTTGTTTCTCAGGCATTTTTTCTCAATCTTTTAATCAGAGAGTGGGCCTTTTTTGTGTCAGTTCATCCACAAAGAAGTCTTGAAAATAATTGGAATTATTCATTTCATACCTTGCACGGTATATTCTGTGGAAAAGTTAAAAAATTTATAGTAATTTATATATTTTTTATACTTACCAATGACCCAGACTTAGCTGGTGCTAACTCCAACAAAACCAGGGCCAAACACAAATTTTGCCCTACAATCCCCAAAATTTGCATCCAAAACAAAAAGAAATCATGTCCTAAAGGACCTCCATACTACGCCTCTACTGCGCATGCGCAGTGACGCAGTCGTCCCGAAATTGGCGCCAATTATCATTCTTACTGGCAGTGCCTGGTCAGCGCTATGTACTCAGCGGGGAGGCAAGAGTTCCCAACTCCAGGGAGGGCCATCCCCGTCTGGGTCATTGGTAAGTATAAAAAATATATAAATTACTATAAATTTTTTAACATTTTTATACTGTACCAATGACCCAGACTTAGCTGAATAGTAAACAGGCTGGAGGGCCTAGGACATAGAGGAAAATCCAATAAGCTCAACTATATAGTAAAGAGGTAACCCCTTAAGGAGAAAAGGAGTATTAGGCTTTACATGTATCTTTCTTATTTAATATTAAATTAGAAAGATACACTACCCTTAATAATTGTGCACAATAACATTCATGTTCTCTATTAACATCCAGTATAACCCTTATACTAATTATTTTTAAGGCAAGCCAATAAATAAAGTAGTCCAGAGAATTGAGACTCTTTATAATCATTTAAAAGTGTCCGAGTATTGTATATTAAAGCCCGTTTGACACTTGACATATACAAATGCTTCACACCGAGCTACACTTTAAAAATAAGACATGAATGAATTTAAACATTAATATTACACTTTAAAACCATCCCGGAAGCGACTCAGAAATACTGACTTGGAGGAGGCATTCCCTTGCTTTTCACTATAAAGCAGGTGACCTAAGGGAACACCCGCCCCCCCCCCCCCCCCCCCCCCCCCCTTCCCCTTGCCCTGGGTCAAATAGCCCAGAGCGAAGAGGGCAGCCGGACGGAGTCACTGCCGGAACAGAAAGCCTGCATAACTATAGTTGCAACTGTTTAGTGGACGACATTCTGAGCAACAGATAACGGACCTAAACAATGCAGGTCTCCAGAAATGGACTCAATATTTCTGAGATAAAAATTCGTAAATGTGGATGGCTGAGACCAATAAGCAGCCTTCATTAAATCTGTAATAGCAACACTATTAGCATAAGCCCAGGAAGTAGAAAGAGCTCTTACTTCATGAGCAGAAATCTTAAGCACAGACTGCTGAGAAGAAGATAAATCTTCATAAGCAGTACGGATAGTTAACTGAATCCATCTAGCAATAGAATGGACTGAAATGTCCTTTCTATTAGGCATCAAAGACAGAAAGAAACGTTTCCGTCCCTTTCTGATAAACTGAGATCTCTGTTTATAGATACGTAGTGCTCTAACAGGACAGAGTAAAGGCCTACACCCGTCTGAAGACGGAAGAGCCTTAATAACAATAGGTTCCGGATATTTATTAGGAGCCTGATTCTTAGCTAAAAAACCCACATTAGTAGTGAAGGTGATAGTGTTCCCAACACTACGATAATGAGAATCATCCACCGATAGTGCATGAAGCTCACTGACTCTTCTGGCAGAAGAGAAAGCTAAGAGAAAAGCTGTCTTATAAGATAAGAATTTGAAATCTACTGTCCCAAGAGGTTCAAATGGCTTTTCCTTCAATTTAAGGAGAACCCAAGCTAAATTCCACTTAGGAATTAATCTAAGAGTTCTGGGTCTATTTATCGAAAAGTTTCTAACCAACTTCGATAAAGAGACATTAGATCCAATTTGTAAACTATCATGATGTGCATAGGTATCAGATAACATAGATCTATAACCCTTTATAGTAACAGGCTGCAGTTTGATTTCGTCAAACAAGTATACTAGAAAGTTTGCAATGTCTGGTATAGAGGGATCAAATATATCTACAGAATGATCCCTACACCAACGACGAAAAACCTTCCACTTAGCCGCATAGTTTAGCGAAGAGGAGGTCCTCCTACAGTTAGAAATCGCGTCCACTGCTCGTCCTGTAAAGTGCTTGCCATGCAAGAAGGACCGCACAACGGAAAAACGTGAAGGTTGAGACCTTGCGGGTTGTGATGGAGTTGGCGCGATTTCCCCTGCGAAAGAAGATCCTCTCGTGGAGGAAGCTTCTGCGGTAGGTCCCACAACAGACACCTGAGTAGATTTATCCACGGTCTCTGTGGCGACAGAGATGCTACCAACAGAATCTTGCATTGAGATTGTTTTATCTTTAGCAATACTTGTTGAATTAACGGTGCTGGAGGATACGCATATCCTATCATTCCGTCCCAAGGGATCGACAGAGCGTCTACTGCAAATGCTCTTGGATCCGGACACGGAGACACATACGTCTGCAACTGATTGTTGAGATGTGTCGCAAATAAGTCTATCATTGGCCGTTCCCATTGGTAGCAAATCTGACTGAATACTTGTTTGTTGAGAGTCCACTCCGACGGCAACAAGCGACCCTTTCGTGAAAGGGAGTCTGCTAGCACATTCAGACGACCCGGTATGTGACGGACCGAAAGAAGAACGTGATGTTCTAACGCAAACAGAAGGATTCTTTCCGTTAGATTGAACAACGGAACTGAATGAGTGCCTCCCTGATTCCGTATATACGCCACTACTGTCGTATTGTCGGATAGGATTTGGACATGAGCATCGTGAATAATGTCCATCCAGTGACGTAACGCAAGCCAAATTGACATCATTTCCTTGATGTTTATGTGCTTGCACAGGAATTGCGGATCCCAAAGACCCTGGCATCTCGAATCCGTTGGGATTAATGATGCACCCCAACCTGTTTGACTGGCATCCGTCATAACGGTAAAACTCGGATCCGGCAACTGCAGCGGAACTCCTTGAGTTAACCACTGAATGTTTGCCCAAGTCTGAATCTCTTGTTTCACTTGATCTGACAAGAGAACGTCTACATCGAGCGAATGAATTTTCACACTCCAATTCTGAGTCAGGAAAATTTGGAGAGGACGTGTGCGTAGCCGCCCCATCGGAATGAGATCCGCGGCGGCTCCGCACAGACCTATCAGTCTCATAAATTCTCTCGCCGTGACTTTGTCTGCGTGCAGACAATAGCGAGCGTAACAACTGACTAATTTCGCTCTGGTTAACGGCAGACGAACGAGATTGTTGTGCGTCTCGAAGCTCATTCCCAGATGAGTGAATGACTTGGACGGCACCAGATCCGACTTCTCCTCGTTTACTATAAAACCGAGACGTCGGAGCAATAGAAGAAGATTCTGAACATCGTTCTGAAGCGTTAACTCGTTGCCGTACCTCTGAAGAATGTCGTCCAGGTAGGCCGACGTTACCGCAGACGAATGAGCTTGGAAGTAGATCATTACCGAGTTCATTACCCGAGTGAAAGCCCAGGGTGCTAGATTCAATCCGAAGCACATCGCCCGGAATTGATACACCACTCCCAGGACTGCAAAGCGTAGATACTTTCGGAATGTCGGATGTACCATGACGTGAAAGTACGCATCTTTGAGATCTATGCTCGTTGCATAATCGTTCACCCGAATACTCGCTCTGACCGATCGAATCGTCTCCATATAAAACTTCGGAGCGACGATCAGCTTGTTTATCCAGCTCAAATCTATGACTGAACGGAACGAGCCGTCTGGTTTCGGAACCAGAAACAGATGGCTGTAGAATCCCAGAGATTCCTGGTTTTCTACGACCTCTACCGCGTTCTTCATTAAAAGAGACTGCACCTCTGATAACAGAGCGTCTCTTTTCTGTGGATTTGACGGAAGATGAGTCCACTTTGGACTTCGAGTTAATGGAGGCTTTCGTTTGAAGGATATCTTTAGACCTTCCGAAGTCACTCCTCTCACCCAAGGGTCGTCCGTAATCGACGCCCACTCTTGTGAAAAACTCGACAACCTTCCGCCAACCGGAACGCGATAGAGGTTTAAGCCATCACCTCCTGGACCTGCGAGGCCTGCGGTAGGAGAAACCACGTCTTCCACGACCCGCACCTCGCCTCGTCGACCTCGGGGCGTCCGACCGATTGTCCCGGCCTGAAGGACGTCCCGAACGAGAGTCGCTATCCTGACGGTCTCTCGAATAAGACCAAGAGGACGCACCGGAACCTCTATAGGAACCTCTCTTGGGCGCATTAGACCCAGAAGTGCCTGTCTTATTCGTGCCTGCTGTATCCGACTTTTTAGGAGCCGATCTGAACAACAGAGAATCATTAGCTTTCTTTTTAATTTTATCATAAATAGCGGAAAGCTTGCCGTCAAAGAGAAGTTCTCCTGAGACCGAAGCGACTCTAAGAGAGTTCTTCACCTTAGAATCCACTAGTGTGGATGTAGCTAGGGCTGCGTCACATCTAACCAACTCCAGATTTGCCACTGAAAGGGCGGAGTTACACGTGGAATAAGCTACTGCCATTGAAAGAAGTCTTAAGGAGGATTGTATATCCTGAAACTCTTCCCCTTGAAGGTGCAGTGATAACGCCTTAGTAAGGTGATCTGCGTAAGATAAGGCATCTAAATTGGCTCTGTTAGACGCAATAGCTGTTTCCAACACCGCGGTTGGAATAGAAGCTGACGACGGTAATGATAGCTCTAAGTCTTCCGCCTCGTCGTCCATACGCAGAGGAACTCTCGGTATACCCTGTCCTGCCGTATCGAATTTATTCCTTGCATTAATGAAAGGCAGGTTGAGAGTATTAGCGGACAAGAAACCTGCTTTCCCCATCCTGGAAGCAAGTTTAAATATAGCGTCGTTCAATAATTCAAATGTTCTAGCAACATTATTGGACTGCGACGGAAACTCGGGAGCGATGTCCCTGAACCGCTCAAAAAATTCAGAGTCCAATGACGCTATAATTCTCTTGTCCGGAAGCGCAGCAGTCTGGCCCGACGGAACAACTTGAGGGAGAAAGTGCCGGATGAAGTCCACGGCAGCTTTATGTTGTTCCAAAAGGGATAGCTCCAAGTCATCCGTATCCCTTTCACCATCCGGTTGGACCTCACGATGTTCCCGGTCGTCCGCCCCCGATGCTTCGGCGGAGCGTACCGACCCAGCGCCGTCGGATAATTCTCGATCCGACACCGTTTCTGTCGGCTGCTGGGATGCTGCGATAAGCTGTGCTATCTGCACAAGAATGTTCGGCGTCGAGACCTGCGGAGGCGCAGTCTTTCGCTGCTTCGCCGAGGGCAGCTCCGCATCAGATGGCTCCCGCATACTTTTCCTATGCGAACGTCCGGAGTGCATCGGTCTCGAATCCCTGGCTGCCGGATGGTGTGACCTGGTCGCCGAAGAATCCTTCATCGGCGAAGCTGGTAATATATCGGCGGTCACACAGCCAAGGTGCGGTCGTGTGCGCTGACGAGAAGAGGAAGCCTTAACAGTCTCTGCGGACTGCTTATACAACGGAGCGTCCCGAGCGACGGACGTATGCTCCGCTAAAGACACATTTTGTACCACAACATCTGGTCCCAGATGTTGTTGTACGAGAGAGGGACCTCTCTCGCTCGCGGCCCGGCTGGACCTGAACGAGCTAGGAACCGGACTAAAAGGCTTCCTCCGTTCTCGCTTACTATCCGCCGTCACTGGGTGTGCATCTATTATGTTTATAGTGCTCGCATCACCCAAAATTTCCTCTTGGACCGCATCGGACGAACCCGGCTGCCGAACCATTCGGTGAATGGACGCTACACCGGGCGAGCTAGCGGACGACATTTGTCTAATCTCCATGAGCACTTTTGCCGCTAGCTCTGAATTCATTTGTGACGACGGACGCACACTTGAAGAAGATAACATGGAAACATCACCCTGTTCTGGTTCCTCTGAAATAGAAACTGAGAGAGTAGAGTGACCTTGTGGAGAAAGAGCCGGCATCGCTCTTTCTCCAGAAACAACATATCGTGACACACGTTTCCAATGTTTCTCATCCCAATGTTCACATATAGGACAGGGATTAATGCGAGAACACTGACTACAATTAATACAATGATCATGAAAGTCAGAGGAAGATTTCTTCCTATTACAATTTGAACAATGTCCCTTCATTGTGAAAGAACAACAATAAGTCCTAGTTACTCGCAAAAACCCCTGACACAAAGATACATAATAACATGATCCATTAATAAATGAAAAAACAATTGCAAAACAAAATAATTTTGAAAAAATATTTTTTCAGAGAAGCCCAAGTTGCTGAAAAGTAACGTTGAGCCCCGATGGATCCGATGGCAAAGTGTGGTCAAAAATTTTAAATTTATATAAAATAATTAATGAGACACTTTCGGATAATATAAATGTATCTTATAATGAGATAAACTACCACAAAGGCAAACAGCCCCCCTCAAAAAAGGCTGTTGCCAATGAAAACAAACAGTGTAAACACACTAGAAAACATGACTCCAGGCACTGAAAAAACTGGCCCGGAATCAGTCATCAATTACACTCTATCTGATGCAAAACAGAGACTCCCAGGGGAGAATCTGTAGAACATCAGATGGAAGATGCAGAACACAAACGTTATACACCCATGGGTGAAAACGTAACTATGGGGAAAATAACAGAAAACATTCTGTAACCAAGCAACTCTCCCAGGAAATTTTAGAAATGAAATTTCTCAAAAATATGCCAAAAGCATGGGAGAATTGCCAGGGGGGACTTTAGAAGGCTAGGGGAGAGGAAACACTGAATAAGCAGTGCAACAATTAGCAAGAATGACAACAAGAGGCCCATGCCTCGAAAATAGGCAACTTAACATAATTTCATCAAAAAATTTTAAGTACAGCCCTGATTATTTTTTGCCACTTCTTTTTCCTCTCCTCCTTCTATCCTCCTTAGAATCACATTTTCTCCAAAAATTACGTGTCTGGCATCCTTTAAACTGAGATTTACAAGCACAAAGATCAGTGAGATGTTGACTGATGAAGGGCCAAACAGAGAATGATAATTGGCGCCAATTTCGGGACGACTGCGTCACTGCGCATGCGCAGTAGAGGCGTAGTATGGAGGTCCTTTAGGACATGATTTCTTTTTGTTTTGGATGCAAATTTTGGGGATTGGGGGGCAAAATTTGTGTTTGGCCCTGGTTTTGTTGGAGTTAGCACCAGCTAAGTCTGGGTCATTGGTACAGTATAAAAATATAAATGTTTTCAGCCATGAAAATTCACATACAGCTTTTGTATAATTTAACCATCTAGATCCTGTTTGATTATGAGCTCTATCAAACAAGGTATAGTTGGTTAAATATTTGTCCTACAAGCAGCTATAAGTGCAAAATAGTGTTATAGAAGAGTTTTCCAGATGAAAAAAGATGATGAGGCAGACTTTCTCTGACAAGGCAGGTGCCTGAGAAATAAGAATTTTCTTTTAAATAGCTTAAAGGGATTTATTACTCTTTGCTTGTTGAAGTTTGCCAAAAAATTCCCTTTTTATGCAATAACTTAAACAATTGACCTCTGATTTCAATAAAATCTGGTAGACTGCTTATATTTACCTTATCTTTGACAAGTTCAAAAACCACTGTGATTTCTCAAAAATTGTGAGAACTCTGTCAAACAGAATGTAGTTCGTTAAAATTTTAGTCCTCCAAGTGTAAAATAGTGTCACTGAAGAGATTTCAAGGTGAAAAAAAGATGCAGATTTTCAATGATGCGGGATGTGCATGAGAAACAAGTATTTTTTTAATAGACTAACTGTTTTTCATTCATTGTATCAAAAATGTAGCTCTGGACCCCTCATTGGAAAGGCATTTGGATCATTCCAATTAGAGAATCATATGCTATGTTTCTGAGTCATCTTGAAGGAAATTGTTTTGCTATGACTAATCCTTAAAGGCCTGAAGATTTTTCATACATTTTTGTTTAAGACTGATTGTCAACGCTGCATGGATTCAAGCCAGAAATAAGCAGACTGTCATCTACAAAATGAGGTCCCCAGAGGGTGAATTTAGTGATGCTACCCTGCACAGCAGGGTAGCATCACTAAATTTACCCTCTGTGAACCTCAGTCTGAATCAGAGTCTCAAAACTAAACAGAAAGAGGTACCCAGAGGATAAATTGGCCCACTGTATGGGATAGCATCATCAAATTCACCCTCTGGGGACCTCAATCTGCAAATGTCAGACGGCTTATTTTCAGGCCTGAATGGATTTGCATCTCTCTGTAGGGAAAGTCTTGGCTGCCTGACATGCCAAGAAACAACTGCCAAGGCACTTAGAATGTAACTTGCAAGTATACCAAAAGACTGAATGTTTTTGATGCGGTAAAAAGTGGTGAAAGTCAAACTTGGACCCTTAAGGGTGAAGATTTTTTTACTCAACTTATTTTGGCCATCAAGTTTGAGTGTTGTCCTCAATTTTCTTTGATACAAGTTCATTCCATCTAATGAGAGAATAGTGATGTGCCGATTGTGGGAATGGGCCACAAACCAATTGTCAATTGTTTGAGACCACAACTGACAATTTATGATTCTGACTGTGCACTTCTACTGAAACTTAAGTGGAATGCATAGAAATACACCACCAGTCCCAGTTTCTTTGATTCAATTTCAAAGAAACATACGTCAAAGGTGTCAACCGAGACTGCGATATCAGCTACAGTTCCTTTGATGTCAACCGCGACTGCGATATCAGCTACAGTTCCTTTGAATCGGGTTCACTGATGCCAACACTAATGGAGATTGTTTTCATTAGCAGACTTTGTTACGGGATGGCTTCTCCAGTATTTAATGAATAGCATTTATAATCGATGCTGAAATTTGACCCACTAAACTTGAGGGTTGGGAGGGACTGAACTGATGACTATTCCTTGGTGGGAACTCTAATGTTGGGCTAGAAAGTGTCTCTTTGGACTGTTCTCTTTAATGTTGAAGTAACAAATGCACATTTCTTTTAACCCTTTACCTAACATGAAAAGCAGACGCCACTTGCAAAAAAAATTCTTGAATAACTAATTTTTTTCATTTTTTGTCTCAAAAACATAGGTTATGAACCCTCGTTGGAACGAGCTCGACGAGCTCGTTCCAACGAGGGGTCATAACCTATGTTTTTGAGACAAAAAATGAAAATATTTTGAAAATTGGCGATTTTTGAGAATAGCGCTGGCTGGTTTTGGCCGTTATGTTGGGTAAAGGGTTAATTATGTATGCTGTATGAACTGTAAAAGTCTGCTATAAAACATTGAAATGGTGATGAATTTTCTTTCAACAATCAGAAAAAACGAAGCTCAACTGCTGGATGTGAGTGTCATCAGATTGCCCACTCTTGACTGTTGGCTGATTGCCAATTTCCAACACAGACATGTTAACTCTCCCGGAATGCCCGAGAGTCTCCCGGAATGCCCGGGAGGCTCCCGGAATTAGCTATACCCTCCCGCCCTCCCGCACGGGAGTCAATTTGGGCCAAAATCTCCCGGAAAGTCGACATACCAGACAAAATCATGTCAAATTTGAGAAAAGTTAAAAAATTTATAGTAATTTATATATTTTTTATACTTACCAATGACCCAGACTTAGCTGGTGCTAACTCCAACAAAACCAGGGCCAAACACAAATTTTGCCCCCCAATCCCCAAAATTTGCATCCAAAACAAAAAGAAATCATGTCCTAAAGGACCTCCATAGTACGCCTCTACTGCGTATGCGCAGTGACGCAGTCGTCCCGAAATTGGCGCCAATTATCATTCTTACTGGCAGTGTCTGGTCAGCGCTATGTACTCAGCGGGGAGGCAAGAGTTCCCAACTCCAGGGAGGGCCATCCCCGTCTGGGTCATTGGTAAGTATAAAAAATATATAAATTACTATAAATTTTTTAACATTTTTATACTGTACCAATGACCCAGACTTAGCTGAATAGTAAACAGGCTGGAGGGCCTAGGACATAGAGGAAAATCCAATAAGCTCAACTATATAGTAAAGAGGTAACCCCTTAAGGAGAAAAGGAGTATTAGGTTTACATGTATCTTTCTTATTTAATATTAAATTAGAAAGATACACTACCCTTAATAATTGAGCACAATAACATTCATGTTCTCTATTAACATCCAGTATAACCTTTATACTAATTATTTTTAAAGCAAGCCAATAAAGTAGTCCAGAGAATTGAGACTCTTTATAATCATTTAAAAGTGTCCGAGTATTGTATATTAAAGCCCGTTTGACACTTGACATATACAAATGCTTCACACCGAGCTACACTTTAAAAATAAGACATGAATGAAATTAAACATTAATATTACACTTTAAAACCATCCCGGAAGCGACTCAGAAATACTGACTTGGAGGAGGCATTCCCTTGCTTTTCACTATAAAGCAGGTGACCTAAGGGAACACCCCCCCCCCCCCCTTCCCCTTGCCCTGGGTCAAATAGCCCAGAGCGAAGAGGGCAGCCGGACGGAGTCACTGCCGGAACAGAAAGCCTGCATAACTATAGTTGCAACTGTTTAGTGGACGACATTCTGAGCAACAGATAACGGACCTAAACAATGCAGGTCTCCAGAAATGGACTCAATATTTCTGAGATAAAAATTCGTAAATGTGGATGGCTGAGACCAATAAGCAGCCTTCATTAAATCTGTAATAGCAACACTATTAGCATAAGCCCAGGAAGTAGAAAGAGCTCTTACTTCATGAGCAGAAATCTTAAGCACAGACTGCTGAGCAGAAGATAAATCTTCATAAGCAGTACGGATAGTTAACTGAATCCATCTAGCAATAGAATGGACTGAAATGTCCTTTCTATTAGGCATCAAAGACAGAAAGAAACGTTTCCGTCCCTTTCTGATAAACTGAGATCTCTGTTTATAGATACGTAGTGCTCTAACAGGACAGAGTAAAGGCCTACGCCCGTCTGAAGACGGAAGAGCCTTAATAACAATAGGTTCCGGATATTTATTAGGAGCCTGATTCTTAGCTAAAAAACCCACATTAGTAGTGAAGGTGATAGTGTTCCCAACACTACGATAATGAGAATCATCCACCGATAGTGCATGAAGCTCACTGACTCTTCTGGCAGAAGAGAAAGCTAAGAGAAAAGCTGTCTTATAAGATAAGAATTTGAAATCTACTGTCCCAAGAGGTTCAAATGGCTTTTCCTTCAATTTAAGGAGAACCCAAGCTAAATTCCACTTAGGAATTAATCTAAGAGTTCTGGGTCTATTTATCGAAAAGTTTCTAACCAATTTCGATAAAGAGACATTAGATCCAATTTGTAAACTATCATGATGTGCATAGGTATCAGATAACATAGATCTATAACCCTTTATAGTAACAGGCTGCAGTTTGATTTCGTCAAACAAGTATACTAGAAAGTTTGCAATGTCTGGTATAGAGGGATCAAATATATCTACAGAATGATCCCTACACCAACGACGAAAAACCTTCCACTTAGCCGCATAGTTTAGCGAAGAGGAGGTCCTCCTACAGTTAGAAATCGCGTCCACTGCTCGTCCTGTAAAGTGCTTGCCATGCAAGAAGGACCGCACAACGGAAAAACGTGAAGGTTGAGACCTTGCGGGTTGTGATGGAGTTGGCGCGATTTCCCCTGCGAAAGAAGATCCTCTCGTGGAGGAAGCTTCCGCGGTAGGTCCCACAACAGACACCTGAGTAGATTTATCCACGGTCTCTGTGGCGACAGAGATGCTACCAACAGAATCTTGCATTGAGATTGTTTTATCTTTAGCAATACTTGTTGAATTAACGGCGCTGGAGGATACGCATATCCTATCATTCCGTCCCAAGGGATCGACAGAGCGTCTACTGCAAATGCTCTTGGATCCGGACACGGGGACACATACGTCTGCAACTGATTGTTGAGATGTGTCGCAAATAAGTCTATCATTGGCCGTTCCCATTGGTAGCAAATCTGAATGAATACTTGTTTGTTGAGAGTCCACTCCGACGGCAACAAGCGACCCTTTCGTGAAAGGGAGTCTGCTAGCACATTCAGACGACCCGGTATGTGACGGACCGAAAGAAGAACGTGATGTTCTAATGCAAACAGAAGGATTCTTTCCGTTAGATTGAACAACGGAACTGAATGAGTGCCTCCCTGATTCCGTATATACGCCACTACTGTCGTATTGTCGGATAGGATTTGGACATGAGCATCGTGAATAATGTCCATCCAGTGACGTAACGCAAGCCAAATTGACATCATTTCCTTGATGTTTATGTGCTTGCACAGGAATTGTAGATCCCAAAGACCCTGGCATCTCGAATCCGTTGGGATTAATGATGCACCCCAACCTGTTTGACTGGCATCCGTCATAACGGTAAAACTCGGATCCGGCAACTGCAGCGGAATTCCTCCTTGAGTTAACCACTGAATGTTTGCCCAAGTCTGAATCTCTTGTTTCACTTGATCTGACAAGAGAACGTCTACATCGAGCGAATGAATTTTCACACTCCAATTCTGAGTCAGGAAAATTTGAAGAGGACGTGTGCGTAGCCGCCCCATCGGAATGAGATCCGCGGCGGCTCCGCACAGACCTATCAGTCTCATAAATTCTCTCGCCGTGACTTTGTCTGCGTGCAGACAATAGCGAGCGTAACAACTGACTAATTTCGCTCTGGTTAACGGCAGACGAACGAGATTGTTGTGCGTCTCGAAGCTCATTCCCAGATGAGTGAATGACTTGGACGGCACCAGATCCGACTTCTCCTCGTTTACTATGAAACCGAGACGTCGGAGCAATAGAAGAAGATTCTGAACATCGTTCTGAAGCGTTAACTCGTTGCCGTACCTCTGAAGAATGTCGTCCAGGTAGGCCGACGTTACCGCAGACGAATGAGCTCGGAAGTAGATCATTACCGAGTTCATTACCCGAGTGAAAGCCCAGGGTGCTAGATTCAATCCGAAGCACATGGCCCGGAACTGATACACCACTCCTAGGACTGCGAAGCGTAGATACTTTCGGAATGTCGGATGTACCATGACGTGAAAGTACGCATCTTTGAGATCTATGCTCGTTGCATAATCGTTCACCCGAATACTCGCTCTGACCAATCGAATCGTCTCCATATAAAACTTCGGAGCGACGATCAGCTTGTTTATCCAGCTCAAATCTATGACTGGACGGAACGAGCCGTCTGGTTTCGGAACCAGAAACAGATGGCTGTAGAATCCCAGAGATTCCTGGTTTTCTACGACCTCTACCGCGTTCTTCATTAAAAGAGACTGCACCTCTGATAACAGAGCGTCTCTTTTCTGTGGATTTGACGGAAGATGAGTCCACTTTGGACTTCGAGTTAATGGAGGCTTTCGTTTGAAGGATATCTTTAGACCTTCCGAAGTCACTCCTCTCACCCAAGGGTCGTCCGTAATCGACGCCCACTCTTGTGAAAAACTCGACAACCTTCCGCCAACCGGAACGCGATAGAGGTTTAAGCCATCACCTCCTGGACCTGCGAGGCCTGCGGTAGGAGAAACCACGTCTTCCACGACCCGCACCTCGCCTCGTCGACCTCGGGGCGTCCGACCGATTATCCCGGCCTGAAGGACGTCCCGAACGAGAGTCGCTATCCTGACGGTCTCTCGAATAAGACCAAGAGGACGCACCGGAACCTCTATAGGAACCTCTCTTGGGCGCATTAGACCCAGAAGTGCCTGTCTTATTCGTGTCTGCTGTATCCGACTTTTTAGGAGCGGATCTGAACAACAGAGAATCATTAGCTTTCTTTTTAATTTTATCATAAATAGCGGAAAGCTTGCCGTCAAAGAGAAGTTCTCCTGAGACCGAAGCGACTCTAAGAGAGTTCTTCACCTTAGAATCCACTAGTGTGGATGTAGCTAGGGCTGCGTCACGTCTAACCAACTCCAGATTTGCCACTGAAAGGGCGGAGTTACACGTGGAATAAGCTACTGCCCTTGAAAGAAGTCTTAAAGAGGATTGTATATCCTGAAACTCTTCCCCTTGAAGGCGCAGTGATAACGCCTTAGTAAGGTGATCTGCGTAAGATAAGGCATCTAAATTGGCTCTGTTAGACGCAATAGCTGTTTCCAACACCGCGGTTGGAATAGAAGCCGACGACGGTAATGATAGCTCTAAGTCTTCCGCCTCGTCGTCCATACGCAGAGGAACTCTCGGTATACCCTGTCCTGCCGTATCGAATTTATTCCTTGCATTAATGAAAGGCAGGTTAAGAGTATTAGCGGACAAGAAACCTGCTTTCCCCGTCCTGGAAGCAAGTTTAAATATAGCGTCGTTCAATAATTCAAATGTTCTTGCAACATTATTGGACTGCGACGGAAACTCGGGAGCGATGTCCCTGAACCGCTCAAAAAATTCAGAGTCCAATGACGCTATAATTCTCTTGTCCGGAAGCGCAGCAGTCTGGCCCGACGGAACAACTTGAGGGAGAAAGTGCCGGATGAAGTCCACGGCAGCTTTATGTTGTTCCGAAAGGGATAGCTCCAAGTCATCCGTATCCCTTTCACCATCCGGTCGGACCTCCCGATGTTCCCGGTCGTCCGCCCCCGATGCTTCGGCGGAGCGTACCGACCCAGCGCCGTCGGATAATTCTCGATCCGACACCGTTTCTGTCGGCTGCTGGGATGCTGCGATAAGCTGTGCTATCTGCACAAGAATGTCCGACGTCGAGACCTGCGGAGGCGCAGTCTTTCGCTGCTTCGCAGAGGGCAGCTCCGCATCAGATGGCTCCCGCATACTTTTCCTATGCGAACGTCCGGAGTCCATCGGTCTCGAATCCCTGGCTGCCGGATGGTGTGACCTGTTCGCCGAAGAATCCTTCATCGGCGAAGCTGGTAAAATATCGGAGGTCACGCAGCCAAGGTGCGGTCGTGTGCGCTGACGAGAAGAGGAAGCCTTAACAGTCTCTGCGGACTGCTTATACAACGGAGCGTCCCGAGCGACGGACGTATGCTCCGCTAAAGACACATTTTGTACCACAACATCTGGTCCCAGATGTTGTTGTACGAGAGAGGGACCTCTCTCGCTCGCGGCCCGGCTGGACCTGGACGAGCTAGGAACCGGACTAAAAGGCTTCCTCCGTTCTCGTTTACTATCCGCCGTCACTGGGTGTGCATCTATTATGTTTATAGTGCTCGCATCACCCAAAATTTCCTCTTGGACCGCATCGGACGAACCCGGCTGCCGAACCATTCGGTGAATGGACGCTACACCGGGCGAGCTAGCGGACGACATTTGTCTAATCTCCATGAGCACTTTTGCCGCTAGCTCTGAATTCATTTGTGACGACGGACGCACACTTGAAGAAGATAACATGGAAACATCACCCTGTTCTGGTTCCTCTGAAATAGAAACTGAGAGAGTAGAGTGACCTTGTGGAGAAAGAGCCGGCATCGCTCTTTCTCCAGAAACAACATATCGTGACACACGTTTCCAATGTTTCTCATCCCAATGTTCACATATAGGACAGGTATTAATGCGAGAACACTGACTACAATTAATACAATGATCATGAAAGTCAGAGGAAGATTTCTTCCTATTACAATTTGAACAACCTCCCTTCATTGTGAAAGAACAACAATAAGTCCTAGTTCCTCGCAAAAACCCCTGACACAAAGATACATAATAACATGATCCATTAATAAATGAAAAAACAATTGCAAAACAAAATAATTTTGAAAAAATATTTTTTCAGAGAAGCCCAAGTTGCTGAAAAGTAACGTTGAGCCCCGATGGATCCGATGGCAAAGTGTGGTCAAAAATTTTAAATTTATATAAAATAATTAATGAGACACTTTCGGATAATATAAATGTATCTTATAATGAGATAAACTACCACAAAGGCAAACAGCCCCCCTCAAAAAAGGCTGTTGCCAATGAAAACAAACAGTGTAAACACACTAGAAAACATGACTCCAGGCACTGAAAAAACTGGCCCGGAATCAGTCATCAATTACACTCTATCTGATGCAAAACAGAGACTCCCAGGGGAGAATCTGTAGAACATCAGATGGAAGATGCAGAACACAAACGTTATACACCCATGGGTGAAAACGTAACTATGGGGAAAATAACAGAAAACATTCTGTAACCAAGCAACTCTCCCTGAAATTTTAGAAATGAAATTTCTCAAAAATATGCCAAAAGCATGGGAGAATTGCCAGGGGGGACTTTAGAAGGCTAGGGGAGAGGAAACACTGAATAAGCAGTGCAACAATTAGCAAGAATGACAACAAGAGGCCCATGCCTCGAAAATAGGCAACTTAACATAATTTCATCAAAAAATTTTAAGTACAGCCCTGATTATTTTTTGCCACTTCTTTTTCCTCTCCTCCTTCTATCCTCCTTAGAATCACATTTTCTCCAAAAATTACGTGTCTGGCATCCTTTAAACTGAGATTTACAAGCACAAAGATCAGTGAGATGTTGACTGATGAAGGGCCAAACAGAGAATGATATTTGGCGCCAATTTCGGGACGACTGCGTCACTGCGCATGCGCAGTAGAGGCGTAGTATGGAGGTCCTTTAGGACATGATTTCTTTTTGTTTTGGATGCAAATTTTGGGGATTGGGGGGCAAAATTTGTGTTTGGCCCTGGTTTTGTTAGAGTTAGCACCAGCTAAGTCTGGGTCATTGGTACAGTATAAAAATCTTATATTCTGAATAAAATCCTTTCCCCTTACGAAACAGAACACATTTGAGGATGCACTATTTTTTTCAGATGTGAACTGAACTTTCTTCATCTCTCATTAGCCTTGTTCCAGATAGTAATCAATGGTCTGTTTGGGGTTCAGACTGAAAACGGTTCCCCGGGAGCAAGTAAAATTTATACCAAATCATATTGACGAAGTAGATCAATTCTCTTTTATGCAGATTGCATAACATATTACAAAGAACCCAGGTTGCCAATTTGCCAAGCTGTGATTTGATCATTTTATGTTCTAAACTTTATTTTTATGTTCTACTTTTGAAGTTTTTAGTTAATCAAGTCTGATCACACCCATATTTCAGTTATGTCTACACAAGTTTATATCAATGTCCAGAGATGGAAATACAGGTATAGGTCAGCCTGGTTAAATCAATACCACCTAACTACCCAGTCCACCCCACTCACTTGTAAATGTAAGTTATAATTACTCTAACCAAAGACTCCAGTGATTCATTGTTCTGAAATACTTATGCCTGTGTGTGTGTGTGTGTGTGTGTGGGGGGGGGGGGGGGGGGGGGGAGGAGGGGGGGGGGATATTTGGTATTAATTTGTATTTAAAATTGATCCACACATGGTTTCTACGTGCATAAAATACTTATGCCTGTGTGTGTGTTGGGGGGGGGGGGGGGGAGAGGGGGGATATTTGTATTTAAAATTGATCCATACATGGTTTCTACGCGCAAAAAAAAAATCTCCCTGAAAATCATGTCATCTCCCTGAAAATTTTCTTCAATCTCCCTGAAAAAAATTTGGGAGGTTAACATGTCTGTTCCAACATCAATACAAAACTGGAATAGAATGTTGTTCAACACCTTACACAACGTAACAGCCAAAACCGACCACCAGTATTCACAAAAATAACCATTCAATTATCATTATTTTGTCTCAAAAATATAGCTCACAACCCTTCATTGATGCAAAAAATGAAAAAAAAATCAAGTTCTTCAAGAATTTTGTTTGCAACTGTCATCTGCCGTTTGTGTTAGGTAAAGGGTAAAAACAAATAAGATTATCTTGCCATTTTTCAATAATTCTGACACAGCCAACTTACCTTCATGAACTGAATTAGTCTGTTATAAATAACTGCGCCCTTTGGCAAGAAGAAACAGCTTCCTGGACTCAATTCATGGAAGAAAAACAGTTCTTGTTCCTGTAAAAAAGACCACTTATCATTAGCCCTTTGAACCAGAGAGGCCACTTTTCCATAATTTCAACAAGGGCTACGCAAAGCATGGGCCACTGCTCCGACCCATAGGCATGTTCAAAGTAGCCTTAAAGGTATTGTGAGACAGAAAATTTTTCCAAGTTAAAAGTGTGAAAATGGGCCATAGCTCTGTGAAGAATTATTGGATGGAACCCGTTCCTTGTGCATAACCGTTCCCCCATGCAGGTCTATCAGCATACCAGAGGAGATCCAAATCTGACTGATGGCTTTAAAATTACAATTCAAAATGTTTATATGGAGGTCGGGGACATAATAAGTAGGGTGGCTGCTAAGTGAATGAGTGGGGTGAACCAATAAATATTTTCAACATCCAGCCCGAAGGCTGGGCATTGAAAGTATTGATTAGTCTACACCACTTAATGAATATGGACTCTTCCAATTGCTACCACTGAAATAACATGGAAGACACCACCAGGGTACAAGGGGTTCATTCTTAACCTGAGGAGTATTCTCTTAAATTTCACAGAAAATCAAATCATGGCTGATGTAAACAGGATTGCGAATAATGTTAATTCAAGGACACTCTCAGGCCATTTTCAAAAACCTTTTAGACAATGTGTGAGACTATTCGAGGCTCTCTGTATTTTGCTTTAAGTAAAACATCTGATCAAACATACAAATATTAGTTTGTATATTAGTGTTGCATGTCCATAACCCAGTTATCAAATGCCGGTTGTCAAATCTGGAACCTTTGATCAAATTATAATGCTGATAAGTTCAGAATTTGTAATTAAGGCCCATAACACTGTAACAAAAAATCTAGCCGGGCCAGTTTTGGAACCCTCTTGAAATATTATTGCAAAAGACCTGCGTGGCAAATATTAGTTAAATCGGAGAACGTTTGTTCAAGTTATTGCACCAACAAGCACAAAATTCAATAAATCAACTAATTAAGTAAGGCTCATAACTACATAACGAAAAATCGGGCTGGGCTAGTTCTCTAACTTGCACGAGATATTCTTGCAAAAGACCTGTATAGTAAATATTAGTCAAATCAGAGAACGTTTGTCCAAGTCACTGCGCTAACAAGTTAAAAATTTGTAAAAACTG